>JARLTB010000075.1:4537500-4567500 GCA_030141615.1 Unio pictorum
ACCGGAAAAGGCGATCATTATTAGTAGTATGATCTAGACAGTTCTAGACCCCTTTCCTCCCCCCTCTCCTCCCCCCGAAAAAAAATTGATAAACATTATCGTATCCCTGTATAGTAACGGTTCTGGGCAACTTCCAAATTTTACAATTGATGTTGTAAAGTTCTACAGCTGTAGAGAGCAAAGTCTTTAATTTTTGTTTAGAGACTTTATTCTGGATATTTTAAAAAAATTCTTATATTCAATGTCCTAAAATAAAAAACACAGAATGTTGCATTTCGCCAGGTCAGAATTAAGTTCTTTAACAACACAAGAATAACCTAGCAATATATTTACAACGGTATCTGCTGAGACTTTCGCCTACATTAGTATACAAGAACAACAAAGCCTTGTCCAGCCTATTAACTAAATTTTTTTAGCAAGCACAAATGTGACAGCTCGCTGAAGGTGCAATCCAAAAAAATGCTAAATTAAACTTGGTGTGCAAAAATATATATAATTAAAGTGTGTTAGGTTTTGTCTATAAAAATGAAGTCCTTTCTACAACCTAGCAATGTATGTAACACAGATTCCTAGCATTTAAAAATAAATTGTTTTTGTTTTGTACAATGACAGAAACTTTTATTTGTTCTTTGGCAAATGTATGAGTTTTCTCAGTGCGGCTTGTAAATTATCTACGTGCAGTGTCAATTATTCAAGTATTTCAAACTTGTATTTTCGCTATGCTTTGTTTAAATTTGGTTTGTAAAATGACTTTCTAAACATCCTATTTAATGACATGGTCTATTTTACCTCTGCTCCTGTGGCCTAGTCGTAAGAGCGTCCACCTCGAATGCAGGTCACGGGTTCTAATCCCCGCTGAATACAAACAGCTGCCTCGCTTGATGCTCAACATTAACAGGTTATTGTTAGGACTGGCCCTGGAGTCAGAATAAGGTGACTGGGTAGGACATGATGCTACATGTCTGTGGCATCAAGCCCAGCGATGGACATCACTATAAACTGCCACACTGCATACAGTGTTGTGATATGACTGCACATTTGTCAGAGGTACGTTAAATATCCATATCACACACTATTTCACCTCTGATCATTATGTTGATAAGTCTTGTTCTGTGGTAAAATTATCTTAACTTAATCTCCTTTTTGAATGAGTCTCTTTATATGTCTGATTGTTCATTCTGTTTCTTAACAAAAGGAAAAAGTTAAAAACACAACTGCTCGGATCATCTTTAGAGTATCACGACCAGAGCATACCTCCACACTGCTCTATACCCTACACTGGCTGTTCATTCGATCCAGAATCAAACACAGAATTTGTGCTACGTTTCACTGACGGACTCCAGTCAAAAATACCTGACCTCACCCATGTGTACACACCAGCAAGATATTTACGCTCCTATTCTAACAATCGTATACTCATTATTCCCACTGTGAAAATGAAGTCATATGGACAACGTTCTTTTGCATACCAGGGCATAGCAACGTGGGACGAATAGCCCAGTGAAGTTAGACACAACGACACGGTGATCCCATTCAAGAGTGCTCTTAAGACTCACCTTTTTCGACTGCAAGAACAAACTTAAAGACCTATTAATGTTTCCTACCCTAAATATTTTTAGCATTTTTTTTGTTTTCCAATTGTATGGCTTTGTTGTGTCTTTTTTTGTAGTCATATCATTATAGATGTTGTAAAGCTCTTTGAGCTTCTAAGGATTAGGCGCTAGACAAAGTCCTCATTATTATTATTATTATTATTATTATTATTATTATTATTATTATTATTATTATTATAGTCAAAGCAGCATAGTAACTGTTGCACATGGAATCTTTTGCTCCATTAAGTACAAGTACAAACCATTACTAAATCCTAAGTTACGTGCAGTTCTCATAATGCAAAAGTAGTAATATGGTATGTTGGTCATGAAACTCGGTGGACATGTATCCGATATTTTTTTATAGATTCAACCCAGTACACATAAATCTATGGTGAAAGAACGTTCCTTCTTCAGAAATACGAGTTCTAACATTAAAATTACTGCAACAAATAGTCTAATTTAACTGTTACCTTTGATTCAGACGAAAATTCTGTTACCTAATCAAAATTGTCTCTCCTCTGATCGTAACTAGCTTTTTGGTTCTGCGTATAACGACGTTGGAACTGTGAACCAGGTGCAAATGCTTGTGGTCAAATGGCAATATCTGCGCATGTTTTAATTATGTAAGGTAGTGTCATAGGTTCCAGAAAGGATGTGCAGATAACTGTCTGAGAACCACAATAAAAGTTCCCCATGTAAACCGATGGATTCCGATTCCGTCGCGGAGACCAAATTCAGTACGTTGAAATTATGAATCGTACTTTCAGAATGTGAACCTCCATTACGGGCTGCATTTGTGAAATTTAAAACAAAAAACGTTTTAGCATCTTTTTTATTTTTATGTGGGCTATTTTTTTCTTTTGGGTGTCTTTGTTTTAATTATACAGGGCAAAGAATAGAACACAGTTTGGTGGACACCACGAGTTATATACGTCACCAATATTTCCGGGACCCAAAGTATGCAAAATTTTAACGGTACGTTTTTCTCGAGTTACATGATGCTATTTTGTCTTTAATAAGTTCATAATGATGTGTGTTTTTGCTCCTAACTTTGAAAAAATTACACACAGCTGGTTCAAGGAAAGTGATGATGATGATGTAATAAAATTGCTGATTAAATAAAAAAAGCCCAAATTTCCGAATTATTTTGCTTTTGTCAAGGTAGGTAAGAATTATGATAGCTAATTGCTGGAGGTATTTTAATCATTACTGCATCTTAATATCTACGTCTGACTTCTTAATGATAAGTTTGTCACTCTAAAATCAATCAGTAGCAGACGTACCCATGCTTTCAGACAATCAGTGTTATAATTTGGCACTATAACACGTTTACTAGAACCATTTGGTACAAAGCCAGTATCCAAGACTATATTCAAATGGTTTTACATACACACTTAACATTTCAATAATTGAGCTTAGATATATTTTCATTTAATATATTATCAAATAAACTTGCTTTACTATATTTTAGACTGTTATCAACTTTTATTATTTCGTAAGCTGTAATTGTAGCATTCAGACAAGAGTTATCAACAATATCCGCCGCTTGCCCCGTTTATGGGATTACTCGGCCGTTACAATCTGTGTCCGCTGATTTTATTTCTTTAAAATATTTAAAAAAGTCTTGCAATGCAATATATTCTGAACAAATCTTTTCTTGCAGATAGTGTTGATCCTATTCCAATATTTCTTTGGATCTTTTGATTCAGAATTGCGTATTTTCCTTTGCAATGAGTTTTCATAAAGAGGGCAATGTTTTGTAAAAGTGCTATGTTAGGATATCAGCTTATTCTCGTCAATTGTTCTAATCATTATATGAACGAATATAACTAAAATTACAGGCATTTATATCTGTCTCGTTATATGAGCTATATATATTTGTAAATTCATACGAGTATTTTGTATTTGTCGATCAGGTGATCAGACGATATTCTCGTCAGTTTCAAATACCTTTCGTTGAATTCATCCTTTGAGGTTTTGTCATTGAGTTACTTGTTATTGATAGTTCCATGTTAGTAACATTTTCATTTTCCTTATCTTTTGTTTATAATAAGTGTCAGAATTGATTATATTTAAATTGCGTTTATAAATAAACATCTTATTAACGCAGTTGCTTTCGGTGTCTTCACTAATCCAGTCCCGACTCGGCTTATCCGGTGACAGTAATAGTCTCAGGAAAAGATTAATGTTATTTGGCTGTAGTTTGCATATGATCTTTACTTTAGGACATGCATCAAATTGTGCATCAAAGATCACATTATATAGTGAAATGCACTAAGTATTTTTTCAGAAAACATTTTAAACTTCTTTGTCAGATGCTGATGGATTTCTTTCTGTGGAAAGCATATGACCTAATCAACAATGATCTTTCAGTAGAAAACATAGGACCCAATCAACAATGATCATTGTGGAGAAAGCATAGGACCTAATCAACAATGATCTTTAGAAAACATTGGTAACATGCAACTATAACTGCACACACGAATTAACATTAAGTAAAAGCTTCGATAATTAGTTCTCATTAGAAGAGGGTTCTACATAACATTAGACAGGCTTCAGGCATAGATTCATTAATTTTGACAACTATTTATGAGTGGAAGCAGTGTGCATAGAGTCATCCATTTTGACAGCCAGTTATCAGTGGAAGTGATTAAGACAAGCATAGGAGTATCAAATGTTTACAAGTAATTCTCAGAATAATGAGGGACCCATACAACACTTAGCTAGGCCTCAGGCATTTTATTGTGGGAGAGGGACCCAAAATACACTTAGCTAGGCCTCAGTTATTTTATTATAGGAGATGGACATATATAAAACTTAGCTATGCCTCAGTCATTTTATTCTGGGAGAGGGACCCATATAACAATTAGCTAGGTCTCAGACATTTTATTATGGGAGATGGACCCATACAAGTTCTGACATGCCTCGGACAAAGAGCCATCCAGATTTGACTTGTATGTTTCATTAATAATGGAAGGTCCATACAAGATTTAGACAGGATTCAGGCATAGGGCCATTCACTCTTTACATGTATGTTTCATTAGAAAAAATTTCCATTCAAGATTTAGAAAGGAATTAGCCATAGGGCCATCAAACAGTTTTGACCTGTATCTTGCATTGGAAAAAGGTTGATACTGTACAAGATTTACACAGGATTTAGGCATAGTGCCAACTTCCTTAGACAACCCGTTCTCAGAAGAAGTGGGACCCTTATAAGACATTGAAAGGTCTCAGATATAGGGTCATATAGTTGTTAACAAGTATTTATGAGGAAGAGAGGACACCAACCTATAAAATTAGATTCTGTCCTATGCATATAGCCATTAAGTATTGTACTAGAAGTTGTATGGGGCTAATACGGTTAGACAAGGTCTCAGACATTGGCCCATCCAGCTTTGTCTTAGCAAAACAGTAACTAATGAAAGATTTAGACAGGCCTCATACATAAGGTCATCATGTTTTATGAGCATATGTAGCATATGTTCTTGGCAAGTTTATTTTAGTACACAAACTGTTGTAACAATCAAAATTTAAAATAAATGTACCATAGGAAGAAAATTTCAGTCATAAATCATCACTTTATCTACTTGAAACAAAAGCAGAAGGAATTTATGAAGAAGATGGTACACAAGTCTTTTAAAACATTTGTAAATATTTTTTATTTTAATTTTTGTTTTGCTTTTATCATTTTTGGCAAAATTCAGAAAGTAATAGCAGGATTGGTAATCCTAGTTGCACCATTAAAAGGGATGAAAAAGCAGTACTTGTAGTAGGAGCAGTACCATTAGAGGGGAAGAAATTATAGCAATTGGTTGAGAAGAAATGGAGGAATGCTGCTGGTGTACAGGCTACCAGATACATAGATCCAATAAATGATGTGTACTAAATATACATGTTCATCAAGGAATATTTAATATGTAACAAGTGATGATATGTAAATAATGCAACAGAAATACATAGATTAAAACCTTCTAATATTTATTTTCTCATGGAATTAATTGAACATTATTAATAATGGCATGTGATAAAGACAAAAACAAAAGTTTCATTTGAAAATTCATTGTTATATGCCTAAAAGGCTTGCAAATTGTACCTACAAATTAGGTAGATTTCAAATTCTGAGGTAAATCCAAGTAGCAAATTATGAAAATACATTGTAAATATTCCCTGTATTATAATCCACTTTTTGTGCAATTCATTTTATGTTTGATTTTCCACCAATCTTCTAAATAATACAAACCTTTGATTTGTTTCATTATTTTTTTCGTAAGAAAATATTTCTTATTTACCTTATAGGTGCATGAAATAATATTATTGATTTGGTAATCACTTGTCACCATGAATGACCAAACGATTATATATTATATTGTGTTGCATTATTTATGGTTACAATAATATTCTCAATTTAGGTATGAAGTTCAAAGTATAATCTGAAAAATACCTTCTCCTCTTTCCTTAATATAGTTATCTAATATTGCCAGTTAGGAAAAAGGATATAATATATATAAAAGGGGGAGAAGTCTCTGTCCATGAATTGAGAGTCAGTTATTTATACCTTCAAAGAAACCTCATCTATTTCTGCAAAAGACATTTATCATATGATCTATGATGCTTAGATTTCCAGTTTTAAAGTTTTATTTCAATTGGTAAATGTGTAGCTTTCTCTTTTCAGAATAGTTTGTAATGATAAAAGTATCTTTACTGTTGTCAAAACTGATTGCCCATGGCTTATGTGGGACTCCTGTAGTTATGACCTGTATTATGCACCCTTCTGGTGATAACTGATGAATGTTATGAGAACCACCTCCAACAACATAGATGTTGTCATCCCTGTCCACAGCTACTCCTTTAGGCCACTGGAGGTTGTCTGGACTGTAGGTATACAGCTTCTTGCCTTCCAAATTGAAACACAGAAGGGAATTCTTTTTAGGCACAGTAACATACACTCGTGTTTTAAAGTTATTAAGTGCTATGTAGTTTAAGTGTCCAGGAAATGAGTCATTCTGATCAGAATAATTGACCTCTCTCCCATCTCTGATCAGACTCCAGCAACACTTATTATTACCACAGTACCCAACCACAACCATCTCTCCATTCCCAGCTGCTGAAATTCCATAGCACTTATATTTAGTTGCTATTGTTCTGACTGGACTGATGACATCATCCATGACTGATAGAATCTGAATTTTCTTTTCATCATATACAGATACAGCCACTTCCTCATCACCTATCACACAAATGTCACAAAGATTTCCTGTGAGTTTGTATATTGTAACTACTTTATGCGAATTGTTTAGGAGAATGCACTGACTATTGCTATCATCAACAAGCATCACCCTGTCTCTATGGAGAATAGTAATGCCTCTATAACATGGTTCATTACCACTAATATTAACATCAACTGTTTCAACTTTCTCAACCTGGCATTCTTTTGTTGGCCTCCTCACACCAGGTATAGAAAGAGTTGAGCCTTTCATGGTCACAAGCTTTCCAATATCAGATGATGATAGCGATAGAATAGATTCCAACTGTGGGGTGAATTTCACCTGCACTGTCAGTGGATCTGTCCTCGAATACTTTTCTCTGAGCTCAGAGTAATATAAAGGTAGTTGTGACTTTATTTTTTCTGCAGTCAGAAATTTTTGTATATCAATTCCATATTTGTGGACTGTTTCACATAGAAGTTGAGAATTTCTTATGGCATGAATCAGTGACAAACATTGATGGCTCTCTTCTTGTGTCCTAATAGCAACTTCTTTGTTAATTCTCTTTCCCTCCATTTTTACTTTCATCTCTAATTCATCCAAAGCTGAATTGATTTTCTTTCTCATTTCTCTGATTTGATCAGTCAGTCCATTAACTTGGGACTCGAGATCATTCATATTTGACTCCGTTACATCAATAAACGTTTTTAAGTGAGTTTCCAGTTTCTTCAACTCTTCAATGATTTCACTTTGTTTCGTTTCACGAAGCAGAGCAGGGAGTTCCTCCTTCAAAATTCTCACATCAGAACATGTTTTATGGTTTTCTATAAAGCAAATTCCACAGCAAGCAATCTTGTGATTATTGCAGTAAAATTTTAGATCTTCATCGTCGTGATCAAAACAAGTAAAACCTTCAGAAAATTTCATTACATTTTGTGGGGTTTTCAATAACTCCTCCATTGTAAGAATAGAGTGAGCTTTTGTCGTTTTCAGTTTTCTGTGAACATTTAGGCAGCTATCACACATTGCTTCCTCGCATACTACACAAAACCCTGTAGCTGTGACAGAGGAGCCGTCTGAGGAACAAGCATCACATACACGATCTACTTTCGATTTCGTCGGTAACATTGATTGTATCACAGTGTCAACTGGAAAGAGAGACGCCCATTCACTGGTTGATTTATTCTGTTTAAAATTACCTGCTGTTTTTCTACATACGGGACACTCTATGCATCTGTTTTTCTCATGTTCTAAAGCCTTACTTGTGATGTATGACTGTAGACATCCCTGACAGAATGTGTGGGCACATGGCAGCTGTCTTGGTACGTTGAATAATTCAATACAAATAGGACAAGTTGGTTCGTCTTCAGTATGTGTTATAGCAGTCGCCATTATGAAGTATCTCCCTTTTTTCTAATTATTATTGAGGTATAACTTTTTATGTACGCTCATAAGCCTTAAACTGAACACGCTGGTATTTCTTCCTGGTCACGTGTGGACATGTTTATAGCTTGACTGGTACACGAAATTGTTTGAGAATTAATACTAGATCTCAATCTAAGGTCTCACTGGATAGTTTCGCATTTAGACACCATAATATTTAAGGTAGAAGGCTTGATCCTAATTATCACAATCCTAGCATTTTTTTCCAGTTCACCCATAAGCTAAATCTGTAATGTGGTTTAGATTTACTTTGAGTTGGGCTTGGAAATGAATTGACCTGTTTGTGATTCCCTGTCACAGTTAAGACTAGCATTGGAGATGAAATGCGTAACTTTGGCTTCAAATGAGCAGCCGACATTGCTTACGTGTCTGCTACAGAGGTAAATAAAAATCTAGATGGTTGAGGGGTAATAACAAGTATGCTAATTTGTTACAGTATTAGTGGACTGTATTCATGCAAAAGGCACACGCTGATTCTTTTAGCTGTCTTTTCACAGGAAAATATTCAAAATAGCTCTTTCCTGTCAAAAATGAATGTTAAAAAGAGGGGTTGGTGGCAGTGTTGATTCAGTATAAATGCCACTATAGTTGCATAAGGATTTAACTTTAATACCTCATTCAGAATCTTACAAGCATCCTTTCAACAAAAGTCATTAGTTTTTATTTGTATCTTTAATGTAATATTATTATCATTTTTCCCCATCAGGTCATCGTCGGACGAAAATTTTTCCCCAAAGGAAATGTCCAGTTAGACCTTAATCACATTTAGACCGGGATAGTCTTTGTGAAATGACACCTCGACCATTATTTTTAATCGTTCCATGTCAGTGTTAAACTTCAAAGGGGCTAGTGTTCCCACTCATTGAAATTTATCGGACATCTAAACAGGCATCTGAGAAGGAAACATTTGAACTTCCTATCCATGTCGAATAGTCATTTTTCAAAGGGAAAAGTTATATAACCTAATTCAGATATTCTGAGTGACGAAGGAAATGTTTGTATTAGGAAATTGTTTAGAAATAACTGCTTATGACTGGCCAGAGTGAAATTAAGCCGTATACCTTGGAAGAAATGTGAGTTTAAAGTGACAACATTGCGAAATTCCTTAGTCCGACATTTCCTGAGAGAGAAAGGTTTGGCTCCAAGGAAGCCTAGGAAAAAGGAATAGTGCTTTCCTCGTTAAACATGAAAGGCGTCTGTCTTGTGAGAAAGACATGGTTTAGTGCTGGATGCACAAGTTCAAAAGTTAATAGCATTAAGGAAGCATTGTGACCAATAATCTTGTCCAGTTCTCTTTTGATCTTCTATTTTCTCACTCACACCGGGTCATGATTTCGAGGGAGATCATTCTCTGTATAATGTGGCGAAATCCAGTAAACTACCCTCGTACTAAGAGGAAGACGTTATTTAGGTCAAATGTGATTTTGGATGAAAACACACTAGGCTAAAAATAGTGTTTTCTTTAACTCATAGGAGAAAATGTCGGTAGCAGTGGTCACTGGACATAGACCCGCCCAGGGCATTTAGGTTCAGCTGCATCGGTATGTCCTTGCTTAACTCACTTAGTTCCCATTCCAAAGCCAATATTGTGTTAAAAGTGCGTTCAAACCAATAAATCAAACAAAACCAATCATTAGAAAATCAGATAAGCGCGAAGGATGTAAGAAATATGTCTGAATTGTTAGTATAGTCATTAGTTTTAACATGGCACACCTAAAGATCAGCTTTATTCTAGCAATGAATTGGCCAAATTAATTCTAAATGGAAGCCGTTTTCATTCCGAAAACAAAGCTGTTTTCAATATTCACGAATCTCACATTTCACTTTTAGCGGCATTCACTATATTCATGAATGCATTATTTTGAGGGGGATGTTAAAGGTATGCGGGAAACAGTGAATGTCCTCGAATCCATATAAATAATTGAATGGTTTCTTGTTTTTCTTCTTGCGAAATCCTTTGAGAGTTTGCAGATGTTTACAATGAAGGCTTACACATGTTTGCCGTGGTGAAGTGGGTTTTTACTATAAACTTGACTTAGCAATAAACTATAAAATGTGCATGCTGACTGCATTAACGCACCGTCTTCCCGTTCACCGTAGTGTAAAATTTACGAATAATCCCTTCTAGTCTGAGATGCGCGAGCTTATCTGAGGTATTGTGTGTACGATTCAAGACATTATATTTGTCAGGGTAACGAGCAGCAGAGAGGGTGAACCCTACAACCTTTTCAGACAAAAAATTGATTGAATCTTGAAAACAAAAATTGAGCCTTCCAACGAAATCTCATATTTTAACCCAAAAAGAAGGTCTCCATTTAGCAAACGGAGATTTTACGATTTTTCAATCAATTTTGGTCGCAACTTGTTGTCGTTCACCCTCTCTGCTGCTACAAGTTAATAATTCTTTTACGAGTTCAACCGAATATTTGATCGAGTCCGATACGATATCGTGTCCGAGGATCATGTAAATTTATTGTTACAAATCCGTACTAGGTTGACTGAGCATTACTAAAGAAATTTCTAAATTGATTGAAGTCCATATCAGAACACCATGTCTGCCAAATATTTCTAAGAGTATGAGTATCAACTCCGTTGAATACAGCAAGAATATTACAGTTATCTCTTATCACTTTTGGAATCTGAGTGTAGCGTTGAGTGACATATATCATGTCGGTGTTTTTATGCCTGCCTCGGGAAAATATTCTAGCAGGATTTTTTTGTTTATCTAACATTACATCATCGTATACGACTAAATTGTTAATACTTCCATCAAGATCTTCTACTGATGGTGCCTCCTCAATATCGGTTATAAATTCAATAATACCCTCACCTGCAATCTCTGAAGCGTTTTTATTAAAATCCTTCAACACTTCATAACATCATTGATCATCTACGCTAGGGGCAATTAAATACAACTTATCCCACTTCATCCATCTCATTATTAAATTGAGCAACAATTGCGTTTTA
Organism: Unio pictorum; assembly: GCA_030141615.1. NCBI lineage: Eukaryota > Metazoa > Mollusca > Bivalvia > Unionida > Unionidae > Unio > Unio pictorum. The sequence goes on from JARLTB010000075.1 coordinate 4,548,710, forward strand.
CCGGATCCAGATGGCCCGATTATAATCATCCGGATAGAGTTTGGTAGCGCTGCATGATGCTTAACCGGTTCTCTTGCTTTAGTCGCTGAAAAATCAATTATATCCATATTTTTATACATAAATTATGGATCTATATTGTGTGAAGTATAAAACGCGTACTGGCACAGATGACTTGACGACGATTACAACTAAAAATAACCTATCAGCGCTTTCTGGTAAATGCGTACAATGTGGTACAAAGAAATTTAGATGTGTGTCTATGAGATCTGCAGGAAATGATGATTTAAAAAAAAACGAGGAGGTGATATCGCAGCCAAGCTAACTAAACTCCCTAGATTCCCATGGGCAAAGTATTCAGGAGAAAAACTCCTTCCAGGGTATAGTTATTGTGGACCGGGAACAAGACTTGATATCAGACTTGATGATCAAAATCAACCTCGACGTGGTGAAGAACCAATAAACGCTATTGATAAGGCCTGTCACCTTCATCATGTTGCTTATAAAAGCAGCAATTTGCAACACAGACATCTTGCAGATGTGAAATTAATTCATGCATTAAATGCTATTCCTGATAAATCCTTCAAAGAAAAATTAGCTTCATTTTTAATAAAATCGGCAATGAAAAGCAAATTGATGTTAGGTGCTGGTAATTAATAACAACATGGAATCTATTTACTGTTACGGCTATTGGATTTAATTTTATTTATTTTTAATTATTAAATCCAAAATTGTCATTTAGGATTTATTATTCATTAAATGGGAAGCTTTTCTAGAAAATTCACTTGACCTGGACTTTTCTGGTAAACAGGCTGACCTTGGCTTGGTTACCTCAATATCTGACCTTGCTTTTGACATTGTCAACAAGTCTTCAATTCTATTGGTTGGTTTCGGGGACAGCATTTTATTAGTTGCTGATTTATTCTTCTAGTTCATTCTTTAAGCATGTGACTTGGTGAAGGTAGTTCTTTCCATGACCTTCCAGACTCACATGATTCCTCTTGTTTACTTCAGAAAAACAATATATATAGCTGTGTTTTAGAAGCTAACTTTAGTAGTAGAACCTTTGGGCTGTAAGAAATTAGTTGTGTTATTTTCTGTTTGAGTTTATTTATTTTATTCTGGACTGTGTCAATTCGTTGGAAAAGAAGAATTATTCTATTTATCTGGAAAAGGACATATGTTTCATAATTTCATCTGGATGATTTAAAAACAAGAACTGCATCACGTGACATTGTCAGCCATTTTGGATTATTACCTCGTCAAGATTCGAACCTGGAACTATTAGAACATTTATTTATCAGGACTTGCAATTCTATTAGTGGATTATTTTGTGAATTCTATATTTGTTGGATTTGATTCTCTAAAACTGTAAGTTCGATTGTTTTATTTAAATAATTGTACTTAATAAATTCATTGTTAAAGTTATACAAGCTTGTCAGTTTTCACTCTTTCTGTGTTGCTGCTTATTCGAGCCTAAGCACGTAACAGAGGATACTGGAGGGGTAGGGCAGCAATCGGTAAACTCGCAAGCGCCGCAAAGGTGAAAAATACCACTGCAGCTAATTGGTTATCCAAACAGGCGATATGGCAAATTTATCTACCACCGCCTAAACAAATTAACTACTCGCATTTTGATGTTACAGTTCCTAATGAAGTTCATCAAGCTGATATATTATTTCTGCCGCATGAACGCGGTTACAAATACGCGTTAACCGTAGTTGATATTGCTAGTCGATACAAACAAGCAGAACCGCTAAGGACAAAATCATCAACTAAAGTGGCTTCTGCATTTGAAAGGATTTATCGAAGGGGTCCTCTGCGTTGGCCAAATCTATTACAAGTTGATCCTGGTAAAGAATTTCAAGGCTCTGTTTTAACAACGATGAAACATCATAATACCACGTTACGACGAGGACATACTGCGTTACATCGCGATCAGGCAATTGTTGAACGATTTAATCGGACACTTGCTGAGCGGTTATTTCGATATCAATACGCGAAAGAATTCATCCAACGTGAACGATCCCGTGAATGGGTTAAACGATTACCAGGTGTAGTTACCGCAATCAATAATGAGATTACTAGAACAATCAACATGAAACCTAACAACGCGATTAAAGAAAAGTATATACCCGTACAACCACAAAAAGATTTCCGAGAACAAATTCTTGATAGTAATGTCACTGTAAGGTATTTATACGAACCAGGAGAGCTTGAGGGTGGTAAAAAAAGAGCTACTGATCCTATTTGGAGTGTCACCGTACATAAAATATCTAGTATAACACGATCAACTGGTAGACCAGCAATCTATAAACTAGATTCAACTGCCCCTCAGCGAGGATTTACTCGACAACAACTACAGGTAATTCCCGAGGATACTCAATTACCACCGCGTGGTCTTAACTAGCACCCCCCAGAGGCATTGTGCTGGCACCCCGGCGTCTGTTACACTCAAGACATGTCAGCATCACATTGTCGTTGGTATGACCAATGCTGCTATTCTTTCTGTCTACGGTAAATTGGCGAGGATCTTTATCCGACCAACTCCAAAGCATTATACAATTACAACTCGCGCAGTGATTATTCTGTTGTTGCTTCAGCGTAATTATTAATTCAGCATCAATGTCAAATTCTCTATTATTTTTTTTATCCTATTGTTTATAACCAGAGAGTTTTTTTCTGATTATGTCCTTGACTCTATCAACGCTGACAATATCACTTAATGTAGTGTCATCATCATCTAAAACGATTCTTCGAAGTTGATCTATTCTTCGTACTCTGGATACTGCGAGATAAACTAAATTTGACCACTCAACGCGATTATCTACTATCCAAACAATTGTGTCTGTGACAGTTAATCCCTGTGAAGAGTGTATTGTCGCTGCGTAACCTAACGTCCATGGGGATTTATCAGCACGCAATGCATCTTCGACGACATTGATATCAACCAGCACAATATCATTTAATACTAAATTCTGCTTTTCACGTTGTCCAGGAATGTCAACGAAAATATTCTGCTTTCGTGTATCCGAAGGTCTATAACAGAGCGGTACTGGAAGTGTTGCAAATTTACATTTATGCAATTCAAGTAATTTTATCTGAAGTGTGTCTCTGACTATTTTTCTACTTGCTAGTATCAAATCATTTAGTCTCCACAACTCCCAAAAATCGTTCATGGGAGTTTCTGAAATTATTTCACGTGCTATTTCACATTGGATTCTATCCGGTTGTAATCTGATTAGTTGTTTAAACTCACGTAATACTTCATCTAACGATCTAAGGTCATCGTTCATCTCTTCGTAATAATCAACGTGTTTTTTGAGCCAGTCATGAGGATTTTCACCGACAAATGGTGGTGGTTGGCCTTGATCACCACACATAATAATTTTTGTATTTTTCGTTGACAGCCATTCAACAAATATTTTTAATATTTTCAACGGTACTGTACAAATTTCATCCCAGAATATCACCGGTGGAATAAATTTATTTCCCATTCGCTCTGGAGTCCATTTATCACCGCTCCATCGGAAGAAGCTGTGATAAGTACCAGAATTTTTTACATCTCGTTGTTTTATGTCTCTGGCAAGTTTATGAGTTGGCGTTAACGCATTCATGTTAATTTTATCTTTGAATAAATTAATTACTCGTGTTGTCTTTCCTGATCCTCCACAACCATTCAAATAAACGGTTTTATATCTGCATACAGGATCAGATATCGGTGGTGCATTAGAAAATTCTGATAATTGGTTGCTTTTCAAGTATTTATCGTCCATCGTAACATCAGCAGATTTACAATATTCATATAGCGTCTCCTTTTTAAATCTCCAACATCCCCACGCTTCCTCCGGGGATGTGAATTCAGCCACTGCTGATTTGTATTTGTTGTGTATATACATCGAATCAGTGGCTACTCTAACCGCGGTATTAGGAAATCTATTTATCATCGAAAAGAGATTAATAGCAGAATAACTAAGCATAGATGATCTTAAATGTGTATACTGGGAACTATATCCATCACAGTAGGTAACAACTGTACCCAACTTAGTCCCATTGGATAGAAAAGCATCTTTACGAGTTACAAGTTTTCCTTGATTCGTTAAATCCGCTATGATAAAATCGTATTCAGCGTTGTCTATGATCAACCGTGAAGAATATTTTGCATTGTCATATCTTCCACCTTGAGTAAATTTACCGATTATTTTTCGTCCAAAATCTTTTGCTTGTCCATTTTCAATTTCAAATAACTTCCTAGACCAATCCATGATTTGTTGTTCATTGAAATCAGGAAATTGTTTTCGTTGTTCGCGTATTATACTATCTAGATCGGGTTGTGGTAGCCAAACTTCCTTCTGAGCTCGATAGCATATAATTGCTTCGGAAATAATCAGCGATATCAGCATACCACAATCAATCATGTATCTCAATAGCACAATTGGCATCCAGTGTTTTTCAGACATATGTCTACCAATCCAAACATAACTACACGGATGTAATCCTGTAGCTAATTCAAATGATACCACACGAGCGAATCCAGTTAAGTCAAAATCAGGCAATGGACCATTAACCGAAACACGAGTCATTTCATGTGTGGGGTGTCCAAATCGTTTAAAGTACTTAGCACATTCTCCATATCCTAGAAAACTCCCTGGATAACACGCGGATATATCAATTGAAATCATACCCTCGCGGTGGTATTTTGTATTCCACAGTCCTCCATGACTGAATTTAAGACAACTTGATTTAACATCTTCGAGAAAATCACTTAGTGTTGGACGCCATGAGTTCTTTTCTCGTGCAAAATGAGCTACCACTGATGGAATAGTAAAACAATCCGTTAATAGTTTTTCATGGGAACTCTCCGGTGTTATATTTCGGTTCGTATAAAACTTCTCCGGTTATCGTCATAACGGTTATTGGGAATCTTAATGATGTTTCTAATTTAGCTATATCAGAAATCTTTGCACCGTGCTGTTTCACTGTCAGTTCCCATTCGGTTATTTTCCTACGTCGCAGATCAGTTAATTTATTTCCTCGGGATGCATTTGTGAAGTGTTCCATTACCCGTGTTGCTACACAATTCAGTGAACTAGAATATTTCATAGGAGCTAGTTTTGCAATATCGTGTTTATCATTTAACGGATATATCCCATAAACAATTGCTGTTACAGGATAAGATCTTTCGTAGTATGATTTGTCAATTCCAGTTAGAATTCCTGGTTTGGAATCTCTACTCACAATGACAGTTTTTTATCCTTGAGGATTGGTTCAAATTTATCCCTGATAATCCATTTGCCTTCGACTTCGATAATGAATTTTATTCTGAAAAAATACTTCTGTTGGGAATTGCTTTGCAATGAAAATCCTTTGGATTTTACACCCTTGGATTTCCAGCTCCTTGGCGGGCCAAGGTGTGAAATTATCTCAGCTGCTCTTTCATCGTTCATAGTAGCATCGATGTTGGGTACATTGACATCTTCATCAATAATTCGAAATGTCGACCAACAGTATGCTGCACCGTCTCGGTAGAATTCATTAAAACACTCCCTGATTTTGCTTAGTATAGTTCTATCACCGATAAGACGTTTTGGTGTATCAGAGACTCTATCAAGATTGAATTTAGTATTTTTCCAGGGTTTAATTTTCGATAATCTTTGGAACTCCTTATCGAGATTGAATTTAACATTTTTCCAAGGCTTAATTTTCGATAATCTCTGGAATTCTTTCATGGTATAATCAATGAATTTAGCATTTTTCCAGGGCTTAATTTTCGATAATCTCTGGAATTCTTTCATGGTATAATCAATGAATTTAGCATTTTTCCAGGGCTTAATTTTCGATAATCTCTTGAACTCCTCCACACTATAATTAAAACAAGCATTTAAATGAAAGATTTATGTATAATGAATCACTGCAAGTGGCTCATGATTGGATCAGTGACACCGTGTAACAAATCATGCAGAAATGAATTCTGTGGGTATCATATGCAAAGCTTTCGTCGTGGAAGCCTTGGTCCGTTACCTTGTATACGATGTGGGGTTGGGGTTAGGGGGAAATCGCAATTGTGTCTAAATTGTGGTGGAAAGCGATACAGGGAGTTGAAGCGTTATTATGATAAAAGAATAAAAAATGGATTTTCAATCAAAAATTCTGACCCTGACACTGACAAAGTCCTTGACGCTGACAAAGTCCGTATCAAGAATAAAATCATAAGAACTACTCAAGACTACATTGAATGATTCATTATTAAACCAAACAATGAATTAGACAAATAGTATAGTATATAATGAACCAATAATTCAAACCGCATCCGTTGATTACAAATTATGAAGCATCCAGTGATGGTATTGTAAGAAACCGTAGACTGAAGAAACCAGTTGGGTGGGATAATGGTGTGGGGTATTTGATGTTTACTGTTGGGGGAAAGAAAAAATATTACAATCATCGTTTCGTGTATGAATGTTTCCGTGGATTGATCAAAGATGGTTTTGTTATTGATCACATTGATTCTAATTCAAAGAACAATTCTTTATCAAATCTGCAAGCTATAACACAGAGTGAACATTTGAAACGAGGAAAGACTGGAAAATGCAAAACGGTTGGGAAGAGACCTGTGAAATCTTTGAATACAACAACTAACGAAGAAAAAATATTCCAATCGTTAACTAGCGCCGGTAGGCACTTCGGTATTTGTTCATCTGCTGTTCAATTCGTTGCATCGGGAATAACCAAAACAGCGATTTCAAAAAAGACCGGACAAAAAATTCAATTCAGTTATGTCTAATGCGTCATATTTTTCATTTAGAAGTATGTCATTGTTATAGAATATGAATTCTGAAAATATGAATGGCATTATTGATGAAATTCTAAAATTGAAAAGTCGGGATATCAAACTATCAGATGGGTTAAATCCTGATCAAATCATGTCAGATTTTCAGGATATAGAATACGGAGTTAACAACAATAAATATATGCTGCCAAGGAAATACGCGCTCATCAAAAAAATTCAGAATTCTTTTCGAGACTCTCTTACATTTTCCAGTGAAGTAGGTGTGCTCGTCCCGTTATATACTATCGTAGAACGAATACGAAAAGAATTGGGTAACGAATATGAATTGAAAAAGGAAGTTAATTCTAAAATTAGAAACCTACGGGCGTTAATTCAAGAAAATGAACGATTTTGATTGACCTCCCCTTAAAGAGATTTTGTCATTTTTTTATTGTGACCGACCCTCAGAGAGATTTTCATTTTTTTTTTAGCATTTTTTGATTGAAAATGTCAAAATCAGTGAATAAAAAATTGATGGACGGTTCAGAATGAGGGCAGTGTCAGAATTATTTTATTTATAGCAATTATGTGACTTTCCTCATCGATGGTAACGCTGTTAAATACTTCCACGGTGATGTCAAATGTTTTCGTCTGTTAGGTCAGGTTCGGGAAAATTGTTTTACAATTGAAAAATTGTTTCTGATTTCAAATAATGGTCAATGAAGCATTAACAACTAGATTGGCTCGGGAACGACTAGATGCAATTAGGAGATTTATACCAATTCGCGACTCTGTAAGAAATAAACTGCAACAACGACAGAGTTTACAAACTGACTTTGCTGTGGGATCTGAAGAATTGTTTAAACCAGTAACCACAGCAACGTACGGGGTAGAGCGTGCTATACGGGGAGATGTTCCCGAGACGGGGAAATCTGTTATTGGTGAACTTGAAAAAATAGCAGCGAAAACTGAACAAACAAAACAGGCTGTACAAAAAATTGAATCAAAAAGAACAGTAGATGATTTACGCGTGAGATTTAACGAGGACGGGTTAGCAGAAATTGATAAGACTGATCCAACAGAAATTCCTGCTCTTGTTGTTACGACTTATGAAAACAGAAAAAAAATGTTGAAACCAGAACATCATAAGTTTGTTAAGAATTTCACTCATTGGGCTGATATATTCTACAAAATCAAAACTAAAACAAGTCAAATTAAGACAGATAGTGCATCATACATTATATATATCAATGCGGTGGGTATAGTGTATAAACAATATGAAGAGTTTAAACAACAACAAAAACCGCAAAAATTGCAAAGGCGGCGACAGCAACCTGCAAAGAAAGTATTCTACTCGCCTAAAAAAGTACCACCTGATGATGATGATGATGATGATGATGTTCTTGATTATTTACAAGAAACGGATACAGAAAAACTGGATGAAGCAACTGGTTATAGCGGAAGTGGATTGCAAGATTCCAGTGAAAATCCAAGGATTTCATGTCCTGATACTGTTCTCAGTGATATATCACGATTAGAAGTTCTTGTAGGAGGGTTCCGAGCTGGAAATAACTCACCGGAAATAATTAATGAAGCAGCTGATATTTGTAGACGGTTATTTCAAGGTGGTATCATGGATATCAGCACATATCGAGATTTAATTGGCGAGTTATCAAGTGGGTATCACAGTGATTAATCAACGGGACTGAATTTATAATTGACAAATTGTTTTACAATTGAAAAATTGTTTCTGATTTCAAATAATGATCATACACTACAACCATGACAAACCAACCCCCGTCTATGTAGTTAATTCACGGTTTCCAGTTTATAGAGCATACTACGGAGATGGTTTCGGTAATCCCATTGCAGGGTTTTTTGTGAGAATGGCTCCAAAAGTGATGCCATTAGCTAAACAATTATCAATGAAAGCAATTGATGTTATTCGTGATAAGGGTATTAGTGCTGTTGGAGATCTTGCCGGAAAAGCGTTTTCAGCCGCGAAGAATAAAATAACATCATTAGTGAAATCACGGAGAAAGAAACCGTTACCGTCTACAGCGGAAATGCCTGCAAGTGTTAGTAAAATTATAAATAACGCAGTAGATGAAAAACTAGCGTCGTTGATAACCCCTGACCAAAGCAATATTGCAAATATGATAGCGGGAAGTGGCTTTAAAAAACTACGACGATGAAATCCTACGATGAAAATCGTTTACGATTACACGATTTAGACTCTGATAAATAGAATAAAATGTTCAAAAAGTCACCTGATCCAGCGTTTGATATAGACGCCCCAGTTGGCAAGGATAATTCTGTACGCGATTATCAATATTACGCCTATCATGCATTAGACTCAAATAGTCGATCGCTAATTGAACTTCAAGTCCATGATACCAGTAAGTATTTTCTACCCGCTGAAGCGTTTATTGAAGTAGAAGGAGAACTTGTAACAGCTGCTGATACTCCTGCTGTACCAGTACCGTATCCAGTTGGTACTCAAGTCGGGTTTGTTAATAATGGTATCATGGCGCTATTTGAGAGTGCTAGATATCTCATTGATGGAAAAGAAATTGAGTCGATAGATCGTGATGTTGATGTGGCTACAACAATAATCGGGTTAGCAAGATATTCCGATGATTTTACAAGATCAGCAGGACCTTCTATGATGTTTGCAAAGGATGTTAAAAATACCGCTGGAGGAAATCAATTTGTTGTAAGACGACGAAATGATCGTGCTGGTCCTCCTGCTCCTGCTGGTATCGAGGATATGATTATAAACAACGATCCTAACTTCAATCTAGGAGCTACAACACGTATTTCAATGTTGCAAGGAGCGCGTAAATCATTTTCATGCGCGATTCCACTGCATCACATATTTGGATTCTGCAGAAATGTACGAAAAGTTATTTATGGAGCGAAGCATACAGTAACACTGGTGCGAAAGAGTGATGATAATGACGCAATTTGGAGGATTCCAGCAAACCCAGCTGCAGATCATGTAAATGATGATGCCGGTAAAGTCATTTTAACAAAACTGTCATTATGGATGCCAGTGTTGACTCCATCAATCACCGCAGAAGAACGATTACTATCATTTATGGACCATGGAGGAAAATCATTACTAAGTTGGCTAACGGTAAGTACAGATGTGAAGCAATCAAATATTAACGGGTTATTCACGTGGAACCTAGCATCAAATCAAGGCGTTTCTGCGCCACGTCATATATTTATTGCGTTACAGGATAACACACGAGTTGGCGATCAACGTTTCAGTCATATGATATTTGATCAATTAGGTGTTAAAGACGTCTCACTGAGAATAAACGGCCAGCAGGAACCATCTGAGGATGTACAACTTAATTACACAGAAAATCATATTGCTCGCGTGTATCATCGTCTGTTGTCATTTATGGCACGCGATCAAAATGTTGATACTGGTTTGCAAATATCACAATTTGATTTTAAAAATCTATATCCGATCTATTACTTTTCGCTGGAACATCTTGATTTAACAAGACAGTCTGTCGTTGATATACACTTTAGAGCTAATGTGCTTCGTGGTGCTATTGCTAATTATAGAGCAGTTGCTGTCATTCTCAGCGACAAATCAATGCTACTCGAAGGTGTTGGTGGAGGAATGAGAGTGGTAGATGCGCCAGTAGAAAATCTTTGAAAATTCTATGAATTTTTCATTGAAATTGTAAACGATTTAGAATCAATCTATTATGTATAATGTCGTATAGTAATATCAATCTGTCGTTGACACCTGGTCAATTAAAAAAATTACAATCCAAATCAGCTAAGCAATGTGGAACCACAATCACGCTGAAACCCAATCAAATGACTGGCGGGGCGAATAAATTATCGCTGACAACTCGTCAAGTAAAACATTTAAATGATGCACTTGTAGCAAACAAAGGTAATCAGATTACTCTTTCTGCGGCTGCTATCAAAAATATGATGAAAACCGGCGGTATATTCCCGTTGTTAGCTGCGATTCCAACGTTGATTGCGGCAGCAGCCCCAGCGGTGGCTAAAGCGGCAGCGTTAGGGGCTGTTGGTACCGCGGCAGGAATGGCACTAAAAAAGGCAACTGGAAAGGGTTATAAAAAAAAGGGAAAGGGTCTAAGACTACCAGGAACCCCGAATTCATGGTACAGCGGAAAGGGTCTAATACTAGGACCGGTTTACTAGTTGGAGAGTCTTTGATTGAGGAACCTATGGTTCCAATGTCCAATTTTGATTTAATTGATGCTGCTAAAAAACTAGCGATTAAAAATTTCAGAGGTGTCTTTATGAAAGATCAGTTACCGGCACAACCCAATGATGTTGAAACCGGTATTATTAATTTAGATAACAGCACCGGACCTGGAACTCACTGGGTTGCATACGCTATTGATCCACGTGCAATCGTCTATTTTGATTCATATGGATTAGCACCGCCTAAAGAGTTTATGCGTTACATAAAAAATTTTCCAATGAAGACTTGGTATTCTACGCTACCAACACAATAAATGAATGATCCACCAATATGCGGCAGTGAAGTATTAAATGTCCTTGACGCTATTTCAGCATCTAGAAAACCACCACACATTGTCGTAAATGAATACACTAGTAATCGCTTTTTAGAGAGAGATATATAAAATAATATGATTGATATTTGGGGGAGATCTTTGAAACCCAAACCCGATGGCACTGCAAAAATGTCTTCAACCGGTGATATAAAAAAAATAATCGAAGATGAAATAGCTGAGACGTTGAACTTAACAAGTGTTGATCCTAATGAAATAGTTGTATTTCAAGACAAACAGGGTAAATTGAAAAGCAGTGATGTGTCATTGGATGACATTTTGATACGGCAGCTAGACGCCGCTGAAAACTCTATTGCGCTGTATTTCAGCGACGGACGATTTAAACCAGGCGAACTTGTGTCTACAATCACCGACGCGATTGACGCCCACGACAGCATGATTGCCACCCGCGGCCGTGAGCTGGATGATCATATACGAGGTTATAATAATTTTCGCAAAAATGTCGTACATAAATTCTTTGGAACCCCGCTTGTGGTTGCCATGATTCTCGCTGAAATTAAAAACTTTTTATCGCTATTCTTTTTTAACAAGGACGCGGGAAGAATGATGAATGAAAATGAAATCAAGGCAAATTATCTCGATATTTCTAAACTAATAGAAAATCTTGAAAAGGTAAAGATTCCGCACAAGGACATTAAAAATATCGTGTATACGGTCAAACATGGAATCGTGGATTGGATAGGAGAAGAAGATACTTTTAGAACTTCTATTCTTCTCGAGTGGGGTGGGGAAGCGAAGGTCGATGGTATCTACAGGTTAACGTGGACCTCTATCAATCAATTTAATATGATCATGGACAATAGAACCTACTCTGGTGGCGTCGCGACGTTAATTATCGAGACTGGCAGAACACCAACCTTTCACTTCGTCGCGGTTGATGGCTCCACCATTAGATCAAAAATAGCCTGGTGTATAGAACTTGTAGATAATTTTTCCGGCTGAAGCTACTAGCAATTCCCGCTAACGATGGCGAATAATTGAAAACACTGGCGGGTTTAAAATAACAATGACATCATTGACGAAGTCAACGAAATCAATTGAACCGATAATAATCCCGTTGACAGAGTCAATGGAATCACAATCGCATCGATATCGATATGATACCGTGAAAGAATTTTCCGCGAACTTGAAATCACTTTCTTAGCGCTATCGTGAAAAAATGAAAAAATACCAACGAAGAATCACCGCAATTGATATTACCATGTACTCGGTGTCAGGCGTTCTCACTGGCGCCGAAAAATACTTGCATCGGTTACAATGATTGCCCTGGTCGTAGTTCCAATTTGCATTTCTGCGGCGGCTACAATCGCGGGTATATCAACCGGGATAACAAAAAAGATATCATCATGCAGCCAACGCAAACTACAAGATTACTTAATTCAATTTCATATTGTATCAACCGCATACTCGCAATTATCCTCGATGATATCGTCGTCACTCGATAATACAATTATATCAGATAGTGAGTTCTCAGCGATGGTCAGTATTTATGACTCCGCGATATCAAAATTAGAGGGTCAACAACAGTATAATAACAATGACAACACCGATGGAATTGGAAAACACGAACCATAAAACCAGCATGATCTCAATAACCTCAACGATATCAGATAGTGAGTTCTCAGTGATGGTCAGTATTTATGATTCCGCGATATCAAAATTAGAAATAAATCATGAGTATAATAACAATGACAACACCGCAGGAATTACTTCAACGAATAGTGGAGAACACGAACCCAGTACAAACAAGCATGATATCAATAACATCAACGAATCCTGAATTCAGTGTGAATTTCCCTAGCCCAGTCCCCGTGAAGGAGATAGCGCTAGCAAAATTACGAGTGTATCACAGTTGGCCTAATATCATATCAAAATCATTTGGTGGTCAACAACCCAATAATTCTTTAGTGTTTGCGAATAAGAATAAAGACGACGGGACTCCAGACTGAAACGTTGTTTCGATACCAACAGGGTCATACCAAATCGAACAAATCAATAATGAATTCGCGCGTAGAATAAAATCGATTACTGGAACAGAATCGAAAATCGCTATAACAGTTCATGAGCCGACGCTATCATCCGCAATTGAGATAAGCACAGAAGGATACGTCGTAGATATCTATCAGAGTTCTATTAGAACCGTACTAGGATGGCCTGAATTACCACCAGGGGGGAAAACCATTGATTTACCAGAACCACAAAAAACTGATTATATCACCGACGTGATAGCACCTGATAATCCAATAAAATGTTATAAAGATCACGGGATTACTAGAGATTTTTTTGGTTTCGGATACAAAGAAACTGGAAGAGAGAAGGAAGGGGATAGTATAGAGGGACATCATTTTGTTGACGAACCTAAAATCGTTGAAAATTTCACAGCAATGAATAATGATTTTTCACTGTTGTTAATATCTCTTAAATCCGGTACTCTTACCCGAGATGAATTTATCAGCGTCGTAGAAACATGCAATAAAATTATCGACGATATGGAAACATTTAATTTGAAAATTATTCAGGATATATTAGATGACGATAATCCCATATCGAGAACAGAATTTGCAAAAAAATATAATATCCCCGTCAAAGATACCCCCACATTCAAACTACCAGGATATAACGTACCGGAACTAAAAAAACTTCTCAGCGACACCATCGATGTTGGTTTTAAAATAATTCATGATACGTGGAAAAAAACAGCATCACCGGAAATAAAAATCCTCAAACATAATAATAACCCAGATGGTGGCGGTAGGCCAATCGCTCCGTTCAACGTGAATATTTCATCGGTGATTGCGCTCAATTTAGTATGTGATGTTATCGAAGGAAGCTATCAAATTAATCTCGAACGATCAAATCAAGCTCAGCAAGGATATATTCTTTATTCGTTTGCACCAATAGCCCCTCCAGGATTTTTAATAATTGAGTCTCCGGTTAATCCAGTCTATATGCGGTGTCATAATGATTCATTAACCAGAATTAATTTCAAACTCACAGATCAGTCCAATAATCTAATTGATCTACAAGAGGAGGTGTTAGCGATTAGTCTGTTTGTGAAGTCCTAAAGACTCGATCTAATATTCGGTTGAACTCGTAAAAGAATTATTAACTTGTAGCAGCAGAGAGGGTGAACGACAACAAGTTGCGACCAAAATTGATTGAAAAATCGTAAAATCTCCGTTTGCTAAATGGAGACCTTTTTTTGGGTTAAAATATGAGATTTCGTTGGAAGGCTCAATTTTTGTTTTAAAGATTCAATCAATTTTTTGTCTGAAAAGGTTGTAGGGTTCACCCTCTCTGCTGCTTAACGTATCATAAAGTCATTTAAATATCACAAGATATACGACAACATATTTGGACAAGAACCACTAGAATAGACACAAGATGGATGTTGTGTGTGTGGGCGCGCGCACGCGTGTTATAAAGGTGGGTGGAGATGAATGGGCTCATTGAAAAGTAACAAGTATAACTTAATTAAAACGATAAAACTCCGCAATACGAAAACTGTAATGCACTGAGACGAACCAGGAAATTAAACAGTGCGAATTTACTCAGCATAATATTTTTATGATTTTTGAAAATATTGGCTTCAGTACGTCTTATAATTTGTTATCTTAAACTGCATGTAGGCGAGCGATCCTGGACAATATAAAATTGTGTTATTGTTGGAAACCGAGCTTCTATTTTAGTTAAATCAATGTTAACACTTCTGGTGACAAGTTCAAGCTAACACGTTTTGTGACTTCCAGTGTATGCTCCATATTTTCCATAACCTTGAGAACGAAACTAAAGTTCAAATTTAATATCTCAAAACACTGACAATGTGCCACTTTAACAATGATTAATTCTGAGACCATGAAAGTTAGTGACTTCCTTATGTCTTTCCAACACGCTGAAGTTCACTGACTCCAAATAGTATATCCTAATTTCACTGTCTTACTCAAATATTGGTGCTGGATACTCCAACACGGCTGAATTTCACTGACTTAAACGTACTCCAAATATTATATCCTAATTTCACTGTCTTACTCAAATACTGGTGCAGGGTACCAGGAAAAGTTTTATACTACGATATTTCTGAACATACTTGGACAAGTTTCACAGTTTACAACATATAAATTTTGACCACCAAATTTAATATTCTGTGGGATGTGCCTGGCACTTCTTTTGTTTAATTTCCGTCTGTCAATAGCTGGAGAAAAATATTTTACTCTGATTTATAGCCGAGGCCCGACACCCTATTATATCCATCATAATATTTGATACAGATATTATTTATATTACTATATAAGAAGGATAAAATCTGGTTTGAAAGAAAACCACCCGGATCCCCCAAAAATGGGATGAAAACACACTACCTTTTAGTAGATGATTTTGTTGTAAGTTAACTGTTGCAAGCGTTGCATTCTACAGCTGTGACTAAAGTGGGATGATCGTGCTGACATTACAAAACTTATTTATAAATATTTGAAGTGTTGATACTTAAGTATACAGTTTCCTAGCTACACTATTGACATATTTCAAGAGCAAACTCTCTCTTTCAAATACAGTTCTTTTAAATAATGTAAAAAGACCGGATACCCATCCTGATTAATTGCCATTTATGGTTCTTTTTTTTAATGTAGGCCAAAATATTATAAAACGTATTGCAATGAAGAATCCTTTTCGTGTTCTAAAGGAAATCTAAGTAACTTTACCATGAACAAAACAGTTTTAATGTCAACCTAAGAAGTGAAAATTACAAGAAAATTAAAATACTCAATGCACATTAAAGACATTCTATTGGATAGACTTTAAATGAAGTTCCATTCTGATGTCCATTTGACTTTGTGACACATGATTAAAAAGGGTACATCATTCTTAAAATATATGACTGATAAAACAAAGAGGAAGAAATGTATAATGCGAACAGATGGAGAAATTTGTAGACATTTTGTGTGCCTGCATGTGGATAAGGTGGTATCATATTGGACTGACCGTTATTCAGCCTAAGATATCATATTCGACATGTTTTCAGTCTAAAATGTATATCATACTGGACAGTTATTGTGTCTATATAATAACATTGGAGAGACTGTTAATCAGTCAATGGTATATTATTAGGTCTAATGTATTATATTAGTCAAACAGTTATTCGGTCTAGCGTATCATATTGGAACGAATATTAGTCGGCTTAAAGTATTTGTTTGATTTGGATTTTTAACGTAGCTTTTACATTTTTTCAGTCATATCGCTAAGATGTCTGCATTGAGGCAGTTTATACTTTTATAGTGATGTCTAGTGATGCCCCACATCGTGCCGTAGACATGTAGCATGATGTCCCACCCAGTCGCATTATCCTGACATCAGGCCGACCAGTCCTAACACTAACCTCTTAATGCTGAGCGCCAAAGCGAGGGAGCTATTAGTACCATTTTTGTAAGTATTTGGTATGACTCGTCCGGGTATCGAACCCACGACCTCCCGATTCCGCGGCAGACGCTCTAACAAATAGGCCACCGGAGCGGTTGGCTTCAGGTTTCATGTTGGACATATACAGTCATAAACGAAAATCGGATTTAATACAACGTCCCATCTTTAAAACTAATTAGATAGCTTGTGGAATAATGCTAATGACGATGATGATGGCGATGATAAGGGTAATCAAAGGTGAAAGGCAAACAAGTTTACATTGTTTATTATCTGGAATACAAAAAGGTATAAAAGGGCAAACATTTATTAATTGTAGAAAATACAGAATACTGAATTGTCAGAATACTTCAGATGCATGACATGAATCTCGGTGGAAGAGTTTTGTTTACGCACACACATACATACATACATACATACATACATACATACATACATACATACATACATACATAAGTACGTACATACGTAAATAAATACAAATATACATACTCAAACATAAGCAATGTTCACAAATTGCATTTCATACTAGATGAAAACATACAACTGAGGGCAAGAGCATACATCAAAATTCAAACAAAAATAAATTAAAAATTAATTTGACAAAATACAGTGAATTGAAACTTTATATTTCCATATGGTAACATACTAGGAAGAAAAAATACTATATATAATATTTAAAGACGTGATATTTGCATCCAACAACACGAAGCAGAATCAGTGATCAAGAGCAAATTTTTCTTAACCTTTGCACTGATTTAACGACTGTGACCTAAAGTAAAATGTAATAATGTGATACGTAATGTTTATGTCAGTCTTAAAGATTCGGGTTTGAACTGAACTAATTACATTTCCAATTCCATGTGAATATTTACAGCACAATTATGGTAGTAATTTTCCTCCAACATTTACTGCTGACAACTCTGAAGAGAACGCAAATTACTGATCAATCGAGATACGTACATGACATTGCTAATATAAGATAATATTTAGGAAAGATTTAAACAAATATCACACATACACACACACAAAACCACATACTAACGTTATATCATTTATGAAGTAAAATACTGACAATGGCTTAATACATAGAGGCCTTAGCTTGAAATGAGTGAATAACGGATATATTTCATCGAGTGGATGAAAATACTAGATTTTTGTAACCCACGAGATGAAATGTACCCGTTATTCACTCGTTTAAAGCAAATATTCTTTTCATTTTATGCTCACATGCGTTGGCTACTTGAATTTGTGACACAGTGAATTAGCAGATTTCTTTCAGTTGTCAGTTGTTTACCGTACATGTATAATTGCTGTGCTAGGTGTAACTGCCCACAAAATTAGTTCCGCATCAGATTGATACAAATTAGCTGATATTTCAAGAAAAACAAACTACAAGTTTCAAGGATAACATACAGGGATTATTTATTAATAAGAAAACAACCACAAGAAATTCATCCATGTATAATTGTAGTAATTCACTGACAGAAAATGAAAGAGAGGTAAGTATGTTCTGACACAAAACATAGTTCCTGTAGTGAAAACATATTATTATCAATATTATTTTAATTAAAAAAATCACGTAATTCACTGCTTAGCATAAAATAAAAAGACTTATGAAGGTATTTGTAAAATTCCGAATAATTTCTTTTCCAAAAATTCAGATTTTGGAGCAATATTCGATCAAATAACGGAATTCATCATTTTGGATTCAAAGACGGAAAATTATGATTGAAAAACACGTGTTTGTGTGGACTTTGTAGCATTATAACATTATCATTTTGGTTTTTTAAAAATTGCCTCTATTTCAACAAATTTTTCGCCGATCAAAATTTTACAGGTGTATAATATTTTCCTTTTCTTCAATAATATGAAATAAGCTGTCATTTATGTGTATTTATTTTCTATGAACTTGGTTGTGACATGCCAAGGGGATGACTGAGCACTTATTACGTGATATTGTTTTTCGCACTGACTGAGATCAAATCGAGTCAAGCCTAAGAGAAACTGGGGATAGGAGA
>JARLTB010000075.1:8115000-8580000 GCA_030141615.1 Unio pictorum
ATTCTAAGATAGACCTTACAGTATAATGGCAAGATCTAGTTTGTTACAAACAAAATAATGAATACATCCCATACAATCTCAATACATCGTATCTATGACAAGCAAAATCTATACCATTATTCTTATTATGTATTCATCCGTAAACATCGTTGACAATACCACCTCATTTGAAACTGTCTCTGTGTCAGTTTAGTTTGCAGAAATACGATACACGCCAGGAATGCTGGTGTTGTCCAATGATGAGCGGCCGAAAGAAAAATCCAATAAAATTCCTAAATGTGTTGATACCTACGTCAGAGGGGGTGGATCCGCGGCAAACAAACAAAAAATCTGTTTCTAGTTTCAACCACTGAAAATGTCACAGGCGGGATGAATGGAAACGTGGTGCAAGAAAAGACGGCTAGAAGGCAGCGTTAAAAGCTCTGCGACCTTTGTTCATTTGACTCGTGAGTAGGTTTTCTCCGTCAACACTATTATTAATTGAATTTTAAGAAGTGCTTTGATGTTGTGTGCTATATGAGGCAGAAGGGGGAAAAGGAGAGCAAATTAATCAATCTGTGTGGAGAGAGGAATATAATGTTTTTCGTTCGCGCACAATGATTTTACGGGTGGAGTACGTTAAAGAACAAGATTAGCGAAGAAGAATGTGTACGAGATCAACAGATACATTTCCTGAACACTGCTTGAAAGAATAATTACAATAACGAGTAGAGGAAGAAAATTAATTACGTAGATGACTCGATCTCTGGAAGATGTCACGATCATATGATAGTTTTGTATTACCTTCATTCATGATGAATACTTCTGGATGAATGTAAGGAGGTCCTTTTAACATATACATTTTGGCGCTCAATTCGACTTAGAAAAAAACCCCAACAGAGTAATGTTATCAAAACAAAATTATGTGGGAAACTTCACGTGCTAAGAACATTAGTTTCTTGCCAGATATGAATGTTACAAGCCATCGGAAGTCAATTACGCTCGAATCTAAAGATCCGTTCAAATGCACTTTAACATTAGTTGCCCCATGCGAGAAAGGATTGCTTCTGAAACGGATAGTGTCGCCATTAATTTCTTGGATTGATCCTTCATTCCAAATAATCAAGGTTGAAGAACAGAATGACATAATAGATTTAGAGGAAAGAGTACGCATGCAACAAGAGAGATTGAGACCATGTGAAAAAGATACCTTTATGTTACCATCGCTCAGTGTAATGCTATTCGTAATGGAGAATGGTGTCATGTGCGCAAAACATGTTGAACAGAATTTTCATTTGCGACCGTGGCTATTTAGTCATAGAGTAGATTTGCGAAGTATAAGAAGTCCAAGCACGGTCGTAGCAAAACAGGAGTTTTATAAACTAGCAGACGATCTCCCTTTATGGGCAGTATGCCCTATACACTGTGGCAATGAACATTTGCGGATTAACATGTTCGTCAGGAATTTCTCATCGATGGTGGAGTTTTACAGAACGGTGACAGATACAGAGATAGAGACAAATAAACAGGGATTTTGCATCTTTCAACTTTATAGTCAGCCAGGTCTTGATTTCCAGTTATCACTTAAACATTCCCCTCATCTCAACCCACAATACGTGAAATCGGCTTTTCTAACATTCCACATACCAGATATAGATGTGATAAAAACAACCAACAATGCAAATTTGACAGAAATACAAGAAAACCTGTACTGTGTCCTTGACCCGGATGGGAATCCGATATTATTACGGGAAACCTCTCCTCGCGTGAGGCGAAAAGCAACACCAAAGATTCAAGTGACACGGAAGGAATGTACGGAATTGTGGGAGGATATGAAAAGTCAACAGAGCTATTCTGATAGTCACGATTCTGGACGATGTTCAGACATGGAAACGTGTTTTAGTGAGTTTGATACAAATAGAGGAGAAATAATGCATACGCGTTGTTCTAAATGCACTTCAGTTCACTCGAAAGATATTGAAAAATCAAGTCTAAATACTAATGGGAAATCGTTTATTCCTCGGGAAGCATATACTTACCATTGTGATGGATCAGGTAATTGTCTGCCAAAATTAAACTCACCTGAGAAAAACACACAACATTGTCATAAAAGAGAGGTAAAGAAGGAATATTTTCATCCGGTGTACATTTAACCTAATCTGCTATTTATTGGATATATCTTGTTTGTCAGACGGCATCTTGTTTTTCATTTGACACTGAAAGAGTCATCTGTAATGTACATTTTGAATGCCAGATTAGTAAATTCACAACACGTATCTGATGAAATTAAATAAGTTTTGGGTTTTATTGAAACATTAGTTACATTTAAACCTTTTTGCCGCCTTTTGTATAGTTTTTAAAAAAATTATATTTCGTGTTACAAAGACTCAATTACTGATCTTTTTTTCATTAATATAAATTGTTATAAAAGAAGGATACACTAGCCTCAATTCATCTGCTTATCTAAACAGTGACAAATAAGGTAACAAATGCATCAAAAAAAATGAAATGTCCATTGAGCACATATGAAAGCAGCACTGTGTGGATTTTCAATATACGAGGTCAAGGGGCTATCATCTGAAGTAATAAATCAATCGATGTAGTTACACATATGAAACGTATGACATAGATATGAAAACACATGTGATCTACACGGTAAAATACACGTAATTCTCACATATATTATCAGGCGTTCATATCTGTAAAATTACGTAAAATACGTAACCGACGATTATTATTTGGACTACTTTGCATGTTTATTTCTTTAACACGTGAACCAGATATGCCGTGCCACAGACATATATAATTTACATATGCCTTTGGTTTTGCATGCATTATATTTAAATTATTTTATACACTGTCTGTACTTGACATGTACAGGAGCGTACAGACGTCTTAGATGAGAGGATTACATAAGTTTTCATGTGTGGCAACTTTGCTTATGAAGGGAATGTTGGTTATACTTATGTTTATGCTAATGAAGAAGAAAATGAGAATAAAACATCAACAAAAACAGAACAAAGAAAATAATGTTTACATCAAATACCTTTGTGTGTGTGTGTGTGTGTGTGTGTTTGTGTTTGTGTGTGTGTGTGTGTGTGTGTGTGTGTGTCTTGGACACATTTTTAAATCTAATGAAAACCTTCACTGACTAAGAGTAATTGATAATTTCAAGGAATAATTGTTTGTTCCTCAAAGAAAACGTCTAAGCAGCAAAAGTCCAAAATAATATGGATTTATTTATGTTACGACCATCTTTACTGAATGAAAGCGATGATATAACATATTTTTGTTATATTTTATGTTTAAACTTCATTTTACATTTTTACCTGATAAGAAAATAAATTAACTCAACCTGAAACAAAACCATCCAGGAAGAACATGCATTTATGTTTATGATCATTATCAATTTCACATACTCACATCATAACTATCTTCCGAGTTTTTTCATCAGAGACGGACGTTGATCATAAGACCATTAAATGTCGTTGTTTGAGGTTGAACGCCATTTCTCATTTCAAGATAGGATACAAATGGTGGCGAGTATAACATATGGAAGAATACCCAGGATCCCTTGCATATATGAATGATTTGATTTGCCATTTGATATTATTTCCAAGACCCATCTATACGGTAGTACATGCGTACAAGTTTAATGAGATATACATATATATGTTGACTAAATCCATCTATGGACAAAGGTATTCTCTCTCTCTCTCTCTCTCTCTCTCTCTCTCTCTCTCTCTCTCTCTCTCTCTCTCTCTCTCTCTCTCTCTCTCTCTCTCTCCTTATATGTCTGTCTCACTCGAGTGTTTCCCCAGGATATAAATATTATTTAACATTTCCTTTATTTGTTTAATAATCTCGATACGTATCAAATTAGGTATTGAAAATTCATCAACGATTATGTCGCAGTAAACAGACGCATTGATATTGACCAATCTCGTATCTTAAAGACGCGTCATAAAGCCTTCATTATATAACAAAGCATACATTACTTAGCACACGTATGTAAGGATAAATAGACTGGTACCACATTTTAAATTTTATACATGATCTGTTGTACATATTTAAACCCCAGCTATATCAAAATTAAAATAAGCGACTTTAAATTAATCAATATTGGCGTTACCATTCAATCGTATTAAGAGAACATTCAAGGTGTGTGGTCCAATCATTTTTTATAGTATAATATAATCCTAAGAGATATCCGGACAATGATAATATAGCTAACCACATATGAATTTGAAACTTCTATATGGTACCTGAGTTAGTCATTTACCTTTGTAGCACTCTGAATTGTCATCTTTAGGTTAAATACATCAGCGACGATGTAAAGGAAAATTACGAGGTGAAGCCCATCAATAATTCTTCCTTCCAGGTATCTATGTCACTCTAAATTTGATTTATGAACTAGACCGTACACTACTATTTGAAGCCCTGTAACTAAATACATCCCGACTAAGATCGCTGTCAACTGCGATTATGGTTACACACAGGCCTGTCTGGAAAGACCTAAAAAAAAAAAGATTCGTATTGACTGTGAAGACGCAGGAGCTAGGATAAGACGCTAAGACTGGCTATATCATTGACTTAAAATAACATACTTAAAAAAACAGAATATTTATTGTTGGGCAGCACTGAGAGTTTCGGAATTGGAGACCAAATTAGCTTGGTACCGTTTCACTCATGAAAATAGCCCAAAACCTATACTAAAATCATATCTTGATGCCCTTTGACATCGATAATAAATCAGCAATAATGACAGGAATTGTAAGACTACATCAAATTCACCAAGCCGGTCTAGGTAATTATAACAGAACCATTAAGCATATGACTGGTTTTTAACATTTAAGTTCTAAATTTTGTAAATATATTCATTTGCTCGTACAGTCCAAAAACGGTAATACGGCTGACGCCTGCTGTATTATGCAGCTTAACAGTCAGTATAGCATGGTACAGTAAAACCAACACATAAGAAGTAGTTGAAAGGAGTCTAGTGATCAGGAAATCTAGAATTGTTGGTTATGACATGTTATGGAAATGGCTCAATATTAAAATAATTTTTTAGTTTCAATGAATAGGATATAAGTAAATACGGTGGACACCAGGCACAGCTCCTCCAGTACGATTTGTCCTTTTGAATTTTCATTGACATGGCCGTCGTGATACGTAGCGTTGTGCGTATTTGAAGCTACAATAACCTGGGTAGATTTTTCCTGAAAGAAACAAATCGGTTCAATGAAGGAGACAATTGTCAGACAATACAATGTACACACGTATAACAGCATAAAAAAGTTTCACACCCTTTGAAAATAATTTAGCTTCTCCTTATTATATTAATATATATGCGTATCTGTCTATATTGGGGTTTAACGGCACATGAGTACCGTCTTTGCTATTAGTGATGTTTATGTTTAGGTATCACCAAAGGTCATACAAGACAAAGATAAGGGCGAAAAATTAAAATCTTTTAAAGTCGAAATCAATTTATTTGAAGATCATCACAGTTGGATCATTATCACGGGATGTATATTATGATATCCTCGTTCCCGACACTATATAGCTTGTGACTTTTTATAATTATATGCATAATGTCAGGATACAAAAAGTTGCTTCCATTGGTTGATTCTTACAGCATACAGGAGGGTTACTGTTCCTATTGCAGAGGATTATACAGGGGAGAAATTGAAGTAAAAAAAAATAACAGAACATGACGAGTAATGGCTGATCTTTATAAATCAGCAACACTCGTAATGCTGTTGCGAAAAAATGAATCAGAAAATTCTAACGATAATATAATTCTTTTATAGGAGACATTCTAAAAATTAAATACTTTGCATTCTGAAATAATTTATTTTCTGAAATTGTGATACTAAAACACAATGTCTTTTGGCAACGCCATTAACTGTATGAACTTTAGATTCCAGGAACAGATATTTCTTGCTGTCTCATAATACTTATTGATCATAATTGTACGTTCGAGAAGACATTTTGTTCAAACACAGTCTGTAAAACTATCGTTCTTCGAAATTTTATCCTAAAATCAAAACGGCACACCATTTTGAATGTTTTAATGACACACTATCACGAAACGATGACAAAGATACGTATTTTTGTGCCGCAATGGATCAGTGATTAGCGTGTCGGGCAAATCGTGTGGGTTCCAAATCTATCATTGTATCGACCTGGGTCGGTTACCGAGGTGATTCTTTTGGCAAGAACTGTACCCCATTTGCATCGGCATTAAGTACCTTAGATTAGTAACTTGGCAGCAAATATCCAACGATATGTCGATGGACCTTCTGGTGTATTGGCAAATCAGCAGATATTTAAAAATATGTATCAACTTCAGCTATCGTATTTTTACCTCATGTAATAAAATCGTAGAAGGTGTTATTCGAATAACTAATGTAACAAAAGGATAGTTGAGGACCGACTTCTTTTTAAGTCGTTACCAAAGAGTGATTGATTGATTTATGTTTTTGCTTAGTCGTTTAGATGGGAAATCTCATGAAGGCTGACATGTGTATTTATTTAGATAAGACATCATACAGTTGTCCGTATGATCTTTCAATCAAATATAGCAGTTAAGTTGGGAGAGATAGAGATGCATATAGATGTTGCTCAGAACGAAAAGGAGATAGGGGGAGGGAGAGAGAGAGAGAAAATGTGAAGACGGTAGTATTGGAGTAAAGAATAAAAGTCCATCTGTCATGTAAATGGTGTGTTTCTTCAACCTTTCACAGAAATTGTCTTTGAATCTGTGTCTGAATGATACAAATTTCTTCAGAATGATTTATGTACAAAAAGATCTTTAAGTTTCTTTTATGTACAATTCAAAGGCACTGTTTTCATGTTACATTTGTAATATTGCGTAAATTGTAGTCATTGTTGCACGAGGACAAAGATCACCGTTTTATTTTTCTAAATAATTTCACTTCCCTTACCTATTAAATTATTGTACTCACCTTTCCTAGGTAATGATATTTATATATATATATATATATATATATATATATATATATATATATATATATATATATATATATATATATATATATATATATATATATATATATATATATATATATATATATATCTGATCTCTAAGTCATTACATATTGATCGAATGACATTAGGTATGCACTTTTCTCGTGAGCACGCCTGTTGACCACCGACAACCCTATTTATCTTATCATTTCTCTTTACGACAAGGAAACTCTTTCCATTTTTTAAGTGCCAACATATTTTACTGCAATATCTATCTCTCTATTATTATTATTATTATTATTATTATTATTATTATTATTATTATTATTATTATTATTTTTATTATACTCATCATTATCATTATCATCATCATCATCATCATTATTATTATTATTATTATTATTATTATTATTATTATTATTATTATTATTATTATTATTATTATAAATGTATTTGCATTTATATTCATTATAATTTTCATTCATCTACCAACTTTTTAAAATTAAATTGAAGTTAAAAAAGAAGTCAGATTCTCTGAAGTTATAGATTATTTACACTGACAAAACTGGGATTTTTTTTATCAAACATCATCCACACTTTTAATTGCTTTAATTTGTTCGTTTGATCTAGAAGTGTGTGTGTGTGTGTGTGTGTGTGTGTGTGGTAGAATCCAGCACCAGATTAGTCCATGTCAGTTACTATGGTGTGTCCTTAGGCAATTAATTTGACTCTTGTGGCTACTACTACTACTACTACTACTACTACTACTACTAATAATAATAATAATAATAATAGTTGTTGTTGTTGTTGTTGTGATGGGGTTTAACGACATTTTTCAGCACAGTATTTTACAGCAGCGAGTAAAACTGGTGGGCAAGAACCTGTGAAAACCCAATAGGAAGCTACAGGCAAGCTTTCTCACTAAATACTACTACGACTACTACTACTACTACTACTACTACTACTACTAATAATAATAATAATAATAATAATAATAATAATAATAATAATAATTATAATAATAATAATCATAATAAATAAATAAATAATAAATAAATCAGTAAAATGTTTCGACTGAATATGTCATAATTTTTCGAAGAGTAGATTATATAGATAGTGCTGTTTTCAATGCAGAAAGATGTAAGACAGCGAGCCGACCTTTCTTGTTTCTTGATTTCAGTTAGGGACAGGGGTTGGTGGGAAGAGGGAACCTATTTGACACCGTACATCAACATGAAATACAACTTAATCGCTTTCTTCTTTCTATGAACTAATCCATCTTAAATTATTCAATGTTATTTGCTTTATATGAAAGATTGTTCAGCTCTGATTGGAGACATTTGAATATTTTGTACTTCCTAAATTGCTATGTTTTCTCCCAATTATATATTCTGCACACTGTGCATGTCGTAAGTCAAATATCAGATCATTTATATGATTTGCTTCTATTTATGGATGAAACTACCTGAATATATCTTTGTCTTCCTACAATGCCAATCTGTCTTTTTGTTCGTCAAACGAGATATTATTCACAAAGCACATTCAGGGGTGTGTAGGGTTTATACATGACTTGCAGATACCTCCATTTTTTTCTTCTTGTTGTAAAGATAATCAAATCATCAAAACAGAAGATTGTTCAAATGATTGTAATGACACTCAGTCATAGATTCAACAATAGACACTATCCCGAATTTGCGTGCTCAAGACAGTATTCTAGTTTTAGAAATATCCAACCTGATCTCGTACTTGAAATCAGCAACTCATCTCATCTCTTTATGAACTGGAAAATAACCGAATCAACCATGGAGAAAATTTTTAACAAAAGCACAATCCATGACGAAACAAAAGCCTGACGTATTGTCTGGGATGAGGCATTGATTACTATCAGCTGAAGGAATATGAAAACTAAACTGCGTGCCATCGACACATTATTATGGTTTACTTAGAATGAGCCAGAATTGTATGCCAGTCTACCAAACTATGATTAATACCTATAACGTAGTAATGCGTGATTAGCTCTCAGTCCATCCAAGTAACACAGGTGGTTAGAGCTTTAAATTTTACACTCACATGACTTTCCAAATGCCAAAAACTTTTATGTTTTAAATTTCTCTATTTTCGGTTGTTTTAGTTTGCTGTTTATGTGTTTCCAAGTTTTCCATAAATTTGGATTTCTGGAGTTGTACTCTTTTCCCTCTAAGAATTTCCTGCTGGTCGGGTTTCAATGAAAAGGTGTAATAAAATTGGTCCGATGCATTTTCTACCTGTCTCGAAGGGCTAATAGGGACAAAATGTTTTCCCCTGGATACCTCCCTAGATGATGTCGAAAAGATGACGTTTTGTCTGGAAGTGCATATTTTATAGCAAATGTGTTATATTGTATTTTAAGGAATTTACTCACTGTTTTTATTTATTATTTCGTATGTCATTCTTTGGGTATTTGCAGCATGGAAACTTTTTGCATGCATTTCATCATGGTATTCGTTTCTTTATGTTTGGAGGAAATTGTTCTCCTGAGTGTATTAGTCATTGTTTTTCCGTTTCTCATTTTTGCTGGCAAGATTTTGTTTTGGAACTCGAATGTACCGATAGACTGATACACTTCAAATCTAGCTGCAAGATACCTATGTGATGTGCATAGAATCCAATAAATGGACTCAGAGTGGTCATTTTACGAGCAACGGGGACAGAAAACTACAGACCTAATGAAAAGTTTAAACATATCGGAATGAAAATGAACGTAATGAAATTTGTTGAAGATATTGATCGATCGGAACAAAAAAATTTGAAGACATAAATCAACATGCCGTAACGTTAGAGCTAAACGTTACGGGCACATCGGAACGCTCGCCCATAGCTGAACAAATAGTTACTTACAGGCAAAATGAAAAGGAAAACTAAGTGCGGACATGTGGGCGTAACGGGTCGCTACACACACGAGAATAATAACAGGTAGTCACAGACTCTTCGAATACGGCACCGTATAAAGAAAGCGAAACGGTGAAAAGCTATATCAAAGTTGGTGTGCTTTATAACTGAAATAAAAGTTTTGACTCTCACAAAAATATTCAATAGAAAGACAAACTTACTGGTTTTGTTGTCATTTTCTTCATTAAGTTTTCATTTTGTTTCTATATTAGCATTGTTTGTTCCGATTTAATCTCGATTTGTTTTAAAATGTCAATTTTTACAAGACCTTTGTAGGAACTGCTGCCGGTTCATTTTTCATCAGACAAAAGCAAGAAAATCTTGACTAAAGGTATCTGCTTGTGACCCAAAAAGGAAACATAAGAACTCAGTATACATAAGTATAGATATAATATATAACATACAAATTCCTTGTAAATTAAGCCGCCTCATTCAGAATTAATCGATGCACTATTATAGATGATTTTCCATGATATTTCTGTTAATCAGTATTTTGAAGTTACGTCATAATACTGGCGCAAGCTAAATTGATATATCCTAGGTTGCAAAACATGCTGCACGACAATAAGGAACCTCGCGTTGATGCGCAAAAGGTGCCTTAACAAGAATATGCAATGCCCTGAATAAGATTCCTATCATAAGTAACAAACGACAGGTAGTTTGATGGTATGAAAGTGTTAAATTCTAACCATTTAATCACTTTTAGGTAACCATACTTATGAAAGGCCCCAGAGTTTGGAGTGTCGAAAAGCATGACAATGACCTCCTCTTACAAACGCTGCATCAGAACTTGACGAGCATAGAGATAGACGGACAGAAAAGGATACGAATATGCGAATTGATGATCGTATGATATGGACTTGAATCTCGTGCCTTTTTTTATATGTGAACAATAATTAGCGTTATGCACATGCATTTTCCGATCTGAGACGAGATTGAAAGGGTGTCTTTTTTTAGGAGAATTTAACCCTTTTCATACAGCAAATAGAAGCCACAGTGTTTTACTGGATTGGAGTAGTACGACAATAGTTTTCTATTTTTGGTTAGTTATCTGGTTGAATGACTTCTACTCTCCAGGACTTCATCAATTTTTACCTTCGCATCACAAGTGATTGCATTTTTTAAGCGTGACAGAGGTCTAAAATATAAATGTATGGCTAGCGGAAACAGCGAATCCCCTAGCGCATATAATCCACTAGCTCACGTATTCATGTGAAGTTGCTACTAATTGCATCAGTTAGACCAGTCCACTATTATATGCAGTTTGATATATACTAGCAAACATGTACTGGAGTTTTATTGCACGTGAACCAGTTACATGCTTTTAACGACATGATAATATTTGTTTTTTACTTGGATGACTACTTAGTACAGTTAAGTAACTGGAATGTCCTGAATAAATAAATATTCATGATTACCAAAATTTAGTTCACCCAGGTCTTGTAGGTATTGTTGAGGCGGATATGTATTATTGGTCGCGCACATCTATCAAGAGTCTATCCTGCGTTGATGCGTTTTTTAACACTGCTCGCGACTCTGCAAAACTTTTGTCGATTTTATAATTGATGACCTCATTGTTTTGCGATCAAAATCATACATGAAACACTGTAAATCCACACAATTGCGATTTTTCTTTTCTTGTGCCTCTGGCAGAGGCGTAGCTAGAGTGTTTGCCGCCCGGGGACAATATTCATCCCCCCCACCTCAACTCTGAAACCCATTATTTTCATCAATAAAATCACCATTACCCGTTGCAACCTATTTCAAAGCCCATTTTGGCGCCCCCCCCCCCCCCAGTATGCCGCCCGGGGACAAATGTACCCCCCTGCCCCCCCCCCCCACCCCCTAGCTACGCCTCTGGCCTCTGTGTATTCTTTATTCTCGTGCAACTTGCTTCAATTTATTTGAAGGTACTGTTGCTGCTGAAATCAAGAGATAATGTTGCCTCTAAACCAGTCTAGGAGTCCTAATAGTGTTAGTATGTCAGCTTTTTTCATACCCATTGGAATTATTATTCGATGCTTTAGCTCTACCACATTATGTTTCACTGAATGGTATACAACGTTATGCCATTTATTGAATACACATTTTGCTGCATACCCAATATTAATGTCAAAGGGAATTTTAGCGTCTTGCAAGCAAGATGTTTTACCACGAGGTATCCTTCAAGGTTTGATATGAACTCACTCTTCCTATTTACATTAAAAAAATTCAAGCGGGTATTTGTTAAATTCACATATTTACAAAAGCGAAAACGCATCGTGCCAACTCATAACACATAATTCCGTGTACGTTCATATCCAAAACGTTTAAAGGTGTTGTAGCGCTTGTGTTAGGACCTATTGTTCCCTATAATTATTATAAGTATTGGCTGTACGAGTTTTCTGTATTTAGATAGAAATAGCTCTCATAGAAATGCCATCACTTCACAGGGTATTGCATGATTCCACATATTCGCTTTAACTCAAACGATTTTATTATTATGTATAAGCATGAAGGTCATTGGTGTTTATATATATTGTGCTGAAAATATTTATGTGTTTGATTTATCCAGGGTGAAGTTTGCTGTCGTTAATGTTTCACTACTCACTGCAATATCATCACTGTCTTCGCTAGTTATTTCAATGACTTCAATGAGAAGTATAGTTAACGTCATATACCTGATGTTCTCTTGCACAATATCACACGATGACTTTTCACGTTTGTTATTACGAGCTTCTCCGATTCTCAGTTGATCTTCTTTCAATACAACTCGATTAGTTTATCAAGATGCGCCAACGATGTATATTTGAGACACGATGCAACATCTTTTGAGCCTCTGTAATATTACGAATATGCTATTATTCGATCAATGTGATTCACTCATTGGCTACGCCAATAAAGCCTTTGAAAATACTACGCGTATTAATCAAGAGCATTTTCGCCATTATTATATACGGTCATTATCTAATGTTACGAGTCCAGACTCGTTCAAAACGTAACTGAAATTAATGAAGACAACAGACTTTGTACAATTTAATAAATAATTTATTTCCGCAGAAACACAAGGCAAAAATGAAAAAGAGCTTAAGGTTTTACGAATCAAATTCAAAAGATTATTCCAAGAATTAAAAAATAGTGTTATTATTAAAAAGTCCTAATTAATCTAAGTTTTAGCCCCGATGAAATCCAAAAAAGAAGGCGATGTCGTCTGTTGAAACCTTTAAAGTGATGTTGTGTCAACAGGTCATTGTTGACTCACAGACAAAATTAAACCATTTATATGGTAAGAATACATTTCAATGAAGAATTCTGTATCAGAACATATATTTCCAAGGAAAATAATCACTTGCATTCTATAAAATAAAATGTCAACTCAAACTGATCACAAGAAAACACCTGTGTCAATGGTTTAGAGTACGAATTCTATCCAGAAAACAGTTATACACTAATTTAAGACGCGAAACAGATTCCTGTACGTGGGTCAAATGGTTACCCTTCCACAACAAACTAGAAGCGTTATACGTGCCTACCATCACGTACTCTCACGATGACCTTAACTGAAATCAATGTTTCTTACTCTGAGTAACAATAATAAAATAACCAATTTGTTTACCAGAATCCTTACTGGTTCTGAATCAAGGTCAGTAAACAGATACAGTGTTCCTATTTTACAACAGTCAGGTAAAACATAACTGAATTGAATTTCTAAACAAAAAGGTCAAATTCAGTAGACAAAGTTATCTTATGTAATGGAATTAAAAAAATTAAACTAACAAACAAAAAATCTACTTACATATACGTAACACTAATGTAAGATATTCTTAAGAAAAAGATAACAATACGTTAAAATATATTATACAGAGTCTAGCCACGATTAATATAATCTATTCTCACGTATTATATCTATTAAATAAACAAACACTATTCTTATTCCCACACTAGTGTTTTTGGTCGAATATATTCTCAGAAAAACAATCTCTTCAAAATATATTATATGCAGTATACTCTCTATAAATACAAATAATTTTCTGATAGCTGTAAAAGTGTATTGACCTAACTGATGTATCCCGTGGTAACTTTTCTTCAATGCGCCGCTGGGGGTGGGTGGGTGTGACTCTCTTACCCTAGGCTCACCGTTAAAGCTAGCTGATTTTACTTCGCAAAATCGTTTTCGTTAGCCGATTTATAAAAAAAAAAAACCATTTAATATCGCCGAATTTGTCAAATCTATTACGCGAGCCGATTTTGCTCCGCAAAGTAGTTTGAGCTAGTCATAACATTATTTGTACGGCCCACATTGTAGTCACACTACTCGTAATTAATACACTCATTGGTGGTGTGAGGGTAAAACTTGTAAATGTGGTGTTGTATAATAGGAGTTGATCCAGAATAGGAACTTAAATCTAAACCTCACATTGTGAAACTATTAATAGTGAAGACGGAAAACAAATTTTGTAAAACATTTATGCTTGATCTTATATTACAACAAAAACTAAGTGAACATTTGCGTTCCTACTCTATATTCATACCCTTACCTTTTAGTGTTTTTTTGGATAACCTGAATACTCGATTGTTGCTAGCACACTCACATACGATAAAGAAGAGAAAAAAAGCGTGTCATCTAAGCGACCTCAACAGTAATTTATCAAAACCTTCAGATCGAAAAATTCTACTCGCGTATTTTATAGAGTTAGTTTGAAATATATTAAAATTGTAAATATGCATCAAACACAGCAATGATTATAGTTCAAATCATACTGCCGGCTTAGTATGTGTAACATTCAATTTAAATGTTTAGCGACCTGTTACTTTAAATAAAGAGACAGAAAGATAATTGTTACCATTTATATAACATTAGATCATATAACATGAATGATTGGCATGCAGATTGTTAGCTCTCAAGTTCTTGTTTGTTTTATATTCAATAACCCTCCACTTCATGGCAAAGATACTACCATGTTTTCTGCACCTTTTTCTTTTGGCAAACAATTGTCAACATTTATTGCTCAATCTTTTTTTAAAACTGGATCCATACATTTCGAGACTTTAGTCCCACAACAAAAACGGGACATAAAAACTGCATATCGGATAAGAGATGGTTGATAAAGATTTGTTATACGATGTATAAAAACACAAATATTGGTTAGTTATAGAGTTATATAGCTATTTAAGGGACGTTGATTGTTATATATATATATATATATATATATATATATATATATATATATATATATATATATATATATATATATATATATATGGATCGTTGTACATTATCCACGTATTCCAGATACATTACACATTTGTATAAAGTTGATGATTGCCGCCAAATATGAATTCTAATTGCTCTAAAAACGTTTATGAATCATTTTTTTTTGATGTGGCTCATTTGAGATTAATTTAAAATTGTGATTTTGACAACAAATTAGGGCTAATGTGATATACATTTTAAGTTTATATGAGCTGTCTTCAGATTTATAAAATAAAAACAACGCATTTGAATCCCATTATAAACTCGGAAGTAATGTTAAATAAGTACGTTTGAAAGGGGTGTTCTATAAGTCCCATGTTGCTTATCTCTGCGTTGAATGATTTACATTTAAAATATCAAATTCATAAACAATTTCACCGGTGGCAAGGTAAATGATGCAGTGATGACAACGATATAGGTGCACAGGCCAGTGTGACGATAGCCTGATCCGATCCATCAAAGTCGAGAAGTATATATCTTTGATTCCAACAGAGACAAATAATGAGATGATACTTGTAATGAAAGTATGTTGTTTAGGAACTTGCGTTCTACACGTCATTATCTATGATCATACTTGAATTGTAGAATTAGTTGACAAGTGGCCGCTCCGGTGGCCTAAGTGGTTTGAGCGCCTGTCTCGGACACGGGAGGTCGTGAGTTCGAATCCCGGCCGAGTTATACCAAAGACTTACCAAAATGGTACTAGCAGCCGCCTCACTTGGCACTCAATTTGGTGTCACTATGTGTCTGCAAGCATTGTAGCGATATGACTGAAAAAAATGTTAAAGCTACGTTAAAAATCCAAATATATCTCTCTCCCTCTCTCTCTCTCATATTATATATATATATATATATATATATATATAAGCACTGGTGCAGTAAGACATTGAAGTCTTAATTAGTAATTACTACTAATTACTTAAAATATGAGAAGGCCCCGTAGAACTAGACCGTATTATTTTACTAATCTTAACGTTGTCTATCTAATATGTAATATCATTTTCACAAATTAAAAATTAATATACCACTCATAATTATACTCAGGGTGGGTGGGTATTATCTTTACAAATAAAAAGAAAACAAAAATAGTCGAACCAGTCATGTGGTTTGAGAACAGCAAAATGCATGCACTTAAATGACATGATAGAAAAGCAATATGCACCATCAAATATAATTTTGACAAAATTGAAATTCCTTCATTTGATATCAGTGCAACAATCTTCACAATTACGTGGTATCGGTAGAATGCTGATTTAATTTCAATACTTTCTGAACAAGACATATAATGTTACAATCAAGAAAATCAAGAAGCTAGATACATTTCAGGTAGGAACGATTTTATGCAGTAAAAATCAGCAAATAATAAATTTTGTCTTCTTACACTCTCACATAGACAAAGGTAGAAACAATTGAAATAATTACTCAGAAGGGAATTTAATTGTGGCATCATCATGTATTTTACAACTTTTTGCTGCATAATGTTGAACGCGCATGGTAAAACTGCCTATTGATACGTGGTATTCTTGGCAACTGATACCTACCATGTTTATGTATTGAGTCTCAGATATGTAAAATACATTTAATTTACAGCATTTGGGAGATATAATAGTTGTTATTGTTTATGTGGTTGATATCGTTGCGTCAGCATCGGCGTGGCATTCCATATAAATATGATATGCACCGTTGTTTTTTGTTCGTACCCATTGTTGTCGTTTTGTAGATTTAGTCTTAATGATGTGTCAAGTTTTGTAAATAACATAACATATACCAATACGTTTTATACAAATTGACATGGGCAATGTCCCAAATAATGATGTTACCTCTTTATTCGCCTCTTCTTTATAGAGCTATTCAGAGATATATTGCAACTCACTTGAAGCTAAATTGCGATGTCTTCTTCTATGTCTTGGATTATTGTCTTGTCTCTTTGTTCAAGAACTGATTGGTCAATCGGATGTATCACAAATAATCTGTTAAAACTTTTCTCTGTTTACTGTAATTTTGGAACAAAATAGCTAATCTTTCTTCTTGAGGGTTCGATTCATTCCTTATTGAGCCAAGCTTGTATCTACGATGTTTGTTCTTGTAATTACAGTTGTAGTATATCATGTCCATTGGTTTACTTCTTACATGTATGTGTAAACTGAGGGTGCTTGCTTTTCAGGTGTTACTTTAAATTTCACTTCTTCGATAGAAGCACTGCTTAGGTATGCGTGATTATTTAAGCATCAAAGAATATAACTACTGGTAATTTAATATTTCAGAATTCTGCTAATTGTTATAGAAATGCTACAAATTGTTCAAAACTAGACAGTCGTCATAGCGTATTATAGTTCTTTGCATACCAAACAAACCAGCACGTGGTTACACGATATTTTGTTAGCTAATTCAGTGAAGAGGATTAGGACAGAATGTTTACTTCTTTTAATAGAAGGTCACATGGTGGTGATGCTAAAATTGTCCGTGCTTTCGCAGTAGATACACAATATCTTCATGAATACCGGTGTATAAATTCCAGTTGTTTTATCCTAAAATAAGAATTCAAGAAAAAGGTTAGTACGAGTTGTAACAGACCTAACAAAAGATGGCAGCAGTATCAAACTATATCAAACATAAATAGAACGTGTGCAGCGGGAGTAATTTATGGACGAAAGGCAGCTATTGGTCAAGACTTATCAGAATCCTATAGGATTTGTCGAGAAAAGAATTAAAGAGATTAAAAATCTGGAGGTCTATAAAAATAGCGCAAAGACACTTGACAACTTGAATGAATGTTTGAAAAACAAGGTTTCTGACCAAAGATTTAAAACAATCTGGAAAACGATTTTCCACTGTATTAAAACTAACTATGATTTGTCTAACCTCACACTCATCCAAAACGTCCACTATAAGGCAAACCTTGAAAACAATGCACCCTAAACTTAGTTTTTTTAATGCTAATTATGATCATTCATTAACTTATAAGTACATATTAAATGCACTTGCCATGTGTGTTGCTAAGAAGATTTTGATTCATGTCAATAGCGTAACTATGGCAACGTGGGGAAAAAGAGAATTCCGAACAAGCAAGAAGCAATACCACAAAGGCTTTCATATCTCACACCAACACATGATTATATACTATATATTCCTGTTACCTGAATAAACTTTTAAGCAGTAACGTTTGAAGCTAAATCCAAAGAAATTCGATTATATATTTCAGTGGGAAAACAACTTAGGTAAAATGCTGGTTAAATGCGCCACCAAGAGGCATAATATATTTTAAAGTTAAATGAGTTTTCATGATATACAAAGATCGCCCCATATGATTTGAAAAGGTTCTTGATACTGTGTAATAAGGTTAAAGAAAGACATATAAAAACAGTTTACTACTCAGCAATAAATATATCTCAGTGACAATGGAATATCTGCCAAATATAGTTTTATATCCAGGGTTATAAACGAGGTATCCATTAAGAGAAGGCATACATAATTTATTTAATAAACAGTTAAAGTATTACAAAATCAGTACATGTTTGGCTTTTCGTAAAAAGGAAACAGGATATAGGCTTGGAGAGGTCATAAATTAACTTTGATGGAAGATGACCAGCTGTAAATCAGCAAAAACGAATATGGATGCGAACTTGCATCTTTATCTCGTTGCAATGCTAAGGCACATTTTTTGAAGGAACTAAACGATTAAAAATGTATGCTTTAATTAAAATCAGAAATGTCTGAATACGTTTCTTACTAAATCATTAAGATACGTCCATCTTTATGTGCATAATATTTTACAATAGAAAGTAGGTAATGTGATCCTGCTATGTCCTACATATACATCAGATTAATTGTTTGATTGTTACGTTGACGTTAATGTGCAAATCATTTGTTTATTATTATGACTTTGAAAATATCGATGAAGAAAAGAGACAAACATAACCAAACTATGTTCTAGTGGTAGCCATTTTGAAATATTAGTATGCGTGATTGTCTTACAGTCCAAGTTTATTATAAAAGATCTAGACGGAAATGATAGATATTTAAGTCTTCCACCACAAGAAAAAGGGTATATTTGAAAAGGCGTTTGCAGAAACCCATGTTATTCCAGATGAAACGAAAAAAGATTTGCAAAATGTATGAAACAGAAGAAAGCAAACAAGTCTATTTGCACGTGAGTATACATTGACTTTAGAGTCGTGTACTGAGGCTACAGTACGTACGTGTCCACGAGGTTATACAGTTACTTAAACAACAGAAAATCGTTTATCATCATGTGAGGGCATATCAAATTTGTTCATTGATATTATATATATCTCATCCTTGTATGAATAAATTCTTCTCCTGTCAATTTTGCTTGTGATGAAATAAACAACTTTTATGTACATGATGAATTATAAATTAATTTGACGACTTTGTTTGTATCCTCTAAGACACCTTTTCCTCACCTTTATGTCGAAAATGAACGAAGTTATGACATTAACCTACATATCGTTGTAACGTGAACAACCTCGAACGCAACCGGTATCAGGATAACTCCAACATTGCACATCAAACATAAGTTGGAATTGTTTACTCGGTTTTCTCGGTATTAAAGGTGATTGACATTAAGTATATATAATGATTGTTCTTCTAGAAAACAAGACATCTGTATGACACTGAATACAAATTATTTTCTTTCGCACATATTTTAACTGTTCTTCTTTACTTAAGTTTTCACATCTATTTACCCTGTTACGATTCTATATTCTGAAATTAAGTAATAAAAATAGCGAAAACCAACATATTTTGTAAAATTCATAAATAATTTCTCCCCCTAGAAGATAAGGTGAAAATTTTAAACTATCGTATAGTATTGTGAATTAAATCCCACATAGTCGTAAAAGTCATATCGCAAATAAAAATGTATAGGGTTCTGAATAAATTCCAGTGGTGTTCCGAAATAAATTTAAATGTTGAACGAGCTCATGTGTCAATAGCATCGAATATGCTAATGTACAAACAGTCTTGATGTATCGCAATGATATATTCCAAACTGTCGTTAATTGAATTCACATCAATAAGCCTTAAATAAAGATTTAGTCAGATAAGTATTAATGAGCACTTTGTAATTCTATTTAACATTTATGGAAATTATTCCTGTCACATAAAATTGAAAACAACAATAATAAAGTTTCCGCTTCGGATAATAAGGTTGGAATGAGTAATTCGAATATTATCGACCTTAATATAAAAACCAAAACATAACACAAAAACCAAGATGAGGGTCAAAATTAATTCCAAAACAAAGACATAAGCAAATCTAGGTAAACCCCGACTATTCTATCATCTTACAGAAAATGTTTATAAAACTGTAAATAAAATTTGTATTTAGAAATTTCTAAGGTCACAATCATGTTTAGTTTTTTCTACGTGACATAAGTAATGTAGGTCCAACTCCCACCCTTGAATATGGATCATGGTAAATCACACAAATCAAAATTATATATAAACATATAATACTTATGAAAAGAGTCAACACAGAACACAAATTAAATGTACATAATAATCTATTACAGAATTGTTAATAAGTTTGAAAAAATCGCCACCTAAATAATTTCTTGCTCTTGGTCCTAAATTCATATAAGTTCAATATAAGACTTTGACCACGTTTGTTATCCAACAAGAAACTGTTTTTATCAGTTCAAATCTAACGGAATTTAAAACGTTTATTTTTTTGTAGTTAATATCATATTTCTATTTGTTTGTTAAACATATAACAGTCCTGGTACTATTGTTTGTTTTAACCATTGTAATCATTTTCAACCTGTTGTCATGCATGCAAACATGATGGATAAATCCGTAATAAGACATGCAAGTGTAATGTAATCTCTGAATTTACTTCAAAAATGCAAGCACTATCAGGTTTTTCTACCCATCGTTTTTCATTATTTATCAATCCAAAGTTGTCAATAAGATATAATAATACTATTAATGGGATATACTAGTGCTGGTAGCAAAAGTGAATGACTGATCTTGACATTTACATACGTACCAACGATACATTTACTTCCTTTCATCTTGCCATCTTTGTCCCAGCAGTTTTAAGGAATTGTTTCGTCGTGCAGATGTAACGTCATACTAATTCAGCATTTCACTCACGATCACGCGGAGCGTATTGTAGTCTTTGAACAATTCTAAATCAGCACTAAATATTTTCAACCTTGCGTTATTAGTTAATCCGGGAGAAGTTTAATAATAAGTGGGGCATAGGTTTGAGATTTTTCACAATTGTTCATGAATTCCTTCACATTATTGCACAGCATAGATCTATCTTTCATTCCATAAATCATAAAGATCAACTAATTCCTTAAGGTCACGATGTACCATGCATATCGAACATGCCGGTAATCGATATTTTGCATATTTGAATAGTCACTGGTTATTAAGACTTTCCTTGTCTATTATATCTTGTTTCACTTTGTGTATATAGGAGTAATTATCTTTACTATCAGTGATGTCTTTGATAAGTTGATCATGTGAAATTTGTGTAATATTTAATCTCTACATCTAGTATTAATTTCAGATCGATAACTAACAAAGCTACATAAGTATATATTCGTACCCATTAAAGTACACATACTTTCGTTCAATTACGCATTTATAAAGTTTACATTTAAAGAAAATAACTTAGATTAATGATATTGTCGTTTTATTTTAATCTGAAAGAAGAGAAATACTATCCATATTGTAAAATTAGAATATATCTACTTAATTTAATTTTACCATTTTAGTATAGAAATACCTATGAGCTGGTATGAACTTTGAAAATTTGGATACCGTATATAGATACATACTTAATTAAAGAAAATGCAGTAATTAAAATTCATCTTTTTATTTCATGAAAACTTTGTTTAGTCCATTTAGATTTTTTACTTCATTGTTATATCATAATAGTTGCCAGGATAGATAAAAATAAAGAATTAGTTTCTTGAAACACTCAAATCGTGTCAACTTACAATTATTTAAGTGATTTTTCCCTGTGTCACTTTCCATGAATCAAATACAAATTAATAAACTATTCTTCCGTCATTAAGGTACTTTGCTCTAACCCTTTGATTAATTCACCCGGCAATTCGATTAACTTCTCAATAGTAAGTCTTTCAGCTACCTCTGTTTCATATTCATCACTGTTATCTTCATTATTGTCATTGTTTATATCAGAACAGTATAATTTTAGTATCAGTATGGTGATAAACAACAGGT
Organism: Unio pictorum; assembly: GCA_030141615.1. Lineage (NCBI taxonomy): Eukaryota > Metazoa > Mollusca > Bivalvia > Unionida > Unionidae > Unio > Unio pictorum. The sequence continues at coordinate 8,137,355 of JARLTB010000075.1, forward strand.
ATCTCTTCATCGACATTCATCCACTTGGCCTAATTATCTTCATTAAGCTAGCTTGCTGTATCCTTGGTAACAGGTCCTTTAACACTTTTTGCACAATCAAAAAACTCATCAGCAACTTCTTCCTCCTGTGATACTTTAAATCCAGTAAAATCATTGTCAACACTTCTGTCAAGTGAATTTTCAAACATCAAAGAAGGCAATAACTTATGCTAGCCTAAGTATTTTATCTTCTCTCAGCCACGAGCATTAAACCACAACACGTTTATCATGTTGCATTCTTTAATAAATTTTTGTACAGACTTGACAGTATTAACCACTTCTAAAAACACTATAGCCACACTCACGTTTCATGAAAAGTGAGCGATACTTATCATTCATAGATCACAGTATTCCTTGGTCTTTGAGTTGGTTAAATGACGTACAGTTTCGGGGGGGGGGGGGGTTAAATACACTGTATAAACATTTTTATTGCACGGGAGTTCAGTTTTGGGGTGAGATGAACAGTCGTCCAGAAAAAGCATAGTTTTGCAGTTTTCCGGCAGGCCAGTCAGAGATTTAAAATCATTCAGACCATTATAAGATAACGACGGTGGTGATTCAGCCATTTTTATTAGTTACTGGGAAAAATTGTAACACCTGTCAAGACGATAGATCAGTTACGTTTTCCAATCAAAAGTGGTTTACATCTTAGACTGTTTGAATCCTGTGAGCCCTTCTTTGTCATCCATTGTTAGCGTCCTTCTAGGTGTGCATCGCCCATATAATGAAGTTTCACCTGCATTATACTGTACACTTGCTCAGGACTGAGGTGCTCATTAACTTCAAGACTGCCGACTATTTTTCTCCACATTCGTTATGCATGGAAATTCCATGATGCTTCTTGAACCTTTGAATTCATCCTTCACTACAGCCACACTCATGTTCTATTTTAAGTAATTTATGAAACAACTGAGGCTAATCCATTACCATCTTACCCGACAAGTCCGCGTTGTCGAAACCATGCCATCATCACTCGGTCATGCTCAGTACACTTACCATTTTCATAGTTTTTCTAATGTTCATTCCCTTCATGGAATCACCGTCTGAATAGAATTTCAATATTTTGTCCCTCTGCTTCTTTATATTATAAACAGTTGATGAAACAGTACCATATGTGTCACACAGCTTTCGCACGGTAACACCACGGTCTAGTTTATTCAACAGTCCTAATTTATCTTTTATCGAATATTAACTGATGTTTGACACCACTACTGACACTTGAATCGTTCTTAGAAGCCATAGTTAGGGTTAAATGTAATTACAATGAGCACAAATATAACCAATAACAATTGCAGTGTAAACAATCCATGTGAGTGCGCACATGGTAAACTAATTTCAAGTGCCCTCTCGTAAGTTTTTCTGAAGAAATAGAGGTACCGGACCATCCGCTGCAGGAATATCTATCTATCTATCTATCTATCTATCTATCTATCTATCTATCTATCTATCTATCTATCTATCTATCTACCTACCTACCTACCTACCTACCTACCTACCTACCTACCTACCTACCTACCTACCTACCTATCTATCTATCTATCTATCTATCTATCTATCTATCTATCTATCTATCTATCTATCTATCTAATAATAATATTGACTACTCATACTACTACTACTACTACTACTACTACTACTACTAATAATAATAATAATAATAATAATAATAATAATAATAATAATAATAATAATAATAAAACCAAACCAAAAAAAAACAACAACATAAAATTGAAAAACATACAAAAATGCTGAAAATATTTAAGGTACGAAACAATTTTATGTCCTTAAGTTTGTTCTTTCAGTCGATAAATTTGAGTTTTAAGAGCACTCTTGAAAGGGATCACTGTATCTTTGTGTCTAATTGCAATGGGCAATTCGTTCCATATTGCTGGGCCTTGGTATGCAAAAGAACGTTGTTTATATGACTTCGTTTTCATAGTGGGTACAGTGAATATACGATTATCTTACTGGTGTGTGCACATGGGTGATGCCGGATAGGTATGTTGGACTGGAGTCCGTCAGTGAAACGTAGCACAGAGAAACAAAATTGTGTTTGATTCTGAATCGAATGGATAGCCAGTGTCGTGTACAGATCAGTGGGAAGGTGTGCTCTGATCGTGGTACTCTAAAGATGAACCGAGCAGCTGTGTCTTGAATTTTTTTAAGTTTCTCGAGTATATATTGAGACGAACTAAACTTTCAATGTGTAATATCATGCTATGCGCTTATGCCATGTATTCTGAACTACTAACACAACAAAATGAAATGTATCTGCTGTACGTAATAATGACATTTAGTTTTCTCTTAGCACCGCTCAAGGTCAAGTAAATGCCACAGATGAATAGAGAACAACAGTTCATTTAAATTTATCAGTTTCAGTGATTTTGTGTGCCACAATTATAGCATATCGTCGTTACCTTCTTAGGATTTCAAATATCATTATGACTTACCTGTACTGGAAACTATCGACTTTTGTCACCTTGACATAATGTGCCAGTGAATATTATTTTATTTTATCACTATATAAATGTGTTATATAAAATTTTGTACTGCATTAGTAACATGCACAATTTGGAATTTATTATTGTTGTCTTATCTCTACATGAGTGGAATACTATAGTTTCCTTCTGTTCCAAAGAAAACAAATGCTTGGGAAATAATATGTAATGCTGTTTAGTAGTATTTCAACTACTTAGAATTTATGTCTTCGCTCGTTGAAGACCACAAAATAAACAACACTTGGACTATCGCAATAATAAGAAGCTTAGACAAACATGTGGGAAATGATATTTCGGGAGGCAAGATTTATTAAGAAGATTTTTATCTTGCTATTATTTTAATGACATTTGAGTGGATTTGGCTTGAAAAAAGACAACAAGGATGGCCATGTAGCGAAGTATATTATAGAATATGCAAACATATAGATCTGATAAATATTTATTATCAATAAAAGATTACGGTATTTAAGTTTTACTAAACCATACACTGTGACAAAATAGTGATGCCGAAAGGTTCGTCTAATATTGCTGACGTTTATGACGCAGGAAGAAGATATTTGCTTAATATGAAGCATTTTTCTGTCCATAATCTATTGAAAATTCCTGTAATGTGTGACAACTCGGTGAACTATTGGATTGATATCAACTGTTAAGGTTAAACACATAATTTTGGAAGGTGTAAACTGGTACGATTTGTGTGGGGTTTTTTATACGACAGTTGATGTATATTTGAATTCGAAATACGTTTTTTGGTCTAATTATTTAGCAAATTACAGTCACGTAAAAAAAATTTGGAAACTCTTGGGGTTTTCTTCATGTAACCCTAATGTACATTGAGAACAACAGCTTGAAAGGTTGAATTATTATGTGCCTATTTCAAATAATTGGTAAGATAAAAAAGACAGTTTATTAAATATTTCATGGTGGGTTATTAACGCGTATCAGTGAAGGCAAAAGTACATCGGCACCGAGGCGATACTAATTTTTTATCGTCAGTGGCGATTCCAATACATCGACAAAGTAGCGTTACCAATTTAATCGATACTGATAATACCAATTTTATTTACATAGTAGGGATATCACTTTTGGAGCAATTTATATGTGCACCATTTCTTGTTTGCATAAAATTTACTTTGTGTGAAAATTCTAATTCTAAGAATTGTAAAATCATCAGTGCACATCTGATTTCTACGTCAAATCTATCGTAAAGGTTATAATTATTTTTCGATTTCGTGAAAGTAATAGATGGCTATTGAAATTATTTTCCCGGTTGCGAGTTATAGACAAAGTTGCTCTCATTAAAATTAATTGTATCAGATTCAGATTTTGACGTTTAAAGCAGAAACATCCATCACTGCATGTATATGCCCAACCCAATGTGCATAATGTACTTAGTGTGGGGGTCATAATAAATAAAATTGAGTTGTATATGGACATCAATTTTCATCTGGTACCTCAAAGGCACATAACAAATTATCGGTAAAGATATTTACACACCGACACTCCCATAAACATGTATTCACATAGCAGCCATGAGTAATCACTTAGAAAGATAGAGGTTAACCTAGGGTCTTCGCAATGACGTCAGTTTTAACACGCTCCGCGGTCTAAGTTAAAGAAATTTATAGAAATTATGCTAATTACAAACGGACGTGTTTGATAACCTAATCATCTTGCTATCGATCTTGCTCATTGTTATTTCGAAACTTAAGCTCCCAAATCTCCAAGTTGTCTTCATAATCGATTTACGCATGGGTGAACACAATATATTCAATACCCTCTGCTCATTGTTTTGAACTAGATAAAATTTCTTGCAAATATGTCAATGGTCTAAACAGTACGAAAAGGCTGAGAACTTCAATTTACACCCTATTTGAGTCCAGTTAGAGGTTGTAATTTGTCAAATATAATCAATTGTTTGCCGATAAGGGAAGATTAGACATCGATATATCTCTTGTTATTTGATATTATGAAGTGGCATGACATTTATCAATACATTCTATTCTGAAGCCGTAACGCAAACTTACATACAAAGATATAATCGATTAACTTAATGTTTTAAATTAAACACATTAATTTGTCTTATGAAATATATTGAGATATCACTGAAATATCAGATACAAACTGATATCAAAGACCACCTTGCTTAGGAGTATTTGAAGTGGCGCAGTGGTGGACATTGTGGGACGATTAGTTTTGAAACATTCACATCCTCAGTTAGCAATGTGGACTCATATACTGGGGACTCTGATCACCACCATTCCGCACAATAACAACAAAAAAGACAGTAATTAAATCGGCCATTACATTATCAAACCAGGTATTTACTGTGTAGTCGAGAAGATACCCGCCAATAATCAATTTTCAAAACTACAAAAGGAGTAGCTTGTATTTTCATGGATATTTTACACTGTCGCTCAAATTTATCACTCGTCAGTTTCTTTTATTCAGAATGATTCAGTGACTAAAATATGATAATAACGCTCATGGTAAAACAAACCTAAAATGAGCCCCATTCTCAGTTAGGTGCAGGAAGGACATTCGAAAGGATAATAGCCAGTAATTTCTTGTTTGCACGATTTTTAATACCTCTGCAAATAAAGACAACGAGGACAAATCTGATTAAATAAACTTGGCTCTTGGTTTCCAAATAACATTAAACTTTATATGTAAAATGTTTTATTTGGAATTTTAGCAGAACATGAAGGAATTGTTTCAACAACAGCCTATATGTAGGTGAAATTTTGCAACAGCAACTAAACTGTATGAGATAATTTAAATAACTTCAAAAGAGGTAATGCATTCTTAAAAGAATGTTAACTCATTTTACAATGTTAATTGATGCTACACCAAGTAAAGCTGTCCGTTTAAATGAATGATCAAGCTGATTAGAAAACTATTCTAATGTTGGTGTTTTTTTTTAATTCTCTCACAACAATTACCAGACGATTTACATAATGTATATCTGATTTCCTATTTACGTGTATCAACAATTTTTAACCTGCATATTATAACGAAACAGATAGAGAAGATTTTCTATCAATGAGCGGTAGCGGAATGTTTTAGAGACACGTTTGAAATATTTGCAACCATATGAACAGGAAAATTAACTGTGAGATCATCAGAGTATTTTTTTTAATACTTCAAAATGATACTATGATTTCATACACAGATCAAGAGCTCATCTACAGTCATCCCTCAGTACACATGTTCTATATAGATTATGATTATGTAGATGCATAAAAAACATTGTCTTTCCTCAGTGTACGTGTTTCACATGTATTATGAAGTGTAGAAAACACTTTAAGATCTACTACAGTCATTATCTGGTACACGTATACCAGAAAATGTATGTAGCTGCAGAAAACACATTAAGCTATACCAGTCTTTCCTCAGTAAACGTGAGCCACATTTAATATGCAGCTTTACAAAAGTCATCCCTCAGTATACTTGATCCAAAAGTTTTATCTAGATGAAGAAACAAATTAATCACTACAATAGTCATTATTCTTCAGTACACATCTTCAAGACGAATAATGTAATTTACGCTCTACGCAACAGTCATTCTTCAGGACACGTGTTCCAGATTTAGTAAGTAGCTGCAAAAACACATTAGTAGTTCTAATATGCAAAGATAATATGCTTATGGTCAGTTTACAAATACTTGCAAAGCAACTGGGAGAGCTTGGATTCAATATTGTTATGATACGCAGAGTAAGATTGCCAATTTCAATCATTTAGTCATGCTGGAACCGGTTCAAAAATCCAGGTGAAGAAACAATAATCTTCCTGAGCAACAAGAAGATTAGCATTTCATATAGAAAATATTGCATAATTGATTCCTGAAGGACGGAAAATGATAAAACACGCACGCACGCACACACACACACACACACACACACACATATACATACATACATACATACATACATACATACATACATACATACATACATACATACATACATACATACATACATACATACATAAGCAAATTACGACTATTACATGGATAATGATGGCAAGATAATAAACTATGATGAATACGAAATAGAAACAAACGTTCACGTTCAAAGTCATTCATTAATGATAATAAAGACTTATATAGTTCAACAATGGGTCCACATATACCAGTTCCACTCATTAAATAATACTTAACCGTTACAAAGTTTATAAAGCCAAATAATGAAAAAGTTATCTGTATCGAAGGGACAATATAAGGTACAAAATGTCGAATCGTTTGGAAATATCAAACGATAATGATATTGGTTGCCTTTAAAAATTGAATTTAAATATCTTATCTTTATGTCATGACTATTTCAAGGACTACCCATTAGCTCCATTATCCATTAGCTCCAGGGAATTCATTTTTAGATGAAGGTGTCTTATTGGGCCCGGCGACGTGGAACGAATTGCCCATTGAAGTTAGACACAAAGATACAGTGGTCCCTTTTAAGAGTGCTCTTAAGACTCACCTGTTTCGACTGCAGAGACAAACTTAGCGACCTAATCATGTTTTGTATCTTATATGTTTTCAGCATGTTTTTATGTTTTCCAATTTCATTGTTTTTGTCATTTGTTGTTCTGTAGTGTAGTCATATAATTATTGATGGTGTAAAGCACTTAGAGCTTCGTAAGATTATGCGCTATACAAAGTCCTCATTATTATTATTATTATTATTATTATTATTATTATTATTATTATTATTATTATTATTATTATTTAAAACGATGCTGAGGTATAAAGGTATAAAACCGTCGTGATTTTTAAAAAAGTACATACACAATCTTGATAATGACAAAGTACAAACCATTCTGATGATCAAAAAAGAACAAAACCATCTTGATGATTACATATGTACAAACCATCTTGATGATTACGAAGGTACAAACCATCCTGATTAACAAAAAGGAACAATACCATCTTGATTACAAAGGTACGAAATCATCTTCTTGATTACAAAGGTACAATACCATCTTGATGATTACAAGGGTAGACAAACACCTTGATGATTACAAGAGTATAAAAGTTTTCTGATGATCGCAAGAGTACAAAACCGTCCTGACTATTACAAAGTACAAACCGTCTTGATAATTACAAATGAACAAAACAATTTTGATTATTATAGAGCAGTATAATCATCTTGATTACAAAGGTTCAAAATCATCTTCATGATTACAACAGTAAAATACCATCTTGATCATTACAAGGGTAGACAACCACCTTGATGATTACATGAGTACAAAATCATTATGATAATTGCAAGAGTACAAAACCATCTTAATGATTACAAAAGTACAAACCGTATTGATAATTACAAAAGTAAAACACCATCTTGATAATTATAAATGTTCAAAATCATTCTGACGATTATTAAACTACAACACCATCTTAATGATAACAAAAGTACAAACCGTCGTATTGATAATTACAAAAGTAAAACACCATCTTGATAATTATAAATGTTCAAAATCATTCTGACGATTATTAAACTACAACACCATCTTAATGATAACAAAAGTACAAACCGTCGTGAAGATTACAAATGAACAAAACCATCTTGATGATTACAAAAGTACAAACCGTCTTGATAATTACAAAAGTACAAAATCATCTTGATAATTACAAAAGTACAAAATCATCTTTATAATTACAAAAGTACAAAATCAATCTTCATGATTACAACAGTGAAAACCATCTTGATGATTACAAGGGTAGACAACCACCTCGATGATTACAAGAGTACAAAATCATTCTGATGATTACAAAAGAACAAAACCATCTTAATGATTACAAAGGTACAAAAACATTTTGATGATTACAACAGTGACACACTATCTTGATGATTACAAGGGCAGACAACCATTTTGATGATTATAAGGGTAGACAGCAACCTTCATGATTACAAAAGTACAAAACTATCTTGATAATTACAAATGTACACAACCATCTTGATGTTTGCAAATGAACAAAACCATGTTAATGATTACAAAAGTATAAAACTATCTTGATGATTACAAAAGTACAAACCGTCTTGATAATTACAAATGTACTTAGCTTATACAGACATGCGATAAATAAAGAATCATTGACAACAATACAATTAGTCACCACAAAGTATTGTTTTAAGAATTTTGTTTGGGAACAATGATAATACATAATTAATGTAATTTATTGTTTTGAATGTATACCTGATTCTTAGACACAAATTAAATGTGTTTGTATCTGCACTTTGTTTTATACATTGATTGGAATATAGATATCCTGCTGCACTCCAGTTAATTTATCACGTATACCATGCAATCTGACATCATGTGTGCAATTTATGTATTTTTGCTGATCATCGAATACTTACTGCCTTCTGGCAACTGTTGTTTCAGATGCAATTCTTGAAAATATACTGAATTTGGCAGACAATCTTTTGTCACTAAGATGCTCTCTATTATTGAATAATTAAACTTTTCAGGATATTTCGCCACTTCTATTACACAGTATCTAATCATTCTTTAAAATCATTTTAATATAATCTAAGATATGTTAAAGTTGAATTTTCATCTATGTACATGATTTTCTGTCCAGTGTGTCAGTCATGAAAGAAAGCAATTCTAATTCAGTATTTGTCATATACTGATTGCGCAGATGTATTTTTTTGAAGAAATGGTATTGTACGGCAAGAGGTTTCCGTGACAATGTTATGTGTACCACTCTTTGTCACATCAGTTATGTTAAATCTGAAACCCACGATAAAAGCATTAGTGAAACAGTGGACAATAATCTTTTGGTATTAAAACGAGTCTAGCGTGATTGTAAGTATTCTGCCATATTCTACAAACTGCATAGTGGAAGTACAATATTTTGTTCATCGCTTGTCCCTTGTCATAACTTATTCAATTATTTAATTAAATAAAACTAATTAATTAATTAATACTTTACTATATCCTATGTGCCCTATCCATCCTATAGCTCTAAATAATATCGTCATTCTAATTAAAACAATCACCAGTTATGTAGGATATTCTGATATATTTTACAAGCATTCTACTTAATCATTTATCAGAGAATATTAGCATCTCCCTTTACCTTCAAATCAAATGACATGAAACCACGCAGCACAGTCAATATATTTGGACTTTGATTTAGAAATTGCAGTTTGGAACGTTTGTCCAGAATTAATGTTGCTCGAATAGTATGTGACACCATTATATAATGAACTGAGGGATTTGAGTCGTTGTGGTATTTTATCCTGCTTTTGAGATGTTATGTAGCACAAAACAGCATTCAGGACAACAGCAAATAATATGTGCTATTATTTTATATAGCCATCTGAAAGCTCCAGTGGATTATTCAAATTTTAGTCTTAGTTCATTCAATTTTTATTACCATGAGCATAATTTGAATCATCGTCACCATCATCAGTATAAACATATTCGATGGGAGCAACAACATTGTCTGAGTTGCTAAATAACTAAGTCAACAAATCCTGTTCTCTCAACCTTTCACTTATATAATTGACTTTTCTCAGTTGTTTTCGTTGAACACTGCAGTTTGACTCTGTTTTTCCTCCAGTACTATATAATGTCTAATTTACTTTTTTTCAGTTCCACCCGAATCAAATATATTGAACAGACAATATCTCAGTACAAACTCATGTAGCTATTACGAGAACAATAACTGCAGTCGTTTGTTATTTAGCTAGCGATAAGTAGAAATGTTTTCTTCCCCATAGCTGTGTTGTCTTTAATGTTAATACATTTTGATGTTATTCCCCATAGCTGTGTTGTCTTTAATGTTAATACATTTTGATGTTATTCCCCATAGCTGTGTTGTCTTTAATGTTAATACATTTTGATGTTGTTGCCAGTTTTGAACTTCAACCTGACTGAATAGATTTGTATTTATGTTTCAGTCTAATTAGTTTTTATATATTAAATGTACGAAATTCATTTTCACTGTAACTATTAAAGTATTGTGTGTCTAATAAGTAAACAATGTTTTGATTGCTGATTGGTTGCTTCGAATTCAATGTAAACTGTAAAACAAATATAAGAAAACAATTTTTTTTTATTTAATATACAAGTTGACCAAAGGTGTGAGTTATTATATAGAACGAATACACGTCGAACAGACCTAACGTTGATATCTAATAGGGCGTAATTTAGAACATATAAGTGTCTGTAAGACCTAACTTTGTTATCTAAGCGATGCATTTAGGACGTGTAAACGTCTAACAACCTAACTTTGTTATCTAAGCGATGCATTTAGGACGTGTAAACGTCTAACAGACCTAACTTTGTTATCTAAGCGATGCATTTAGGACGTGTAAACGTCTAACAGATCTAACTTTGTTATCTAAGCGATGCATTTAGGACGTGTAAACGTCTAACAGACCAAACTTCTTAAATAATGGATGGGATTAGTTCAGAACATATAAACGTCTAACAGACCTAACTTTGTTATCTAATGGACGGGCTTTAATTTAAAACGTATACATAACTTACATACCCATCTTTGTTAAATAATGGATGGAGTTAATTCAGAACATATAAACGTCTAACAGACCTAACTTTGTTATCTAATGGACGGGGTTTAATTTAAAACGTATACATAACTTACATACCCATCTTTGTTAAATAATGGATGGAGTTAATTCAGAACATATAAACGTCTAACAGGCCTAACTTTGTTATCTAATAGACGGGGTTTAATTTAAAACGTATACATAACTTACATACCCATCTTTGTTAAATAAGTTAATTCAGAACGTATAAACGTCTTACAGATCTAACATTGTTTTTAAATGATTGGGATGTAATTTAGAACGTATAAAATACTTGTAAATCTATCTTTGTTAAATAATGGGTGGGGTGTAATTGAGATAGCATAAACGTCTTACAGATCTAACTCTTTATCTAATGGATGGGTGTAATTTAGAACGTATAAACGTCTTATAGATCTAACTTTTTTTTAATCAAACGGATGGGTGTAATTTTGAACATATAAACATCTTACAGGTCTAATGTTTTTATCAAAGGGATTGGTGTAATTTAGAACGTACAAACGTCTTACAGATCTAACGTTTTATCAAATGGATTGGTGTACATGTAATTGTGAACGTATAAACGTCTTGTAGATCCAGCCTATACGATCACAATAAAAATAGCTCTTTTGTTTGACCGATGGTCGTGCAGTGAGCATATCATGAAATGTAAGTTGTGCTCAATACAATAATATTATACAATATGAAAAGAGCTATTTAATATCCACATAAAGGTCAAGGTCAGATGGACTAGACGATACATATGGGACCATTTAAATGAATGTTTCTCGTAAGGTAACTGACTCTAAAATAATTTATTTAATAAGATCAAAACAACCCATTATCTCAAAGAGAGAGGGGGAGTAACTTTCATTCTAAATCAGATATTAGGACAATTTTTTTTTACAATTCTTCATATTTTTGCCTGTACTGGATATTCAAATTTTAAAAATTGAAATTTCTTACATGGATGACTTATTGATAGAGCTTGATCAAAATAACTTAAATCTCCATCTTCAGCCTAAACTATATTTTATCCTATTATATTTAGAATATAACCTATCTTTCGCGGAAATAATACTGAACCAAGATTGCTTAAAACCAGATCGTTTACCTCAATAGAGAGGCAAAATTTTGAAGAACATGCTGATGTCATTCTCAAACAAAACAGTATACATAAATGACAACAATACCAGGCAATGACTGGCTGAAACATAAGGAGGAAGACCAAACAATGGGGTAAGTATTTTTGATATGCTGTTTTGTAAAATAATCTTTGCAGGTGTCCGCATGCCCTATGTATGCAACTAATATGACTGTTCTTTATTCCCGATAGGAAGACACACGTATAGTTCGTGAGACAGAAACTTCGATATATAGATATACAGATGCCCGCGGAGGCTTTTACCAATATCTATCTATCTATCTATCTATCTATCTATCTATCTATCTATCTATCTATCTATCTGTCTGTCTATCTGTGTGTGTGCGTGCGTGCGTGCGTGCGTGTGTGTGTGTGTACCGCAGTTACACACAGGGGTGACCCTAGAATTATATTCTGGGGAGGGGCATGTACGGATGTAGGCCAAAATATGTTCAGAGTTGAAATCTACCCCATCTCTTTGTCCATGTGTGCTGGCGCACATGGACACAAATAAGGTGTTTAGTAACTTGAGGCTTATATAGTTTAATGTATAATTTTTTTTAAAAAATGCGACTTAAACAAGAGTTACATTCGTACACAATATCGACACAGTATTCGGGCGAACATCGAAGGACTAGTTTACTCTGTTTCTTATAAACATATTTATGTTAACTAAAGACTAATATGGTATAAGAATATAGAAGCTGTACTCTCATAATGCGTCTTCAATATGACATTATCTTTTTAAATACCGTGTTCTTTTGAACAGGTTTATACTGTCATTTAGGATATAAATGTTTACATAATATATCCACGTAACCGCCTCAATTTGGAATTTCTCCATAGTCCAAATCACTGTAGTGATACATGATGCAACCAAAAGGTAAATCAATAATAAAAATGGCTGTTTAGAGAGAGAGAGAGAGAGAGAGAGAGAGAGAGAGAGAGAGAGAGAGATTAACGGTTTCCCTTTTTCGGGCTAATCAGCCTTTTCGTCGTTAGAAACAAATCCAAACTATCACATACAAAACAAACATTTAACACAATCTACGAAATATTCTGGACTCCTACATGTTTGAATCACAATAAAAAGCTGTGCAAAAATAATAGACGAGCGGGTTTTTGTGTCTATCATATAGCGAACAAATATGCTGTGACAAAGGACAGATCATCGCCATCAACAGGATTTGGTAAAGAAATTATATTCTGGTAAGTTCTGAAGAAACTTAGATATTAATATACTTGTGCATAGGGATAACAACAACAACAACAACAACAACAATAATAATAATAATAATAATAATAATAATACTAATAATAATAATAATAATAATAATAATAATAATAACAAAATAAATAAAGTAATCAGAATGCAATCACGTTGGTATTAGCACAAAATTTGCGTCATGTGAAAAACAGATAACTGGCAGTAATTTTGATATGACAGTAACTGGAACGTTATGGAACACGCGATGATTGTCAGAAAAAAAACTACTGGGCCAGTTTGCCGTGTGAAATATCTAATTTTCCTGTCGAACGGTTTGTTACCTACGATAATACTGTCAGAATGATACTCGTTACTGCTTTAATTACATTAGATCATGTTACATATACGATTGGCGCCCTGACTTCTAGCTCTATTTTTCATTACCCCAACTTTATTGTTAAGGCATTCAGGTTGCCTTTCACACCTTCCTCCCTTGCCATACAATAAACAGTGTTATCAATGTGTAAAGGATGAACGGTACAGTAGGGTGCAATAACATGGTATTGCTCTTTTGTGAATGGTGGGAAATGAATATTCGTAACATCAAAGAACGTACGTGGGTCAAGAGCTACATTTTCAAATGTATACTACAAGGAGGAAAAGGCATATGAATGATATATGTTTTTGATAGATATATTTAGCAATAGCCTTCAAATAAGTGGCATACATTTGTGTCGTAGGAAAGTGTTTGTTACGCAAGTTGAGGCCCCGACGCGCTATAAAAAAAATCTATAAATAACTTTCAACGGTTATGAGGAGATTAATATTACAAACTGAACCCTATTGTATTTCCCTGAACTGAAGTGTTTTGGAACCTGAATGACCACTTTGCTTCAACAACGATAACTTAGAAGAAGAAACATGTTCTGTATTACAGTCTTAATTTTATAAGGACTAACCTTTGTGCAGAGAGTAATATTTCCCTATCATTATGTCAGATCTTTTATCGTTCTGTATGAGAAAAAGGATATTATAATGTATATCAACCTTGTGTTTTATGTCATCACTGGTGAATATTGCTGACGTCTGCTCAAAATATGAAATTAATGTTGCTATACTGTCCTTGGCTTGGTTGATGGTAATGTCTTTTCCCCCGGGATCGATAGTGTCATCATCGTCTTCTTCATTATCATTGTCATTTTTAGACACGACGGTCAAAATATCGTCATCGTCGAGTTGTTGACCTGTCTCTTCCTTTTCGTTTATCCGTATGTATTCCTCGGCTGACATGTCAGCCTTGTTGGGAAGGCTTCTTATTACATCTCTGAGCTCACTTAATTGGTTGTTATTTCCACTTTATTCGGAAATGAAGCCATATACTGTCCACAGCTTAAATATGTCAATTGTATTTGTACAGACATCAATAAACTGTGATTATTACATAAAAATGGTAAACAACAAAGAGGCTAAATGACACTTTTAATTTATTTACCATATGATATGTCAAAATGTTCAAATAGTGAGGTTACCGGATAAGCGGAGTTCGGATTATATATATATATATATATATATAAAAATAAATATATATATATATATATATATATATATATATATATATATATATATATATATATATATATATATATATATATATATATATATATATATAACAGACATACTTACATATATTACAATTTACTAATTTATTTTACTTCTCTTCTGTACCATGCTCTATGCTTATTAAATTCCACTTGCTATCTTTATAAATTTGGACACTAGTTTAGTTTCACCTGATCCCCCTCCCCGCATTGAGTTTTTCTTTTACAACATTCAAGGCCAGCTTCGCTGTTTTCATGGGTTATTATGTTATAGTCCAAACTAATAAATCTGCAACAAGTTATTGATTGAAATTGGAATTACAACTGACATGAATATTAGCGTCTTTCAGTTTCTTTTTCAGGTCCAATTTCATTCAAAACATGAAAATACGACTCATAATTGGTTAACCATGGATATACTGTATGTAATAATGTTGCAAAGTACATGTAACTTGGAAAAAAAATTGTGTACAGCACCCACAACTCTCTCCGCGGGTTATCCGCAAACTAGAAGAATCCAAGTAAGTTTTATGTTTTCCGTCTGTGGGTTTCTTTTGGGTTTTGTTAACAGCATTATTTATTATATATACCGTAAACATAATATAATCAGGCTGCTTTCATTACTAATGTAATTAACGTTAAGTCAATGTTGCTTGAAAATATTTTATATGTATTACATTGCATGATGAAATATGTGGTCGAGAATCGATTATAATAGTATTAAATCTGTTCATACAGGTATAAACTATAAAAAAAAGAACTTCAAGATGGCATGTGCCAATGAAATTGCTGCCAATCGTAGCGAAAAGAAAAATGTCATACTTAACTGAACATTGTCATGAAGTAGCTTTAACACTACCAGTAAATTAATACATTGTAACTTTTAATATTTTTTAACTATCCTATCTTAATTGTTGAAATTCCTGGCACTCGAGTCATCTTCATTGTTTTTCCAAAGCTCTTATGCTCATGTTTGGTTCTTCAAGATTCGTGCCCAGTATTGGATTGTACTAATTGGTTTCAGTCAAGTTTCATTTCAGCATATTAATTAATGAAGAAACAAATGACCAGTAACTATCATTACTTACTAGATTGGTCTGAATTGGCACAGTTATGTTCTCGACAGATAAAAAGTTATTGTAAAGGTTTTCCTTTAATTAGGTTGGGGTGGGGTACTCCAAATATTATTTAAATTATTACAGAAGACCCACCCTGGCGCGTGTTTGTCTGAACTTGAAGTAGTGATAGAGAGATGCAAAGCTCCGAGCCCCCAGTCGGCGGTGGCGACAGTTCAATTAATGAATGCACTATATGTGAAATTAAAATAAACAACAATTTAATATAATTCAATAACATACATCTCTCAAATACAATTCAAATTAAAATCCTATAACTCGTCTTTCACTCGACCAAGTGACGGCCTATTTAATCATCTGACATTGTGAAAGATTTTCCTCCTGTCATGAGCTCCATCAATCCCTCTAACTTCTGCCTCCGTTCTTCCTTTTTCTTTTATCTCCCAGAGACTCGGACCAACCGCACAGGTGTAATTCCATCTGGTCCTTAAAGTTTCATGTACTGAAACTCCTTGAAATTCCCAGAATATACAAGTTTCCCGCCAAGATAATATGTTTTAACATGCGATTATAATGTTGGCCACACCTTGCTCAATTTTGAGTGGATGTTGATTCATAATGATCAGACACTGCCCCCTCCCAACAGTCTGTCAAAAGTGAATTAATGACCCCGACTTGATGTTCTTTTGATCCGAAAACAGAACTCCATCACTTACCTGTGATCGGAACATCTTTAGTTCACCGAATTGACCTTCATACATATTGAATGCGCGAAAATTATTAGCCTCAGGGTCTAACATATACATGTTAAAACCTGGTTAATCCTTACAAAGTGATAGTCATTATACATAAATCAAACATTATCTCCCGGTAATTACGTTTAGAACATTACTTTTGAACACCCATAAACAATTTAGGACCAAGACGTTATAGAGTTATTCGCGTTACGAACACCCAATATTGAAAAGTACGTACCCACTGTGGTCTTAGCACACCCTCCAGATGAGACACTGTCCGTCTCTGTTAGCTTGAAGTTCATTTTTTTTTCACGTCACAGCTTTTTGCCATGTTCTTGATTTTGCTCCTAGTGCAATGGAAATCCTCCAGGTTGATTGTGCAAGAAACCCTCTGCGTCCTACTTCAACGGGAAGAGCCGTGTTTTTTGACCCTTTAGCACCACAGCTTTTAATCACTTCCAGGTACTTTCCATTTTCCTTTCATGAGCCTCTTATTTTCTTTCTTTCCATAAGATGGTAAATCCTACCAAGATGATCCTGATTTGCAGTCTCTGACCATATGACAATCTCAGGAATAAATGATCTTTTCCCCAACTTGCAGGAATATTTGGGTTTTTATCATCCAAGTATATAATCATCTCCCATGACATTGCTTCTTGAACTATTTCAGCATTGTCTGCTGTCGCAAGTTTCTTTTATCCCTCTGGAACAAATTGGATAAACATAACACGAATAACAAAACTAACTCCTCTAATATCGCTTCTTTTCTAATTTCATGTACTACAGGCAATGACTAACCTGGCTTATATCTTATTAAAATAACATTAACTCACCAACTCAATACACACATATACTGATGGGATCCTTTCTCAGACTGGCAACGTCTCCTGAATGATCCTACAAAGTGACACTGAATAATAATAATAATAATAATAATAATAATAATAATAATAACAAAATATTTCTATTTCAAGTTTATTTCTCTTTAGTCGCAAATATTATATTTGCATATATCCGAGATTGGCCCATAAAATGACTGGAAACACAGCTTTTATTTCCTGAAAGATTTGTATTAGTGAGCGATATTTGCCAGATTTATTTACCTGGCAATGAAGATAAAAATGCTGTGTTGCAGCACATAGGAGTTAGAAGATTTACAAAACAATTTACACACAGATAGTGTTTACTTTGAAATCAATCGGAAAGGGATCAATTTTGGAATATAAATTTTAATTTGCAAAAAGAAGCTGGGATTCATCGAACGTTTTGTGAATATGAGCATTTACTGGTTGATGTCTTTCTGCGATAGTGGATACGGTTTGGTTTAGTTTTGTAGGATTTAGCGCCATTTTTAAGCACACGATAGTCGATATAAATGGTGGCCGGTATACGTTGTTGAGAACAAAAACCTGGGAAGACCTGATTAGAACTACTGACACACGGGAAACTATAAGACAGCTCTATCTCTAATGCCTATGTTAGTCGAACCTAGACTTAAACTCCTGACGACGGATGTGAAATGTATATTATATGTAAAGGCAAGCGCCATATACTACTTGTCAATACGGTGCCATTTTTTAACATGGATGCATAGAACGACTGCAGGACGAATCGACACAAATGAGGTATTTTCAAAGAGAGTCAATCTGTAATATGTTGCCCAGGTTAAACATTCCTTTTTATACAATACTTGGATAAGTTAGGGTTAAACTTCAACAATCGTTCATTCATCTATCTCACCCGAGGCATCGAATATTCATTGTAAAACCTAATTTTGGATTTAATTAAAGTAGATGTCAACGCTTTTAACAGGTATCCAAAGGTCAAGTAATTTTAGAATAATCTTGCGTTGACTCGTCTACAAACAATTTAGGCTGTATATTGTCGTATTGTATGTATACATATTAACTAAGCACAAAAATTACTAGCCACCCACCCGTCCTGTAGATCGCCGTCTCCAATATTGAATTTACCTGTGTAATGGTCTATTACCCATGTTAATTACTGAAGATGGATACTTGTTGGGCGGTAAATTAACATGAGATCATATTACATTTTCGTCGAAACGATTATCTGGCTTATATGCACTCCTTTTTCCCTCGAGATGCAACCGTATGGGTTGATATTGGGACTTTTTATGTATACCGAAGCTCTTTTTTAGTATTTGAGTTGATATTACTATTTTTGATATTTTTGATAAACATATGATCTCGAAATTTCGTCTCCAAATCCTTCACATTAACTTGCATATTACAACGACAAAGGAAAATAGAACATAGTGTCGAAACCATGTCATTCTTATAATTTGAAATTATGTGTAAATTACCATTTATATAGAATAGTACTGTCATTGTATCTGCAATTAGTTTAATACAAAAACATATTGTTACGTGCTTAGGCTCCAATAAGCAGCAACACAGAAAGAGTGAAAACTAACAAGCTTGTATAAATTGAACAATGAATTTATTAAGTACAATTATTTTCATAAAATAAATAAACTTACAGTTTTAGAGAATTAAATCCAACATTAATCCAATATAGAATTCACAAAAATAATCCACTAATGGAATTGTAAGAGTCCTGATAAATAAATGTTCTAATATTTCCAGGTTCGAATCTTGACGATGTAATCCAAAATGGCTGACAATGTCACGTAATGCAGTTCTTGTTTAATTTATCATCCACATGAATTATGAGCACATGTTTTCTCCTCCAAATAGATAATAAATCCTCTTTCTTCAATGAATTGACATAAAGTCCAGAACAAGATAATAAAAATTATAACTCAAACATGAATACACAACTGTTCATTTTAAAGCCCAAAATTCTACTAATTTTAGCTTCCAAAACACAGCTATATATATGTAATTTCCTCGTAAACAAAAAGGAATCATGTGATTCTGGAATGTCATAGAAAGAAGCTACCTTCTCCAAGTCACGTACTGAAAGAATGAACCAGAAGAAAAATCAGCCACTAATTACTAAAAATAAAAAGTTGTCCTTGAAATTAACCAATAGTTTTAGATGCTTGTTGACAATATCTAAAGCAGGGTCAGATAAAGAGGTAACCAAGCCAAGGTCAGCCTGTTTACAACTATAATCTAGGTCAATCTGAATTTTCTAGAAAAAATCTCCCAATTAATGAATGTTAAACCCTAAATGACAAATTTGGATTTAACAATAAAAAAATAAATAAATTAAATCCAATAGCCGTAACAATATACACTAAATTTCATTTCTTTCATACATAATTTATTTTACGAACTTATCAAACCTAATAACAAAAAAATTGAAAACTTTCTTTTGGGCATCGTATTTTGCAGAAGATCGTTGTTGTTGTCACACGTTTTAGTTTGGTTAGGCAATACCAAATTTAATTTGGGAAAATGTTTTTCTTGACTTCTCAAAACATTGGAAAACACATAGTTTCAAAAAATTAACCTATCTGTTCCAATATCGCAAGTTCATGAAACATTATGAATTCCTTTGCTGTCACAAGTTTCAGTTTCGTTAGGCAATATGAAATTTTATATCGAGAGAAAGGTGTTATTTATTGGCTTCTCAAACCATTAGAAAACATAAAGTTGGAAGTAATTGACGTAACTGTTCCAATATCGCAAGCACATAAAACATAATGTTTTAAAACATAACTGGCAATGAGCCTGCACAAGTACATAAAACATCTTTATATAGAATGGTCATGGGCCTGCATCAGTTTCTCCACAAAACCAGATACAGCAAAATCGTTAATTATTAATTATTAATTCTAAACAGTAAATATACAAAATGCAGAAGAAACAATCAACCCAATGCAATTTTATCTCGCAATGTTTACCTCATTAATTTTTTGCAATTTTCGGTCCATTTAACGCGAGAAGAAGTCAAATTTAAATAACTCCCTGAATGTAAAATTTGATTTTTTTTCCAAATAATCAACTTCACAATGATTTGATCTTATTTATAACTTATTAATCAATCCTTCGTGTGAGACTTCTGTTATAGACAGATATTTAGAGAAATGGCAAAAGTGAAGCTCGCTCCCCCACTTAGGTAAATTAGGTAAATTAGGTCACAAATGAAATGTTGTATGACACGCCGAGACAGACAAAGAACCAAACAGAGCCTACGATTTGGATGATCCATATCGAAGCTGTTAAACCCGGAACAGCAGAAAAACTACTAAATGATTCATTTTTATTTCTGCACATCACAAATAATGACACAGATTGGTATGGGATCTAATTCAATATGTTTTTGACAGGTAATACAATATTTCACAATTTAGAATGAAAGCGCCATTGCCAGTATCAAGAAATGATGTCGGCAGAAATGTTTGATGCAAAACATTTGATCTTAGAATAACATGCAGAGAATAGCTTTTTTCAAACATTTTAAACGGTATACTTATTTGTTTCAGAAAAAAATGCAAATTTGCAGATTATATTAAACAATTAATCTAAGCAGTATCGATGCATAGTAGCGAAAAGGCTAAACCACTTTAGTAGAAAGAATGATCGATAAAGTATTTGATTGTGAAAACTACAGGGAGTTGTATTTAGCTAAATTTGTACAGAAATTCAAGTTCCATTTACAATGACTTGTAAAACCTCCGTTATATGAAGTAGTAATTTCAGATTTAACAATACGAATAAAGAAATTGACATAAATACGAAAACAGTATGCATTCAAATGAGTTAGAAAGCACGTTGCAGATTATTACAAATGAGAGTACCTATTTATATAGCCGTTCTGCTGGCTAGTTGGTAGTACATAAAGACAATAACTCTCTCGATGTTTTTCTTTCGTTTTAATGACCGACAACAGAAAACTATTTAAAATATCTTTACTACGGGTATGAGAGCCCAGTTTCTTACACACCTATCAGTCAATTGTTTCTAGAGATACAATAATTAAAACAAGATAAAATACAGTAACGCTTGTTGCACAAGCAAGCAAGAAAAACAATTTTACCTAGGGTATAACCGACTTTTGATCCGGAAATCGGATTCCACCGGATAGTATGAACTTCCGATTAATCGGAGTCGGACAAGGCAGGAACGACCGATTCGGATAATAAAAATAATAAAGTTGAATTTCTATAGCACCGTGTCTAGCACTGCGTGTCATTCGATAGTGCGTTAATAAAGTTAAATAAGCAGTCAGAAAAGTCCAGTATGGTCAACACAACCACGCTGTGAGACAATCTATTTGAACTGGCGGGTAAAAACCGAAAATGAAGCCGGATATGGTAAAGTACTAAGTAACGTGCTAGACACGGCAAAACCAGATACCAGAAACCCGGAAACGGAAGATAAAATTTTTTAGAAAAAAAAGTACGGATTTAGCCTTTCCGATTAATTGAATCGTATCCGGAATCGGAAAAATTTCATGCCCAAAATCCGGAATCGGAAACCGGTAGAAAAATGCTGATCGGTTATGCCCTAAATTTCACTACAAATTTGTTTATATAAGTCATATGGATGACCAGTGACAGACATATATAGGTGCAAGCGAATATAAATAGTCAATACAAATTCAATATGCTAGATCTATTTTCGTAATATGCTCCGGTTCAAAACGCAAAACCATGAAAATATACAGATTGACGAAGAAACATAATTATACTAAACACAATTAAGTCTTGCTTGAAAAGAAAAGTAAGTTCAGTTAACATAGCCAACAAGGTGTATGACGAGCCCTACAAAGTCTACAATATTAACGTTTTCACTCAAAATAAAACTGGAAAATGATTTGAAAATTTTGCATGTTAATTGACGGCGTCATCAATATAGATAACTCGAGTTGAATTAAAAAAAAGAAAATAGGTCAAATAGTAAATATATGTGGTTACCTGACAATTTATACAGATGGTAACCAAATTTCTAAATCGGTGAAATAGAATTTGCAAATACAAAATTAGAATGAAAATAATAGTCATGTAA
Organism: Unio pictorum; assembly: GCA_030141615.1. NCBI lineage: Eukaryota > Metazoa > Mollusca > Bivalvia > Unionida > Unionidae > Unio > Unio pictorum. Next base: position 8,160,133 of record JARLTB010000075.1, read on the forward strand.
GCCTTGGCGATATATAGCACAATGAAGCGTCAAAACATGCAGGACATTTAAAATTGTGTTGATCAAAGAACTTGAGGGAAAAAGTACATCCAAAATGTAACAGTTAATAAACTATGAAAAACGTGATAAGATGACTACAGTGTACGCTACATCCTTTGATGAAATCACGCACAACATATCTGAATATAAAGCTAACTTCACTAAACGATTTTTAGTCGAAACAATGGCGATATGTGAAAAGTAATGTTGTTCGACGATAGATAAAAAAGATATAAAATATATGAATTAACTAACGTCTAATAAATGCAACAATTTAAACATGTACAAGCAAACCGCTATTTATCCTTCTTTTTTATTCAGTTTAGTGTTCCAGACTTAACAAATATACTTACAATTGCATCAATTATAATATACACATACATATATTTTACTAACACTTGCGTTGTCACATACGCTGTTAAACATTCTATTTGCATAATTCTACTTTCTAATTTGGTAATGTGACCTTTTGAAAAAATATAGAACAGTGTGACGTAAGGCTGTGGCAGAATCAACTTAATTGAAGTCTAAAAAACAGCATCTGCTTTTGGTATGTCATGATTGCATTTGACAGGTATACATTTGCCATAATTAAACATATAATCTTACATATATCATGTTTACTTTCAAAACAGAAGACTGCTGTCTAAAATTTCAATAACTTAACCTGGTGAAGACACATTTAATTCATACAACAATAGCATATATATGAAGAAACGTAAATAGTCAGCAACACGTTTGACATTTCTTCTGACCAAAGATGCATCGAGTTTTGAAAACAACGGTTAGAATAATAGTTGTCACATCTGTAAACAATTGGCAAAATTTATCAAATGGTATCATCTTTTTGGTGCTGTTCTTTTATACAGGCAAATGTAACGTCAGCAAGATTAATTACAAAATATAAGAAACCACAAGGAAGTAGGTTGCTATTTTATTTTGTTTTAACATGAATACAACTGTTCAACAGGTGACGAGATAGCTAGATTTGATAAAGACGTTAGCTCTTTTTTTAAAATATAATCTGGATCTAAAGTTCGAATGTTGGAAGTCGATGATCAATTGCACGACATATATTCTTAAGTTTAATTCACTGACTAAAAGTTCATGGAGTTATTAAGTTTAAGGCAGCATTGATGAAACTTATATAGATACCGTTTCTTAAAAATGAAAAAATAGAATATAGACCAAAATAAGACTTTGGTATTTCTCTGTGATTTTGAATTAAATGAAAAGATCATTATCAATAGCTGTAAACTTGTCTCTCTTAATCCGTGTCAAAGACATTGGTAGTTCTCTGCGATTTTGAATTAAATAAAAGGATCATTATCAATAGCAGTAAACTTGTTTATCTTAATCTGTGTCAAGGACATTGGTATTTGGAAATACCTTAATTCAGTCAAGAATAATATATTCGAGACTACAGGCATATCAATACGTTCAATGTTGAAACGTATTTGAAATACCACTGGAATTCAGTTGGCATATTATTCATTTTGATTTGTGCTAAAGCGTTTATGGACTATTTGGGATTTAATTCACAATACAGTATGTTCTTTTAACACACCGATTAATACTAAAAGGAATCCGATAACATGTTTTTGGTGGTTTGTGTTTATGTTACTAAGTTTAAAAACCATTTAGTTGTAACACAACAAACGTGAGAAGTTCTAATCTAATTCGGCTAGATTCATTGGATACACTTATAATCAAAATGCAAATAAAGCACCGATTAATACTAAAAGGAATCCGATAACATGTTCAGCTTAAAATTAAAAATATTGCCAGTTCTTTTAACTAAACAATGTGTCATTAAAACAGATTAAACCGAATAAAACTGTTCACGAAATGAAATAAATAGTTGGCAATATTAATGAAACATTTTACGCTTGTCATTAAACGATTCACCTTCTTCTCCTGACGTAGCATTACCCTCTACTATATCACTAGTCAATCACCTCAAGTAGTGTTAACAATAAAAAGAATAACTGTTGATATCATATCCATTGCGTTGGCTACAGCATCTTTTACAACATCCATTTCTTGAAACATTTGTTTCTAAGTAACACATAAAAATAATATTGTTTTGGTCATTTATCATGTCAATATTTTGCCCGAATATTATTTTTTACTGGTTAGATTTAGAACTAATTGTGACACAGTGACAAATAAGGCTGACACAGTGACAAACTTCAAGTATCAAGGTGCTATAATCTCTGATGAAGGTTCAAACCCTGAGCTTCTTTCCAGGATAGCGCATACAACAACTGCGCTAGGCTGACGCAAAATGAAAGGACATCAACACTACAATTCCATATTCTGTATGACTCTGACAGCAGAACTAGAGAAACCAGTTCATGCCTTAGAGATGAGATGTTATCGAAAGATCCCGAAAATCTCGTACTTAGACTACGTCTCGATGAGGAGTTGTGCACTATGATCCACGGTGCAGCTGAAGTATATGAAAATCTGCTCTCCATTGTTAAGAAACTCAAATTAAGATGGTAGGGTCACGTTTCACGCTCATCCGGCCTGTCAGATACAATCCTACAGGGGACTATGAGCGGAAAGCGGTTAGAGGGCACACATCAGAAGAGATGGGAAGATAAAATAAAAGTGTGGAAAGGTAAGGACTTTGCAAAGTCCTACGTTTATAGTTATATATAAGAAAATATTTCAGGAGTGAAGTTGAAACATTGTCTTCTCTCGAGTGGCGACGTCACGAGTGACAATATAAAATGTTTCCACTTCATGAGTGAAATATTAACTTATATCTATTTCTTTTTTGTATATATTTTCTGGCAAAACCCTTCGATTTGCTTGGATGTGTTTATCGACACTGCGACAAGTCAATTAATATATACATCACAACATCGTCAAAGAAGAAATGTTACAACAATTTTAGGACAGTCACATATTTCAAATTTATGTTGCACATATAATGCTTCAGAGTTTGCAATTTGTACCAGAATGAAGAGATTTTATTTTCATTACCACATTTATGTATACAATGAATATGTCTGGGGTGTGGGTACTGTCCAAACATAACAGACCGATCCAACAAACTTCGGAACATAAAACATTAAACAACTATTTTAATGATAGAGACTTTCGAAGGAGGGGTTTTCGTTTATTTTTTCTATTTTGTGATTTTGTGTTTTGGCAAACTTACAGTCTACTTCGGTAACATACGTTGCACCAAACTTATCAATGGTAGCGTAATTCTGGTTTACAATCGGCTCCAATCAATGCCCGATTTTTCCATCTTTTTCAAACATGATTATGATTGTGATGACAGTTAACCTGACTACTTAATCAGTTGTGTTGCTATATGTAATCACGATGTTAATTTAAATGCTTGCCGTTTGTCGTTAAGTGTAAGAGGTATACAATGCTTTACAGGTGGCAGAATTTTTGAATTTAAATTCAGGCACTGATAATTTGCATGATTCATATGGAAAACTAATTTTATAAAAGTTAGTACTTGAAGCCAACTTTTTGTACTTTGGTATTCATTTTTGAGCATTCCTAATGACTCCTTCTTATTGTTTAAATAAATGTATACTGGAGGTCAACGATCTTTACACATTTTAATATCTTTTCATCCTGACGGAGAGAGAATGTATGTATTCAGTCAATATATTATCATATGGGTACATGATATGAGAGAGAACAAAACTGATTTTAGCGTTATTGCGAACAATATTGTGTAGAGTAATATGATACAAAGTGTACAATATTTGCCGTTAGTACTTTCTACAGCTATGTTTTACAAAATAAACTTTTTCTTTACCCGACCAAAAACATGGTAACAAATCTGAGTGATCTGTAGTTATTATTATTATTATTATTATTATTATTTGGAAATATTGAGTGTCTATATGTCTTTTATCTTCCTTTAAATTGTGTGGCGCTTTAGACTATAAATACTTTGAGTTCATAGTGCGTGATGCGTATACAAAATAATGCAAATTTGCCACCAACACCTTCCGGCCAATACGTGTATCGTACGAGAAGAATTGACCCCAAACATGTCTTATGAAAGTTTAGTTTCTGATTAAAATAATTACCCAAGCCGTTACATTGAATTGTCGAGATTTAAATCAGACAACATTGTAATATTGGCCTCTGTAGCGATTTAAGACATTAAAGAACTTGTTTCGTTAATTTCGGCATCAGTGTTTTATCCAGAATAAACTAGGCCTATGATTTTTAACTACAGTTTGACCTCTATTTCACTAAATTATTATATTCGTGTAATGTATTTTATTCGTGTAAATTATTATATTCGTGTAAATTATTACATTCGTGTAAATTATGGTATCTGTGTAAGTTATGCTATTCGTATAAATTATTGTATTCATGCGCTGAGTTGCTATATCTTCCTGCTTCTTTCATCAGTCCCGTATACTTTAAAAAACAAACTCAGCAACGATGGTCGATAATTCTGATTACTCGAAGAAGACAACCTTGCAAAGATCCTCTATAATTTTGCTCACTTGAACATCAAAGATGGCTGATCCTCACAAAAATGTTATTCAAACTGAATCAGTCTTAGATGAAAGACACGAAAAAGCAATAATGTATATCTACAAAATTTAACATATCTATATTATAAACCTGAAGCCAAAAACCCTTGTCATTTATGTCATATTTTACTTAGTGTCGTTAAAATCTAATATTTATTCATTTTAGCATTGGCCACACAATACAACGAAAACAAACATAAAAATTATCATGCAAGCTATCGTTTACTGTACATATTTAACATAGTACTACTCATGTCGCAACTTTCAAACCCCTATAATAGCAAATTTTCATTTAATTTTTAAAAGCTCTCTAATTATCTCATAAATATTAAATCATCTCCGTCGTTGTGTTATGCATAATGTAATATCTAACTGAATATAAAGATGACAGTAACATCGACTAAATATAGAAGATACAGTTTATAAATGTAAATTTATGTTCAGAGATTGAATAATAGTGTGCTATGTTACATACATACATAATGTTGAATGCAACAGTGATACCTAATATGCTTTAATAAAAGTATTCTTGTTAGTGGTTTCAGGGTGCATTAATTTGCATCATGGAGTCTGACATATCAGCACTAAACTAGTGAATTGATATCCTGATAAAAGGATATAATTCAAAGCTTCTAATTACAGTAAAATAATGACTCCCCGTAGTATTACGTCCGGGAAAAAGAACTCATTTAAAAGTTTTATCTCAATTATTCAACACTTAAGAAATAATTCATACGAATTATTCAAAGCTAGTGTGTATTCTGTGTTTAATCTTCTGTTAAAATGCAAATTATTCTGTATGATATTTGAATTAATGATAACTTTGAAAAATTTATTAGATTTATCGCAGTAGGAAGACGCTGTATGGGGGTGAATAATGTATCATAAAGCCACGGCTTATGGGAATATAATTAAAAACTTTCCTTATGTTCCGAACGATATTAAAGGCCCATTGCCGCAATTCAATTGTATAGGATGGGAACACATTACTCAAAACCCGAACGCACTTAGACGTAATTCCTTTAACTTTCAAGACTTCAGGTCGGTCAACATTGTCGAGAGGCTAGATATAAGTTTATAAACTTTTCGACTGCTTACTTCACCCAGAAAATAATTAAATTTTAACTGTACGACACGTTCCCAATCATCCTTGAGGGTAGGGTGGGTTTTAATGTTCGTGGACTTATAAAATATATCTAAATTTTAAGAGCCATACAAAAACCAGAATCCATGTTCGTGATGGTCACTTGGTGAAATACTCGTCAAATAGTAAGCATTAGCCTTGATTAATTTGTGTCTTATTTCTAATATAATTACGTCCGCTCCACTGAACTTAAATTAAACTAAACACATTCTGAAGCATTGTTTGCATAATCTAAATTTGTACACGGTCGCTGTCTTAAAGTCATTGCAAATGTTTGGAACTTCTTTTTACCGATACAATATTGCAATATGAAATGCACTGCCACATAATGGATCAAAGATCGTTGCAAATCTTCTTTAAAAAACGTAGCTATCCCATATTTATCGCAAAATACATGCAGAAGAATATATAATAAGCAAATTGCATATGTATGGAAAGATCAGTTTTTCTACTGCCCAGTCCACATGTCTGAGGTAAATATTGTTACACGCACAGGGGTATTCACTTGACCGAGCGGTGTCAAAACCCTGGCGCGAGTCACGCTGGAAGTCATGTTTTCCCCAAATTTCCAAAGACTTCCATACAACTTGAGTTGTAAAATGGAAAGAAAGCCGTGTCTGCTATAATTAATAATCTTTGCTCTAATCAATTGGCGACCCAGAGGAGACAACTTGCCCAAGAGTCCATTAACCGCACCTTAGCATGGTTTTTCTCCATTATCATCCGATTTCCGTACCGATAGCTTGTCATGCCATAGAAATTCCACTAGTATTCCCTTACTAACTGGGAAATATTTAACTGAGCGACCCTAGGCCAGTCAATCCACAAAATTTCCGGCGTATCACGCTCATATACATACGCCCATTTTCCACTATGGACACATAAACGGTACCTACCAAGTTCCAACTTATTGATTCCATTATATTCCCCCGATAAATACTGCCATTTCAAGCACATCACTTTTATACACCGCGGAATTTTAATATGGACTATGACAGGGACAGTCATTCGGCTTGTACCCAAATTCACTACTAACGACCCCAGCATGGTTCAAATTCACTAACACATACTCCAAATTTATTACATTACCCCCGCCTTTAAAAGATCACTCGTCCACGAGTGGCACAAACGTCACATTTCTGTGGTCTAAATCACAATTTGATGGGTTTTTTTTCTTCTAAATTCAACCCCACACCCGATAAACGATTAACAATATGATTATATACAACAACAAAACCTATACAAAGTTTAATCAAGTTGAATCCATCCTGAAATAATGTTTCAACCACTTAGTCGTGTTCAAACTCCCTCACGAACTCCTCGAAATTGACTGTAATAAACACACTTCTCTAAGCACAGGTCTCTAACAACAGACAACAAATGTCACACAGAACCATTCCTCTTTACATTACAACTCTGGTCTGAAGATTGCGTTTCCACCAGGACACACGTTCTCCCAATAGACCTTGGTACACCTGTACACATCACGAGGTTAGAGACTGCGTTCTTCAGAGACACCTTCTCTTACTAACCTCCAACAAGTCAACCATGACTTCAATGCCCAAACATTTTTCAACTCAGTCTGTGCCAGACGATCCTATTTTCTCACTGTTAATTCACTACAAATTCCACACCTGTTGTGACCTAAAACCCTAAGAAAACAAATCCCCAAACGCAAAAGTTTGGAACACTATCACATAACGATTCAACTATAATTGTGGTGCGCACTACAATTTCTTCATGCTGCTAAATAATTAACACTTGCTTTGAATTGTCCTTCACAATTTTCCAAATTGACACCATTCCATTCATGCAGACAAGTCAAACTATGCATGATGAAAACCTCGCTGGACCATATATGATCATAAAGATGCATGTAGACGATCTTTTCCTTCTTTCTTAATGTACTCTGTATAAATCAATTCTCATCTGGCAAGTCGCTAACAGTTCAATGACAAACAAAATACAGGATCCGTCCTGTACTCCCCACGAGGTTAGAGAATGCGTTCTTCAAATGAACCACGTCCTCTTAAGAACCTCAAAAATAAGTCAACCATGACTTCAACGCCCAACTGGCGCCCATATTGTCACTAACAGAACGCTAGACTTGACACTGCCTTTTCAATCATCTTTTCACCACTGAACCGTAGCCTACAGCAACACAGAAAAAAAAGAAGCAAAACACAGTCCAACAACCTCCAGACAACCATACATAATACCCTTTTTCTCCTTAAATTTAGCCATGTATCGCTCCAAGCACAATTCAAACAACTAGACCTAATTTACCACCTGGTTTCTTGTAGCAACCAACTTATAACACCACATGATTACAAATTTATCCAACTAATACATACAACAATAAAACACGAAGCAAGACCGACATCTGTCGTCACAGAATTTGAAAATATAAAACAAATAATCACACAAATAATCACACTATTTACATAGCCTTTGGGCGCATTCTGATTTAATTTAACTGCGCGGCTTTTGATGTCATCCGTTGACAATATGTCTCAACCCATCCATGTAATAATTACGGGGAAAAATTATTACCCACCCATACCATAACTTTTATTTGCCGCTTCTACCGGCGTATTACATTTATATGAAATTTTGGAGTTTTACTCATTGTATGTTGTTCTTTTTGTTCTTATTGCTGTTGTTGTTGTCGCTGATGTTCTAAAATCCAAAATCCTCAATTAAACACAGCACGGGGGGTGTGTTGTCAAATCCATTTCTTTCATTATCGGTTCCTATCACTTCGTACAACAACAAAACTATTACAGCCATTTCATCATTCCAGTATGTTACAATTTCGTGGCTAATGATTGTCGTCCACATTTTAGTAATTCTAGCTTATTAAAATAACAAAAAGTAGCACTTGGCCCAGTTTTAACCCCCACGTGTCGACAAGAAATGGAAAACGCGTGTCGACTCTCACACACTCTTTTCCCGTCTCCTGTCTCATCAAAATCTCGCCATCTTCGCCACCTACCACTAATACACTACTTGTATCATCGCTGTATTATATCCTAGATAAAATATTCCGTCCTGACTGAACATAAGTACTCCTCTTAAAGCTCCTTCTCAGCAGCAAATGTTTATATCTACTCTCGCCTTTACTAAATGTCGCGAAATCACAATAAACGAAATTAAAGGCGCACTATCCATAACATTTCTTTCCTCTTCTTTCCAAATGCGAAACAATATTCTGTTTCACACATAATAAAACCGAACAAATTTCAACCCATGACAGAACTACTCACACATATCCCAAACGGCTGCCACCAGAAATTTTCTTGTTACACGCACAGGGGTATTCACTTGACCGAGCGGTGTCAAAACCCTGGCGCGAGTCACGCTGGAAGTCATATGTTTTCCCCAAATTTCCAAAGACTTCCATACAACTTGAGTTGTAAAATGGAAAGAAAGCCGTGTCTGCTATAATTAATAATCTTTGCTCTAATCAAATGGCGACCCAGAGGAGACAACTTGCCCAAGAGTCCATTAACCGCACCTTAGCATGGTTTTTCTCCATTATCATCCGATTTCCGTACCGATAGCTTGTCATGCCATAGAAATTCCACTAGTATTCCCTTACTAACTGGGAAATATTTAACTGAGCGACCCTAGGCCAGTCAATCCACAGAATTTTCGGCGTATCACGCTCATATACATACGCCCATTTTCCACTATGGACACATAAACGGTACCTACCAAGTTCCAACTTATTGATTCCATTATATTCCCCCGATAAATACTGCCATTTCAATCACATCACTTTTATACACCGCGGAATTTTAATATGGACTATGATAGGGACAGTCATTCGGCTTGTACCCAAATTCACTACTAAAGACCCCAGCATGGTTCGAATTCACTAACACATACTCCAAATTTATTACAATATGTATTGACATGAGTTCTTTTACATGCATGTTCAAACAATGGATAAGACCTTTGATTAATTCGACAATGGATTACATAGTGGGTTTCAGAAGTACAGATAACAGTAAACCGCTTGGCGACGGAAATTCATGACAAATTCTTACTGTTCATAATCGAAGATACCCTAATTTCAACAGCTGCAACGTGGATTACACTATATAACGATTGTCGCGAATAACCACAAGGTAACCCTAGACCCCATAATTTATTCTGATGCAAACGTAATTGATTCTGTAAATCAGAAATAAACTTTAAAAAATACAGGAGATTGTGTAAACAGTAGGTATTCATTTGTCGTAGGGATAAAAACTGTAATGGGAAATAACTTCAAAGCTCAGAAACGCTGTTGTCGGAAGTGAAGCACCCGTAAACTGTATCATATTTGAAAAAGAATGCGGTTAATAGAGATTGACGTTGTTGACACGTAACTTTAACCAGAATAGAAGAAACAAATAAAATGTGGTTAGGTGAAAATGTGAACTGGTCCATAATTGTCTAAGAGATAAACGTTTCAAAGAGAAATTTATATCATATTCTTTGATGCCGATGGCGAAGTCATCCTGGAATATGTACTTGAATTTGCTTTAGTTATCAGTACCTTTTACAAGAAGAATGCCCTTACCAATTGGTAGAGGTCTATGAAAGGCGCCGATCGAAGACAGGAATTCGATACATTTTGCTTTTGAATGATATCATCAGCGAGTGAACCCAAAATCAATTGCAGGAACAACACATAAATTTGATTCCATATCCTCATTACAGTCCATGCTTACTGCCATGAGATTTTTTATTATTCCCTGAATTATAGAAATGTTAGCAGCAAAGCGATTTGAAAATTTATCATAGCTTGAAATTGGAGTTTACCCATGTCCTATACCGCAACACAAAATCGAACCGAATACTGGGTTCTTTAACAATGTTAACAGACTAGAAAAACTTAACTTAATGAAGATGTCATCTGGTATGTGTTTATAGTCGTGAAAAATAATTTTGTAGGTAAAATAGTTTACCACTGGTCTAAAATATTACCTCTTTCGTATGTGATAAGAAAGTATTTGTTTATTCTTAAAACAGTTGATTAATCCACTGCTCGGTTAAATTGATGGTAAACTTTAATGATAAAATAGAAGCCTTAGTAAAATATATAACGTTATTCCGGCTAAAAGTAATTAGGCAAAAGAGTTTTGTTTGTTTTGTTTGTATGATTAGGATTTTTAATGTAGCTTTAACAATGTTTCAGTCATACCGCTACGATGTCTGCAGTGAGGCAGTTTATAGTGATGTCTGGCATTGGGGCACCATGCCTCAGACATGAAGCATGATGTTCCATTCAGTCTCATTATCCTGACACCAGGCCGCCCAGTCCTAACACTAATCTCTTAATGCTGAGCGTCAAGCAAAGCAGCTGTTAGTACCATTTTTGTAAGTCTTTGGTATGACAGGGCCGGGGATCGAACCCACGACCTCCCGCTTCCGCGGCGGACGCTGTAACCATTAGGCAACCGGAGCGGTTTAAAAATGTTTGGTTTATATTCATTTACTTATTCAGTTCCGTTATAACATTTTATGGGGAAAACATTACACCGGTTATAATTTTAAATAAGTATAACCTTAAAAATACTTATTATAAAACCCTGCATTTGATTGTATAGGTATAAACTAAAACAATCTGAATTTAATTACATTTTCCTCGATCAAAAGGACCCAGATATAATAAAAAAGGATAATAAATTTTCATCTCCAAAGATAAAACTGGTAACCTGATAATATTACAGATGGCAAATATACCAATAAATTTATCAGAGGGATGTCAGAAATGTAGTCGTAATGGAATAATAGTGTTACAAATTGAAACTTGGGCAGCACATCAGCGTTATCCACAGCGAAACGGACATACTTTACGTTCATGCTGCTGAATTAGCTTGTCATATCATGTTCACATATATTTGCAAAGTCATGGTGATGATGGTTCAATTACGCTTCAGATGTACTTTTGTAATTTTACTTAAAATAGTCCCAAAAGTTTGTAAGAGAAAATTTGTTGGAGAGAAAAAAATTATTTCTTGAATTTAATAGGAAACACAATGGTGTTGACAGTGAATGGCAACTCATTTTAATAATTAAATTAACCCAGTAGCAGTTAATATATCAAATATGGTGTGCGGAATTGATTCATATTATAGCTATGACATCATTATAGTGCATCCAGTTACTTGGAAAAATAGGAGTCAATGACAATGATATATAGAGGATACGATATCCGCGGTGTGTGAGTAGATATAAATAAGTGACAATACAAAATTTCTCCACTTCACGAGTAAAATATTTACTTATATCTACACAAACTTAATTTTTCCATTTATTATACATATGTGGAGTTAGTAACCAACGATCTGCATGGATGATTTATATGTACTGTGTCAATACTAGTAACGGCTTCATGACTATATCGATAAAAGAAGTTGCAAAATTTACAATAATTTTAGGACAGCGAACGTTTACAAATTTAGCTTGTACAAATAAATCTTCAGGCTGTGTATTTTGTCAAATTAATGACTGGTCTTAAACGAAAATGAAAGTAGTTTTATTTTATCAACAGGTGTCTTGCATGGATGAATACAGTGAACATGAGCAGCAGGAGGGTTGAACCGACCATTTTTGTTAAAATAACGGTAATTGTAATTCACCATTTATTTTCCACGTGGTGAAAAACATTATATCGCGGATGTGATTAAATACAAATCGTGATTATACTGCGATTAATTAACCATATATTTTATAATACGGATATTAGCAAATATCGGAGAAGCACAAATAACTAGATTAACTATAGAACGATTGGCCGCGATTAAGAAATTTCTCCCGGTAAGAGATTCTTTCAGAGATCATTTACAAGCTCGTCAAGAAGCTCCGGTAGATTTTGCTGCTGATACCGAACAATTATTTAAGCCGGTAACTACAGCTACTGCGAAAGCTGCGTTAGCTACTGAGAAAGTTATATTTGGAGATATTACTGGTGAACAACGAGGAAAATAAGCTCTTCTCCCAGTACTTTAAAAAAAATAGCAAAAAGATCCAAGAAAATGAAAGAATCTCTAAAAACTCTTCCAGCTGATATAATCGCCGCACAACCTCAACTTGAACCAACAGGTGATATTATTGAACCTCAGGAGGGAGATGTTGGTAAAAGTGGTGTTCCTTTCAATGAGAAATTTCTTCCTGGTAAAATTGATGAACTCAGGAAAATGGATTTTAATACTTTATCGGAAATGGCAAATTTTGTATTCAGAGATTTTAGTTATAAAGAAAAATATTTAAAAGCTGAATATGTTAATCCAGTAGGTAAAAAAGAATTTTATAGATGAATGTATTATATATTTGCTGGTAAAGAACAAATTTCAGGTTCGAATAAAACATATATAGATTATTTGGCTAAAATAAAAAGAGTCTACAACGGAGCAATCAGATCCTGAATTTCTCCGGTTACCGCTAGAGAAAAACTTATATCGTTGGTTCGGAAAAAACAAAGATCAGCACCGGTAAAACTACCGGCTACGGAACTAATGCCACCGCATGTAAGTAAGATAGTAAATAACTTAGTAAATAAAAAATTAGCACCGTTAATAAATCAAGATAATGAATCTCAAAGAAATATTGGTTGCAAATTTAATCGCTGCTAGCGGTTTAACAAGATCATGATTTAGATCGACAATTATATAATAAAATGTTCATATCGATTTCAGATGAAGCTTTTGATATGGACGCGCCGGTGCTAAAAAAGAACGATAATGTTCGCGATTATCAATTTTTCTCATATAAGGTGATAAATCCAGATTCTAAGTCACGAATTGAACTTCGGTTTGTTGATACCTCCCAATACTTCTTGCCGTTTGAAGCTTTCATCGAGGTGGAAGGTCAACAAAGTACAAAATGTTGTGCTTAATAACACCATATGATAATCTCTCAACTACCCCCGTCGGGTTTATATGATTAGCTCTAATAAGATCGAATCTATCGATAACGACGTTGATATCGCAACTACAGTATTGAGGCTAGCTCGATATTCAGACGATTATATAAGATCTGCTGATCATTCAATGATGTTCGCGAAGGATATAACTGATAACGCTGATAATAATCAATTTACTATAAGACGACAAAAAAACATAGCGCTGCTGCGGATGATGCTGATACCGAAGCTGTTGTTGTGAGTAATAATCCTAGTAGGGATGTTAGAAAAGTTATCTTTGGAGCTAGTCATACTGTAGTTCTTATGAGAAAATCTCATGACAATAATGCAATCTGGCACGGTGCTACTGCTCCCGACATGAAAGTAATTCTATCAAAACTTGCATTGTGGATGCCAGTAATGACCCCGTCTCTCGCCATAGAACAGCGACTATTATCGTTTATGGATCAAGGTGGTAAATCATTGATGTAATGGTTGAATGTTACAACAGCTACGATGACAAGTACCACTACTGGTATATTTACATGGCAAATCGCTTAAACAAAAAAAATATATCCGCTCTTAGATATATATTCATTGCGCTGCAAGGTAAACACAGAGTAGAGGGAGATCATAAACAACGGCGTTGTCATATGATATTTGATAAGTAGCAGTCAGCGAGGTATCATTGCAAGTAAGTAATCAGCAAGAGCCCGCCGAAAACAGTCTGATCGATTATTCCAATAACCAAATAGCTCGCGTGTATCATCGTTTGTGTTATTATATGGGACGTAATCAAAATGTTTATACTGGCCTTCAAATACCACAGTTTGATTTCCAAAATTTGTATCCCAACTATTATTTTTCGTTGCAACATCTTGATCTATCTATGCACTCCGTCGTTGACGTAAAATTTCAAGCTCGTGTAGGAGAACTACCTGCTGGTGGTGGTTCATATAGAGCAGATGCTGTTATTCTAAGTGATAAATCAATGACACTTGAAGGTGGTGATGGAAGGATGAGAGTTGTTGATGCCCCAGTAAAAACATGTTACAATTAGATCAGTCTATTATTTAAATAAAAATGTCGAACAATCATGTACAATCATGTTAATGCCACGCTGACTCCTGGTCAATCAAAGAAATTACAATCAAAAATCGCTACCACTTGTGGTGCAAAAATAAACTATCGTTGACAAAAACCCAACTTAATCATTTCAATAAGGCGCTAAAAGCAAACATGGGGGTTCAGTTCGAATTTACTCCCGCCGCGGTAAAAATATGATAAAATCAGGAGATATATTTCCTTTTATCGCCGCGATTCCAGCGTTTTTTGCCACCGTTGACCCCGGTGTCACTAAAGCTGCCGCGCTTGGTGCTGTTGGTACTGCCGCTAGCATGGCATTAAAGAAAGCTACTGCACAAGGATACAAAAAAGGAAAGGGTCTGAGACTTCCAGGCAGTCGATATACCAGGTACGGTGCGGGTTTGAGAGGTGTTTTTATGAAAGATCAATTACCTACACAGCTATCAAATCCAGAAAGAGGTATAATTAATCTCGATGATAACACCGGACCTGGAACTCATTGGGTCGCTTACGCGATACATCCCAACTCAATTATTTATTTTGACTTGTATGTTCTAGCGCCACCGAGAGAATTTCTCAAATACGCCCACGGGTTAAAGATTTCCGTTTTGTATTCTACGTTACCCACACAGACATTAACCGATCCTCTGATATGTGCCAACGAAGTTATTAATGTACTCACCGCGATCTCAAAATCTCCCAAACCACCTCATAAAATCGTACACGACTACACCAGTGATAACTTTTTAAAGAGATCTTAAATGTACAATGGTAGATATTGGGGAAGATCTCTCTCGCGCGGAAAGAAAAAAAGTTGGGGTTTCACTCGATGTTGTAAAACAACGCATCAATGATGCGTTATCTGATATATTACATCTCGTAGACGTATCATCCGATGAAATCTTGTATTTCAAGATCAACAAGGTAAATTAAAAACGAGTAATATTTCCAACAAGGATATTTTAGTTAAACTAGACAACGCAGTTGAAAATTTGATTCAACAGGAAAAAAACGGTCCGGAGTTGCTTATTCAACCATCGATAACAGATTAACCGTGTTAAACACCGAATACATATCATCAATGAATACATTAAAAATCGCACAGAAGCCCTCCACAATGAGATGAATAACCTCGCGAGGAAATACTCGAAAACACCCGAAGAAATTACCCGAAATTGTTTTACAGTTCCATAATTCGTGGAAACCAACCAGACATGAATTTATTGATAAGGTACAAGCGAGTTGTATCGAATATGGTCATGGCAGACTATGAAACACAAAATATAATCTCCAAGATATGATCTCCGTTGACCTGGCAGCATGTTACCCCGGAAGTTTTCTCGGGTATGGTGAATGCAACAAATACTTTAAGCGATTCGGACATCCCACACATGAAATGACCAGAGTTGCGATTAATGGACCATTACCTGAGAATGATCTGACGGGGGATGCTCGTGTGACATCGTTTAAATTTGCCGAAATCTACACCACTGATATCGTTGACCGTCTCCGAGGCGATTATATCATATCGGGTGCATACTATTGTTTGGTTACCACAACCCGACAGTTTTGATAGTATAATTAATCTTTTGAAGGACAAATTTTCTGATCTCGACGAAGAATATATTGTTCAAGAATCTAAGAAGATCGTTGAGATTAGAACTAAACATGCAAAAGATCTCTGTAGAGGAATAATTGGGAAATTTACCCAGGGTGGATCATTTGATCATAAACGACTACGTAATCCCGATTACGATTTTATAATCAATAGTACAACCAACGATGAAAGGTGTTATCATAGAGAAAATGCTTATTTGTCGACGGGGGAAAAGATCGTTGAATATCACGATGGTGAATCACTACAATACACCCATTTAAGATCAACGATGCTAGCTTATGTTTCTATTAATTTACTTTCGATGATACACATATTTTCCGACATCGCTGTCACAGTTGCCATAGATTTATTTTATTTCGATAAAATCATTGGAAAAGAGTTAAACAATTTACTACGGAGGAAGGTGATGGGGAACATTGAGATTAAAACAAGAATCATTAATTCCGTACAACGAAACAGCTGATACTAGCATCGAAGATAATTACCTCGGTGATACAAACATGGAACTATCATCGTATCCATCCGTGTACGATTCAATAACCAGATATAAAACTGTATATATGAGCGGACCAGGAGGGTGTGGTAAGACAACAAGAGTAACCGATTTATTTGGGAAACAATCCAACATAATTGTGTAAACTCCAACCCATCGACTTGCTCGAGAGATGAGATCCAGAGAGGTAAACGTTTGTACGTATCATAGTTTCTTTCGGTATAATGGTACCGATTGAACCCCTGAGTGAATGGGTACAAAATATATCCCCCGGTTAATTATGACAGATGAAGTATGTACAGTATCATTGAAATTATTAAAAACATTTCTGAGGTGGTTGTTAACGAGAAACACCGCTGTGATAATGTGTGATGATCACGGCCAACCACCACCATTTACTGGGAAATCTCCTCATCGATGGTTGAAAGCTATTGTAGATTATTACGAAGAAATTAACACAGATCATCGATCACTCGACGCGGAGTTAACCGAGTTAAAACCGCGATAAGATTACAATCAGATAAAATCCAATGTGAAATAACACGTAAAAAATTCCTGAAACCCCGATTAATGATTTTAGGACTACGTGGAAACCAACAGATTTGATAGTCGCAAGCAGAAATGGAATCCGAGATTTACTTCAAGTGAAATTATTGACACACACAAAGAAAAATTTCCGATGAATCCAGTTCCGTTATGCTACAGACACGCGGATACACGACGACAAAACATCAAAGTTGATATTCCTGGAACTTCACAACGACAAAAACTTGTATTAAATGATATTGTGTTGGTTGATATCAACGTTGTCGAAGACGCATTGCACGCTGATAAATCTCTATGGGTGTTATGTTACGCGATGACGATACATTCATCACAGGGAATAACTCTCACTGATACGATTTGTGGATCATCGATGACTTCATCGAGTGGTCAAATTTAGTTTATCTCGCAGTGTCATGAGTACAAAGAATAAATCAACTTCGGCGAGTTTTTATCAGCGCTGATGATATCAGTTAAGATCCCGCGGTGGTAATTGAGTATCATCTGGGATAACTTGTAATTGTTCACGAGTAAATTCACTCTGTGGGGCGGTTGAATCTAATCTATTGATTGCTAGTCTGTTTTTAGATGTGACCACACTAAATATTGTATGCGATGTAATATTCCATATATGATCAGTTGATCTTTTTCTACCACCTTGAAGTTCACCAGGCTCATATAAATATCTTACAGTGCCATTGCTAGGTAATATCGGCGCTGAAAAATCACGACGGGGTAAGTTTATATTTTTTTGTGTAATTGCGATAACCGGTTTCATGTTGAACGTCCGAGTAATTTCATTGTTGAGCGCGGTAATTACCCCTGGTAATCACTTGACCCATTCACGTGATCGTTTATCATCGATGAATTCCTTTGCGTATTGATAATGAAACAATTTGTCTGCAAGTGTCCTGTTAAACCGCTTAGCGATTGCCTGATCGCAATGTATTGCAGTATGTCCTCGTCGTAACGCAGTATTATGTTGCTTCATCGTTGATGATACATCGCCCTAGAACTCTTTACCGGGATCAACTTGGAGGAGATTTGGTCATCGTAGAGGACCTCGACGATACATTCTTTTAAACGCGGAGGCAACCGCAGATGAGGACTTTGTTGATAACGGTTCAGCTTCTTTGTATCTACTAGCAATATCAACAACAGTTAACGCGTATTTGTAAACACGTTTTTTTACAGTATCATGTGGCAGAAATAATATCTCAGCTAGTGAACTTCATTTGGGACACTAACATCAAACGACGCATATTGAATTTTCTTTGGCGGTGGTAGATAAATTTGCCATATCGCCTGTTTGGATAACCAATCTGCCGCGATGGTATTTTTTTAGTAAGTTTACTAATTGCGGCATTACCTTTCCAATATCCGGTTGGAGAATAATAAATCGATTCTATATAATTAATTACCAGCACGAGAAGCTCCGCTTCCAATTACTAGTTTACATTTCATCGCTGTTTTAACCAACCATGAAGCTAATTTTTCTTTGAATGTTTTATCAGGAATAGAATTTAACGCATGGATCAATTTTACATCTGCGATATGTCGTTGCTAAAGATCTTTAATTTTATATGCAACGTCATGTGCATGACACGCTTTATCGATATCGGGATTGATCTTGATCATCAAATCAGATATCTAATCGAGTTCCCGGACCACAATAAAATAAATAAATGAAATAAAAACATCATCGCTAACGAAGAAATTTACGTTAAAATCACCTGTAATGAAAAGTAAAAAAATGTAAACTGACAAACAATATTAAATAATATATATATATATATATATATATATATATATATATATATATATATATATATATATATATATATAAAATCAGGTATACGTTATATTACTAGACTGAATACAGTTTTGAAAAGTTTGAAAATATGTGCATCTTGATGAAGATAGAGAGAAAAGGAGTATAAGACGAAGACAAATGGAATAGTAATAAATAACTTACATAAGGGCAGATACATTTCCTAAATGGGAAAAGAAAGTACTTCCAAAGGTGATGTCGCCACTGTAGCGAGAGCAAATAATCCCACTGATATATTTAAATATCTCATATTGTAATATCTAAAAAGAACTCCTTACATTTACAATAGCTATCCAAATATGAATGAAAAGAAATATTCAGATTAAAGTAAGTTACAGCATCACCGTTGAAAGGGTTTAGGGAGAAAAGAAGGGGGCAATTACTTCGGGCGTCAAATTAAGATGGCGATGGCGTGAAATTCTTTTCCTTGTAGATGATATTTACATGATAATCACCCTCACCTTATTGTAACGGCGGCAATTCGTCAAAAAACTTATATTATGGATAGTGAGGAGAAGTGATGTAGGAAACTAACATAAAACCTTTTATCTGTAGCAAAGTTGGGGTACCACAGGGCAA
Organism: Unio pictorum; assembly: GCA_030141615.1. Classification (NCBI taxonomy): domain Eukaryota; kingdom Metazoa; phylum Mollusca; class Bivalvia; order Unionida; family Unionidae; genus Unio; species Unio pictorum. The sequence continues at coordinate 8,179,892 of JARLTB010000075.1, forward strand.
ATTATGGCAAAGTTCACACATCCCTAAACATTTCAAAGCTTCTTTAATCTACATATTTAAGAAACCCAATGAAGCAAGTCAAGAAACTGAATCGAAACTATCTTCCATATATCTTTAGTTCTTTTTTTAAATAACTAAACCGATTTTACGGTGTATATATATATATATATATATATATATATATATTCTCAAATATATATATATATATATTCTCAAATATATATATATATATATATATATATATATATATATATATATATATATATATATATATATATACACTGTGCGCATAAAAAAATTTCAGCTTTCGCTCTGCAGCAACGTTTTAAGAAATATCCCCCATTGAAAGACAACATTTTTAATAGCAGATTTAATGACGTCAATTAAAAGTATTAAAATACGTTTGTACCATCAGGTTCTTGGCAGAAAATAAGTAAATAAAGGAACAATTGGTAAAATGACCTTTTTCGGTCATGCATGTAATTTTAATACTAAGAGTATCAGACAAAAGTACATTGCATACTGGCATGCCTTTTAACATAAAATGATGTAGTAACGCATTCAGATTCAGTCATGTTGTACATTTAAATTTGTTTAGTAAACTGATTCATTCTGCAATTAAAATTACGTATTGCCTCGGGTGTAACTGGTGAAATGACGACAATAGTCTGACTGGTATCCGGGAGTAGTATATGGGGGCACTATAGCGTCAAGGGAAAATCCAGTCAAAAACAGCTTGGGGCACTATGGCGTCAAGATTTATAGCGTCAAGGGAAAATCCAGTCAAAAACAGCTTGGGGCACTATAGCGTCAAAACAGCTTGGGGTACTATAGCGTCAAGGGAAATTGAACAGGGTGGGTCTGTATAGCGTCAAGGGAAATGGAACATAGTGGGCCTATATAGCGTCAAGGGAAAGATAACAAGGGAAATATAACATGGGGAATATGATGGGTATTGGGGACTGTAGAGTGACAAGGGAAAAAAAGGGTGGCAATGAAAGCTACTATCTTTTCGAGACCTATGAGGGGCCCTGAAAAGGGCCTTTGGATACTTCTTCTTCTTTTATTTTCTGTCGTTGTTCCACCACCTTTTAAGTTTACCAATGATTCCCGTTTTCTTCTTCTTTTCTTCTTCGGGAATCCAATGGGGATGTCCCATAGCTCTAAACTTTTCCTGAACTCTCATCCATCTTAGATTGAGTAGATCAAAGTCCTCTTTCTTCTTTTTGTTCTTTTTTTCCTTTCTCTCCTTAGACCAGTTTTCTTTAATCTGGATCACCTGTTCTTCCATCGCCATTCTCATCATTGCTTCTGCTTTCTTTAGCCTGTCTAGACCACACTGCACATATTCCCACTCTATCAGATGTAATGTTTCTTCTAGAAAACACCTGACTTTGATGACATGATCAAGTGCCTGCTTCAAGTCCCCTATTCTGATATATTTTCTTTTAATACGTCTTCTTAATTTCTGGTCTTCCTCCTCTATCATACCTTCTAATAGATCTCTTGCTAATTTCAGTTGGCTTACAAAGCCATGGTTACTTTGAAATTCTTCCTCAAGTCTTTCCACTTCATATTCTGCATCAAGGATCCCAAACCAACTGTCTCGGAGTTGGATAAACAATTCAAAATTCATCTTGATGTGTTCAAAATTGAATGGCTCCAAGGCTGACTGACTTGTTTGTTTTATAGCTGCAACCGTCTACTAGAGACATATGTGCAGCTTTTATAGACACCATATCGGTGTCCATTTGTTTCCCTCGAAGAGGGGAAGAAGCACTCCCTCCCCTAAGGATTAAAGTGCTTAATTGCACTATTATTTAGTCAGTGTTAGGCGTTTCGCTGTATTACTAAAAAGTAACTAACAGGGAAAATGAAAGCCTATAGGGTGGGTAGGAATGGTGCTACACACACCCACCCCTATTTTAGATACCAATCGTAGTAGCAATGGTAACGAAGGGAAGTTAACACGCTTCGTTAGTAATGGCATGTCCGGAAGAGGGAAAGGCGGAAAAGGCCAAGGCCGAAGGGTCCATCCAAGGTACTGCAACCGAAGTCCCGCACGACGAAGAGGAGAACGTACACCGGTCCCATTCACAAAGAAACCACACCTGAAGTGTTTTTGCTAATATGCAACTTCATATGACATGTTTCAAAGTGTATGTGCTATACAAGTTGTGTTGTGTGATTTTGATGTTATTTTAATTAATTTGCTTAATTTGCAACCTTGTGTTGCGGGGGACTGATAGTCCTGGATTAAGACTACCTTATAATATCTAATGGGGCCATATATGTGTGTACGTATATACAGTTTGTCAATGAAGTTGCATTCCCTTAATATTATTTGTCACATTCGATCCAGTTGTACTAGTGGAAAAGCCTACCCACCAATAATGTGTAAGCCACCTGTGCAATTGTATCAAGACATTTAAGTTACGGAGTTATTATGTGCCTAACACTATATCAGTAATTAAGTACAAGGTGTACTATAGATATTGCCACCAACCTATTTGACCGGTGAAAAGCCCTTCTTTCGAGGGTAATTCACCCTATGAAAAAACAAAAAACCTATTCTAATAAGTCAAGGTGACTAAAAGTTGTGCAAGTTTGATTAATATGGGTTATTAATTTTGCAGGGTGTGGTCCAAAAAATGGCTCCAAGGCTGACTGACTGATCTGAGTTTTTTAAAGATATAACCGCCCACTAGGGGCATATGTACATCTTTTATAGCCACCATGTTGGTGGCCATTTTAGGTCCTTTGGGGGGGGGTCGCTACTCCCCCCCTCAGGAGTTATAGTGCTTAACTGCACTATATTTTAAATAGGGCGTTCTCCCGAATTACTAAAAAGTAACTATCGGGAGAAATGAAGGCCCTTTTGGGGTGGGTAGGAATAGTACCTACACACACCCACCCCTATCATCCTATCATCCAATCGAGTTGTAAGGTAGCGAGGGGAAATGTTTCCTCATTTCGCTAGTAATTTTGTGAGCGGAGACGGCAAAGGCGGAAAGGGTCCAGGTCCAGGAGGCGCGGGCGACACAGCAGCACACACCAGGGCACGCAAAGAGACAGACAGCAAGGCCACGGACGCAGCATACACCTGAAACAAAAGAGCCCTACCCAAGTCAAATTCAGTCCAGTTTTACTAATGGACAGCTTAACATCCAATAATGTGTTAGCCACCTATGCAATTAACCAAATAACAGAGTTGAAGAATTATTTATTTATCATCCTACCGTTCAAAATTTTCTAGTACATAGTGTACATAAATTAAGTCCCTAACAAATTTGAAATTAATATGCCTGTGCGGCATTTAAAAGTGTAGTCAATGGTAGTTTGTTTTGGTTATAAGTTTGTATGGAGGCGGTACCAATGTAAAATCAAATTTCTCCTTTAGGGCCACGGAAAGTTAGTCAAAGAGGGGTACTCGTAACCAAATGAGTCCCCTATTATTCAGGCAAATGAAAACACCATTGTAAACGCAGGCTTCGTCGTCGGGGTGCAGTAGGTGGAAGCCACAGAATTGTCTCATGTGGCCTCCTGTATCCCTGCTGGCTGGTTAACTTCTATCTTCTACTTCGCTGAACACTTTGATTGTCGAAATGCAATCCACGTGAGTACTCTTCAGTGGTGGTACTGGTTCCCTCCAATGATGATGGCTCTACGATAGCCCTATAATCCGGCGGCCATCTTGTTTCCCCACGTGGCACCATTTCTTGCTCAGCTTGGTATGGATTTTACGGTCGTCTGTCTTCTTGTGGCTGGAATTTTGAAGACTTATTTGTAGTGGAGTTTACTCAACACTACTGCTTCTTACATCTACTCCTATGGGTGCGTTTATGCGCCAGACTGACTGACTGACTTGTGGGTTTTTTAGTTGCCACCGCCCTCTAGGGGCATTTGGGCAACTTTTATAGGTACCATGTCGGTACCCATTTAGTGGGAGGGGTGTTCCCCCTCCCGTTTAAGTGCTTAATTGCACTATAGATTTAGGCGTTCCCCTGAATTACTAAAAAGTAACTATCAGGGGAAATGGAAGCCTATGTTGAGGGTGGGTAGGAATGGTACCTACACACACCCACCCCTATCATCCAATCGAGCAATTGTAAGGTAGCGAGGGGAAATGTTTCCTCATTTCGCTAGTAATTTTGGTGAGCGGATACGGCAAAGGCAGAAAGGGTCCAGGTCCAGGAGGCGCGGGCGACACAGCAACACACACAGGCCACGCAAAGAGACAGACAGCAAGGCGACGAACGCAGCATACACCTGAAACAAAAGAGCCCTACTTATTTCAAATTTAGTCCAGTTTTACTAATGGACAGACCTAATTTCCAATAATGTGTTAGCCACCTGTGCAATTATTCAGATATAAAAGTTGAAGAATTGTTATTTAACATCCTATCGTTCTAAAAATCTAGTACATAAGTGTACATATTTTAAGTCCCTAACAATTTTAGAAAATTAAAATGTCTAGGCGACATATACTAGTGTAGTCAATGGTAGTTTGTTTTAAGTTATGAATTTTGCTGGAGGTACCAAAATTAAGTCATATCAGCTTTTTAGGGCCACGAAATAGTTATTCAAGGAGGGGTACTCGTAACCAAATGAGTCCCCTATTATTCAGGCAAGTGAAATGGCAATGTGAAAATCACATCTTGCTCCGCAGGCATCGTCTTCGGGGTGTAGTAGGTGGTAGCCACAGAGTTTCTCATGTGGCCTCCTATCCCTGCTATCTGGCTAACTTTTATCTTGTCCGCTGCTGAATTATGGTCGTCGAAACGTTGTTTGCTCCCCGTGTATCCCCTCCATTTTCGCCCAAACAATAGTGACGCCATAGCCTCGTGCTTGGGCGGCCATCTTGGTTCTCCACGTGGAGCCATTTCTTGGTCAGCTTTGTACAGATTTTACAGCAGACTGACTTCTGGTGGCTGATATCCTCAGTGGTGAAGTTTTGCAGTAGAGTTTATCTCAATACTGCTCCTCCTTATTGCTCCTATGGGTGCCTTCTTTGGGTATCACTCCTAAATGGCAATATTTATCCACTGGGTCCATGCTCACTCTGGTCAGCTCGCCGTCCCGGTCCTGCCTGCTCCGTGTTCACTGCCTGAATGATGAATCATGATCATGCGCCAGACTGACTGACTGATCTGAGTTTTTTAAAGATATAACCGCCCACTAGGGGCATATGTACATCTTTTATAGCCACCATGTTGGTGGCCATTTTAGGTCCTTTGGGGGGGGGTCGCTACTCCCCCCCTCAGGAGTTATAGTGCTTAACTGCACTATATTTTAAATAGGGCGTTCTCCCGAATTACTAAAAAGTAACTATCGGGAGAAATGAAGGCCCTTTTGGGGTGGGTAGGAATAGTACCTACACACACCCACCCCTATCATCCTATCATCCAATCGAGTTGTAAGGTAGCGAGGGGAAATGTTTCCTCATTTCGCTAGTAATTTTGTGAGCGGAGACGGCAAAGGCGGAAAGGGTCCAGGTCCAGGAGGCGCGGGCGACACAGCAGCACACACCAGGGCACGCAAAGAGACAGACAGCAAGGCCACGGACGCAGCACACACCTGAAACAAAAGAGCCCTACCCAAGTCAAATTCAGTCCAGTTTTACTAATGGACAGCTTAACATCCAATAATGTGTTAGCCACCTATGCAATTAACCAAATAACAGAGTTGAAGAATTATTTATTTATCATCCTACCGTTCAAAATTTCTAGTACATAGTGTACATAAATTAAGTCCCTAACAAATTTGAAATTAATATGCCTGTGCGGCATTTAAAAGTGTAGTCAATGGTAGTTTGTTTTGGTTATAAGTTTGTATGGAGGCGGTACCAATGTAAAATCAAATTTCTCCTTTATGGCCACGGAAAGTTAGTCAAAGAGGGGTACTCGTAACCAAATGAGTCCCCTATTATTCAGGCAAATGAAAACACCATTGTAAACGCAGGCTTCGTCGTCGGGGTGCAGTAGGTGGAAGCCACAGAATTGTCTCATGTGGCCTCCTGTATCCCTGCTGGCTGGTTAACTTCTATCTTCTACTTCGCTGAACACTTTGATTGTCGAAATGCAATCCACGTGAGTACTCTTCAGTGGTGGTACTGGTTCCCTCCAATGATGATGGCTCTACGATAGCCTTATAATCCGGCGGCCATCTTGTTTCCCCACGTGGCACCATTTCTTGCTCAGCTTGGTATGGATTTTACGGTCGTCTGTCTTCTTGTGGCTGGAATTTTGAAGACTTATTTGTAGTGGAGTTTACTCAACACTACTGCTTCTTACATCTACTCCTATGGGTGCGTTTTCTTATTTCCTTAGCACTCCTAAATGGTAGCTTAATTCCTCACTCACTGGACAGCTCGCCGTCCCGGTCCTGCCTGCTCCGTGTTCATCGCCTGAATGACGTGATGGAAAACACCCCCCTAGATCCAAAAACTTACATTATCCCTATCAATACAAAAAAAACAAAAAAAACACGCGGACTTAAAAGAAAACACCCCACACTTTTATACTTGACTCATATTAATTATACATTGAACAAGTTATTTTGAAAAAAAATACGCTGTGCTTATAGACGCACTTCAAAACAAAAGTAAAAGGAGATAGTGATTATAGACTCACTTCTATTTTTTTCTAACTTCCTCACATACCATGAGCAAATTGAATGATTAATTCTTTTCGAGAATATTGGGTAGCCCTGAAAAGGGCTGTTTTTTGTGTGTGTACGAGGAAGGATGGCAATCTTTTATCGTCTAAGATTGCGTCCTCGTTTGGCTACACGATAGGGTCTGCTTCTTCGGAAAGAGAAAGAGAACTCTTTCGTATCCACACGACAGTCGACAAAACTTCTGTCTGGGTCCTGTTGCTGTTGTTGCTGTTGCTGCTGCTGCTGCTGTTCTCTCTGCTGCTTTTGAAGTCGATACTTCTCAGTCCATTCATCTTTCTCTTTTTGAATTTCCTCTCTGAAGAGTTCTTCTATGAGGTCTTCCGTTTCTTGTAGCATTCTCACATTCTCTATCTCTTCAGGCTTTGGCATCAGATTGTGTCTGATACGATGCAGAGTGACATAAGCTTCGTTCAGCTTAGCTAGTCTTGAGCACATCTTCGTAGGAGGATGAGTCAAGTAATGGATGGCCAGACTGGCTGACTGACTTTTGGGTGTTTTATAGATGTAACCGCCCACTAGGGGCATTTGTACATCTTTTATAGGTACCATGTCGGTACCCATTTAGGTGGGAGGGGTGTTACTCCCTCCCTTAATAGTGCTTAAATGCACTATAAATTAAGGCGTTCCCCTGAATTACTAAAAAGTAACTATCAGGGGAAATGAAAGCCTATATTGGGGGTGGGTAGGAATAGTACCCACACACACCCACCCCTATCATCCAATCGAGCAGTTGTAAGGTAGCGAGGGGAAATGTTTCCTCATTTCGCTAGTAATTTTGTGAGCAGGAACGGCAAAGGAGGAAAAGGCCCTGGTCCAGGAGGCGCGGGCGGCACAGCAACACACAGCAGAGCACGCAAAGAAAGGGACAGCAAGGCCACGGACGCAGCATACACCTGAAAGGAAAGAGCCATACCTAAGTCAAATTCAGTCCAGTTTTACTAATGGACAGCCTAACATCCAATATCGTGTTAGCCACCTGTGCAATTATTCTAATACTAAAGTTGAAGAATTGTATTTATCATCCTACCTTTCTAAAGAACTAGTACATAAGCGTACATAATGAAGTCCCTAACAAATTTAGAAATTAAAATGTCTAAACGACATATAATAGTGTAGTCAATGGTAGGTAATTTTGGTCTTGAATTTTGTTGGAGGCGATACCAATAAGGTCAAATTAGCTTTTTAGGGCCACGGAAAGTTGTTCAAAGAGGGGTACTCGTAACCAAATGAGTCCCCTATTATCCAAGCGAACGAACAAGGCAAATGCGAAAATTATCACATCTCTGCTATACAGGCATTTCATCAGGTGCCGATATTATTACATCTTCAGCTTGCTGATGTTATCCGGTGTCCGGTTCTTATACCACAGGCTCCATAATTTTTGAACCAGGCCTTGGGAGAATTCTCGACCTCGTGCTTGGACGCCATCTTGGATTGCCTCGTGGCAGCCGCCATATTCCCTTGTTCAGCATACTGGAGAATCTACAGCTTGTCCTATGTGACTGAGTTCCAACGGTGGTATTTCTACGTCATTATCGACGAGCGCTAATTTAAGCGAAACCTTGTTACTCCTCTGGGTGTCTTCTTCTTTTTTGATTGGCACTCCTAATGGTTAACATTTATCCGCTGTACTCTCATGTTCACGGTGGTCAGCGCTGCCCCGGTCCTGCCTGCTCGATGTTCGCCGCTTGAATCATGAATGAATGATGGCCAGACTGGCTGACTTGTTTGTTTTATAGCTGCAACCGTCTACTAGAGACATATGTGCAGCTTTTATAGACACCATATCGGTGTCCATTTGTTTCCCTCGAAGAGGGGAAGAAGCACTCCCTCCCCTAAGGATTAAAGTGCTTAATTGCACTATTATTTAGTCAGTGTTAGGCGTTTCGCTGTATTACTAAAAAGTAACTAACAGGGAAATGGCCAGACTGGAGACTACCCCTGCTTTATATGGTTCAAGCGCGGACGTGATGGAAAACACCCCTCGACGGTTTAGGGTTTTGAAACGTTTAGATAGTTTGATGTGAGGGATAGAAAGAAAAGTCAAAGAGCATTTATATGAATACAAATGTAAAATAAACGACAGACGCATTGGTTTTCAAAACACAACATTTTTATTCAAATAACAAAACAACTCACAAAACACAATTTTTTCAAAGAACAAACATTTTTTTTTCTTCCATATCGCTAATACATTATCTTTGACATGGTTGACAACGTTGTGAATTAAATTGAGATTTCCACTGTTGGAAGTCATTGGGCGATTGATGTACACTACGTTTCCTAGCTAAAGACAACAGATAGCCATAATGGTCACAAAACCATCGATCTACTTTGTCATCGTTTCGAGACGAATGACGATCAAAATAAGTCACTAAATGTTCTAAAGAATATCCAAGACTGCGATGATGCAGATAATAGATACAATATTGTCCACACACCATAGAATCTGTGCTTTGTAATTTCACATTATTGAATCGTGTCGTCTGGGCATTTCTTCTCATAAAGTCAATGATATCATCTTCGAAAGGGGGCAATCCATACGAATCAAAATACTCCACACAACCCTCTTGAGGAAAGTAGACAGCTACCCAGTGAGTTCCTGGAAGATGACTGTCATCTGTGTTGATGACATAAGCTTGATTCTCTTGAGGTTTGCGATGAGGTAGTTCATCTTTAGCACACACGACAGGATTCCAAGAAGCAGTGTACGAACTACGGTTCAAAAGATAATAAAGTTCCCAAGTATCCATTTTTTGTTGTGTAGCCTTGTTTTTTTTCTCTCCTTTCTTCACAGGTGATGATAAGTCATCAATTCAATCCAGACTTTTTGCTTGAAACGGTCTGACAAGTAACTGATGGTTTGCTTCGTCTCTTTACTTTTGGCCAAGAGAGCTTCGATGCGATCGATTTCTCGAGCAAACAATGGAGGAGAGGAATGATCACGTAAGCCTTTATACCACTGAAGTAACACGTCTTCTTCGGAGATGAGACTCCAAGCTTCGTTCAGATAATCATCTAATAATTTTTCTTCTTGACTCATCATCATACATTTATCGTGTTGAATTTGACTGGGATGATCGATTTGACATCCATAACAATCTTTTTTAATCATGTCCCTCATTTTATCTTCCAAGTGTTGTGCAAAACAAGCCACTAACTGTTGTTCCTGTTCTGGCCATCTGGATTGTATGATCACTACCTCTTCTTTTTGGTCTTGGGGATCTGCTTTTTCTGTAACCTCCCATTCCATGGATTCTTCACTATTCAAAGAAGGACAAGGGTCTTCCATAATGTCTAATAGTCTAGAATGACTTCTCTCAAACTGTTGATTTCTATGGTATTATCGAATTCAGCATACAGAATGACATTCACCGTTTCGGTAAGAGCTCCTGCAAACTGAAGTTCCACACGCAGTTGCCCAGATTTTATAGGGTGGAAATGTCCCTCGTCGCTGCCTTGGTCTGGAGTGAAATCAAAAGCCCACAACGTGTAACCTCTTGCATAGTCGTCGTAGGAAATACCGTGACTGGTGTTGGTTCCTAACTGTCCTGTGGCTTCGTACAGCGACAAGTACGACCTCAAGTAATTTTTCTGTTCGCCAAAGTCGGGTTCGAAGGGTCTGGTACACAAAGTTTTGCCATCGCGACTGACTTCAATTTTGGATACTCCGCAGTGCTTAAACTGGAAAGGATTTTCATTGTGGGCACCATTGAGGGCTGCATTGCTGACGATACCAATGAATAAACGTTTGGGCAACTGTCCTTGGAACAGATGATCTTCGATCTTAGATCGGAGTCCAGCGGCAATGGTGAAAGTTTTGACTTCCACGCGTCGTATCGGATATTTGGCTGTCGTTCTACTCAAAGTGTGACTGATATCATTTCCCACTTTAGGTAACACTTCCACGCGACGTATGTATAACCTGGCTTCTTGGATAATGGTTTTGTATTCGTTGGCATGAGTCATCAAATGGAAAGCAGCACTGCTTCGATTCAGTCTCAAGCGAATATCTACTCCGTTTAGCAAATACTTCTCTTGAAACCACATGTCCAAATGCAAACGATCGAACAGTTCTAAACTACGTCCCTGCAAAATTTTCTTTCGACGGTCGTTAAAACCCACATTGTGAGGATTGGCAGGATTGCCATCGGCTGCTGCTACGGACAATTCTGTGATGTTAAACTTATCTGCGGTGTCAGGTTTCCATACCACGCAAGCATCTAAATGAGTGTTCTTGGCTTCTTTTCCGTACGTCAAGAGATTTTCGAGGTACGCTCGGTAAGGGTAAGTATCCATGCTACTGCTGATCAGTTTGTTATTCATGTACAAATCCACATCGCTGAACAAGGAATGCATGAAATTGTTGACAGGAGCTACTCTATCATTGGCTCCTGGATCGGTGTTGTCCGTTTTGGTTACTTTCACTTTCAAATACAAGTAACTGTTGTTGAGATCGATGTAATCTTCGGGTTGTCCTTTGATTTCAAACTCGATGGGAGCTGAATCCGTCAAAGAGGAGACGGGATGAAATTCGACCCATTGGGCTTCTTGCATGGTCATCATCGTGGGTGGCATGGCAAAGAGATCCAGTTCCGACTTGGAACAGGCACAAGATTCTTGGTGCATCATTTTTTCTTTATGTTTTTTTCTTCACTTTTAATAATCAAAAATGTCTAAGTCTCGAGCGGTTCTTTTTTTCTTTGTCTTTCGAACTTTAGAGGTACGGAGACTTTTGAAAGGGTGTCTTCGTCGACGCTTTCTACCTTGTCCTTGCTGTGTCGTCAGGGAAGCAGGAATGTCAGACTCGGTACCGTTCAGGGCATTTATAGGACTTTCTCGTCGACCCAAAATCTCTTTACCCGTTTGAAGCAAGGCATTTTTGCCTGCTCTCAAAAAAGCTTCTTTGGGGTTTTGTTTGTCAATGAGAACATTGTAAAGAAAATCTTTGCCGTGAGTCAATGCGGCATCTTTTAAGGTGTGCAATCCTCGTGTCACCATTGGTTTTAAAACAGGGACCACGGAACGAAAGGCTGATTTAAACATATCTCCTAAACCATGTCCTCGTTGTCGAGTGACTCCTTGGTACACAGGATACATCACTTTTTCAGTTGTTGGAGAATCGTTTTTGAAAATGGAGTTTCACTGTGACTTTCCCTTTGGTAAATGGAATATTTTGACCTAGTTCTCCTTTTATAGTAATGTTGACACTGTCGAAATACGACTTACTGACGGGTAAATAATGAGGATGCACAAATTCGCGGTGAACGTGATAGGTATTTCCACCTTCCTCGTCAGCGGCAGTAGTATCTACTTTGAAAGGAATGACACGCAGTAACGGTACAGAGGTGTGTCCTACCACATTGTACTCCACCACATCGGAGTACACAAACATCAAATTGAGTCCTTGGTTCATTTCTACAGGGAATCGAAAATATTTGGTAAAATCCAAGTTACTGGATATGCCTGGTATTTCTTTTTTGTTCGGGAGCATCTTGAGGTCTCCACCTAAGATATCAAACAATTCAGGACAAAAGGTAATGGCTATTATTTTCTTCTCTGAAAATTTGATCATGAGGCGACGAGCCACTTTAATGTACTCAAAGGTAACACTTTCTCTGATTTTGTCCAGGGGTTTACCAAACAAAGTATTGAACCTGGTTGCAATCGTAGTCACTAAATGTTGACCGCTAAAATAGTAGCCTGCAGGAATGGTCAACACATGAGTGGACAGTTGTTTAGTTGTGGGTCCATCTGATTTCTTGTTGTCAATGCCAGTGATACCTCGTTCATCTAAGGCTTGTTGCAATGGCTTGTCGTACACTTCAACTGTGAAAAAGTTTTGATTTTCGACGATGTTTTTGATTTGTGTCGGGTGTATTATTTCCACTAAAGCTGCTTCCCAGTGATCATCTTGATCCAAATGCATGGCTTGAGGTAATTTAGACGTGTAACAACACAATGTGTTGTTAGGAAACACCTCCATGGAACTGTCACTGGGTAACGTTAAGTAAAATTGGTTAATAGTGTTGTTCATATTTCCAATGTTCTTCTGTCCGAGGAGTCACTCGAGGTTAAAGGAGTGTCTAAAAGAGGATTGTGATTGGAAGGGTGACTGTCAGGAGAAGGACTAACGTCGGCCGCAAGACTCCCAATATTGTTACTGTTGTTCCCGTTGTAAGAGTATTTCAGGGAAGGATTGGGAAGAAGATACCCGATACAACTGCTGAGTAAAATGGTCCACAATTGTTTGTCTCCTTGTTGCAAACTCAAATTAGCAATGGCTGCACCAATGACACAATATACCACAAAGATTTGACAGAAAAAAACGATTTGCGTTTTAGGGACACGTTCTCCACACCACACCCACAAGGGTTGCTTTTGTAAATCTTGCAGAGATGACGTGGGTGAAGGAGTAGTCACTGTGGTTGCTGAAGCTGTATTGAAGGGCATGATGGTCACTTCTTTTTATAGTCGATGACTTGGGCAGCGTCAATCCAAGAATCAAAACTAGGAGGATATCCTTTCCAACGTACTTTGACTTCTTTGACACGACGTTTTCCTACTTTACGGGTTCTTCGTTCGAGAATGCTTTCAATGTCGTACACGTCGTCTTCTTTTTTGGTAACACGTTGTAACTCAGGCAAGTAAAATGTTCCTTTTAATACTTCTCCGTTCATGTCTTCCAATTTATAGACGGTAGGATGACGATCGCGCACTCGTCCAGTAACACGAAACAATTCGGTGGTCCAGTTGGGTAAGTAACCTTTGTCGAAAGTGCGTTTGGTTTTGCCAATGCGTACCCAATCTCCCGGGGTTAACACTTCTCTACCTTTCTTGGGGACAGCCCTCGTCCGGGACGTACCAAACAGACGCTCAAAAACAGTTACTTCGTTGTCAGGTGTCACCTCTTGTGGGGAACGTCCAATGCTTCTATGGTAAGATTGATTGTAGGCTTGGACTAAGTGTGGTAAGACGTCGATGTACTTGAGAGTGTGTTGATGCGTAAAATATTTCCACATGCGTTCTTTCAAGGTACGTTGAAAACGTTCCACGATACTGGCTTTGGTTTCAGGATTTTCGGTGGTGAAAAAATGAATGTCACGTTTTTTTAATTCTCGTTGGAAAGCTTGGTTCAGAAATTCGGTACCTTTGTCGGTTTGCCATCGAAGAGGGTGACGACCACTTTGTTTCAACACCAGTTGCAAAGCTCGTACTAACTCTCCGCTCGATTTGGATGTCAATGGTACGACCCAGGCAAATTTAGAAAAGACGTCGATGACACAAAACAAATATTTGTAGCCACGATTGTAGGTGGCTAAATGAGAGACATCGGCTAAATCGGCTTGCCATTGATGATCGATGCCTTCCACTTGAGTGCGACTTCTGTGAAATTTTCGTCGAATGGGTTTGTGTAAAGTGTACGTCGCTTGTTCTTGTAACCATCGTTGTACTGCTGGTAAACGGAGCTTTTTCAGGCGAGTTTTGGCAGCACGATACAATTTCTGAATGCCTCCGTAACCTGCAGGGTGAGCTGGATCGTAGTAAATGCTGGCTAATACCTTCTCCATGGTTTGTTGTTAATAAGGGACCCACTCTTCGAGGATATTGCTTTGGGTGGGACGAAATGCGGGTTGTTTGGAAACGGTTTTACGTGTCCGATGTGCTATAGGAGTTGACGTCGAGGGTAATGGTAGTGGCGGAGGTAATGGGATAGCTTCTTTGGCCTTCTTTTCTTTTCTCACTTCTGGTTTCCTTTCTTTCTTTTTCACATCTGTCGAAGAAGGAGTAGCCATCATCTTTTTAACCCAAGTTTTGAGTTCTTCTCGTGGGGGAGTGGGAGAAGGGGTCAATAAGGAAGCGGCAATCTTACTCGGAATGGGGGTGGTAGTGGGTGTTTGAAAGAGATCATGGGGTTCTTCTTCCTTGGGTAATGGTGGGGTAACGTCTGTTTTAACCGCTGTAGAGGGTGAGGGTGACGGGTTATTCATTAGAGCCTTAAAATCGGACAAAGTGGGTTGAGCTGTTTGTTCCACAGCTTTCTGATGAAAGAGTTGTAGCCGTTTCAAGAGTTGACCGTACTTTTGTGATTTTTCGGTTTCGGATAAATCGTGGCGATGGATCAAGGATTGCAATTCGTGTTGTAATTGCGACATCTCAGCCAAATTGGGATTGGGCGGTAAATGGGGGGTTCGTTGTTCTTGCCAATGATGGTATTCCATCCATCGTTTGTAAGGAACCAAAGTTAGTTTTCGTCCTTCCATGAGCTTTCAAAGGTTATGTCTGAGATTGTGGTGATCCATAGGGTCCTTTTATCTTCTACCCATCCCTTGAGTCATCCCTTGTATCAAACCTGGCAACACACCGGTTAGCACATTTTGCGCTAATCCTCCCAACAAAGGAGCAAGAATGGGTAAAAATCCTCCGCGTTGCACCAACATCTTTTTCTTTTGACGGACGGATATTTTCTTTTGGACCATTTGACGAAGAACGTGTCGATGTTTGGCGAAGCATTTTTTCTGGTGTGGAGACAAAGGTATCGTGCCTTTTAAGACATTCAAACAACATTCACACTCGGTATCGATGACATCTTTGGAGGCTGTTTTAATGATTTGTTTTCGCATGGGTGGAGAGGCTTTGGACAGGACGGACAACACGTCTCCGTGTTTGGCTAAACGTGGAGGTAGTCCTTTCCTTTTCTTTCCTTTGTGGGGTGAATAAGAATGTTTTCTGCGAGGTGACATCTTTGCTTGTTCGTTCCAGAAATACACTAACGTCAAAGACTTGGTACACACCCTCTTTTATCTTCTTTTTCTATTGGCTTCTCAAAAAGGCAGCGGCATGCCTCGCTAAATCCTCAAAAGCAGGGCTAAAGAGGCCAGTTCGGTTATTAGCTGAATTGATAAATTTTGTTATTAAAGATCCTCCCCTTTGGTGACTTCTCTTTTTCTTTTGACGTTTGGGTATTTTCTTTTGTGTCCTTTGACGAAGAACGTGTCGATGTTTGGCTAAACGTCCTTTCCTTTTCTTTCCTTTGTGGAGTGTAGAAAAATGTTTTCTGCGAGGTGCCATCTTTGCTTGTTCGTTTCACAATACCACTAGTGTCAATGACTTGGTATACACTCTCTTTTATTTACTTTTTTTGGGAACTATCGCTTCGTCAAAAAGGTAACAATGTGTTTCCCAAAATTGTCAAAGGATCCTCCTTTTGGTGTCTCTTCTTTTTCTTTAAAGGTCTACGTCTTTGGAGGGAAGGACTTTGATGTTTGGTTTTAAAGCTTTTGGTGAGATGACGAGATTGTCTTGTTCCTTTTTGGACAGCAGAACGACAAGGGTAGTGGTGGTGTGCATGTTTTTGAGGAGGCATCCTTGAGTGTTCAGCATCAGCACAGAAAAAATACTGATTGACGTCGTGGTCCTCAAGTCATATTTTTATACTGGAATGCGACGCCACTGATTATCTTTGCGTCGTATCAACTTCATGGCAGGTAACACACGTCGTGAAGGAGTTCGCAATGGACTCAATCGGGACAGTTCTTGTTTGGACAAATCTAGTAAACTCTTTAACATGCCAGATCTTTCTTGGACTTTGACTTTCGGGGCAGGTACTTTGTGAGCAGCTGCTACTGCCGCTAATGTCGATGAGGGTGTCTCCGGTGGAGGAGACGTTTTGGGAGACGCAGATTTCCAATGTTTCATCAAATTAGGAAAAACGGGTGTCAAATTGGGTTTGGCTGGCATCACCCGCAACGGAGAAGTGGCAGCCCCTGAGGCTACTGGCAACGTAGTCCCTGCCAAACGTCCTTGTAGATCTTTTCTTACAGGTCGTGGTTGACGAAGGTAAGGTTGTGTCCTGGCCGAAGTGCCTCTTTTGCGGGTGACCGCTTTTTTCTGTGGACTTTTCTTTTTCTGTGCTTTGGTCTTGGTACCCTTGTTCTTTTTCTTAGGGGTTTGTTTGGCTTTTTTTGTTTTCTTCTTGGGGTGAACTTTGGGAGTATTGGGATCCCATTTTAAAAGGGAACGAATGATGACACCTCCTAGAGAACCACTACCTCCAGGTTTCAATATGATTTGCTTTTTGGTGTGAGTGTCAATGCGAGGATTGGCCAGTTGCGTCAAGGCTACTTTGTTTCTGTCAAAAAAGCGTTTGGTTTGATGTGGAATGTGAATGATGCCTTGCAGTATTTGACGTGCTGTCACCGTAAACCATCGTAAGACTTCTTTTAGACTGGCTTCTAAGACGTGAGCACGTCTTTGTGGATTTTTTTCGCGACTGATGCCGTACAAGGCACGAATCAATTTGATCGGAAGATGAGACTGAAGGGACGTCATGTTGACGATGTATGAGACCAGGTCAAAGTAACCCAAGGTTTTTATAGATTTTTTTAGTGCTTCATAGTGTTATGTCGACGAGGAGGACGTGTACACGACAGGTCCTCCGTCTTGACACCAGTCGTGAAACAAATCGGTACGAAATCGCAAATAATCAGGGGTAGTGGGTTTTAAATCCACGAGTAAATAGGCGTGTGGCGTTTGAGTGGCATCATCGTACGCATGAGTTAGCCAAGGTGTTCCTAACTGTTTGGCTAAAACTTGCACTTGTGATTTATCTCGAGGACTTTTAAACAAGACCACGTAATGAGCATTGAGACTAATGGTACGATGGGCTTTACTTTGTTGAAATAAATTTTGTGTAATGTAAATGACACTGGCATTACGATGATGCCCTTTACGTGTAAACCACAGTTTAATTTCTTCTTCGTCTTCTCCTAACATGTCGTCAAAAATGACCCAATGAGTTTGACTAGCGTCAGACACGATCCCCTCGTCTTCTTTAGGAATGCCTTCTACAAACACAATGGAATCACCTTGACTTTCTTGCAAGAGGCTGTATGACGATTGCCACTCTTTGTAACACCACACGATGCGTTGAGGTGGACGATCGATCAAATGATGTTTATGTTCGATCAAACGTTTGACAAATTCGGTTTTGCCTGAACCGCTCGGTCCAGCAATTAACATGTTAAAAGGATGACGAAGATACAAGGCTTTCCAACTAGCCTGATCTAAGTGTTCGTCAATGACTTTGAATGTCGAGGAGGAAGGAGTAGTAGAAAGAGTAGAGTGAGCCATAGTCGTGTAGTGGTATGACAGTATTAACACAAAAACAGACAAGACAAGAGGTTTTTATACTTTTTTCAAGACACGTTTATTTCAATGCATGTTTAAATTTGAACAACACGAAAACATAAAAGCCAAATGGATAAATACAGGGATAAAATACATAGGCAAACGATCAAAGTGGCAAATAAACAACTCCCTGTACAAAATGGTTTGGGTAACGAAGGTGTCCTAGAGGTAGTATGTAATGTTCTTATAGTCTCCTCTACAGGGGGTACAGTCACATAGGTGTCTTCTCGAAAGGGCCTTTGTGGGGGAATGTCCATGACAGTTCTGTCTTGAACAGAGGGATTGTCTTGGATGACAGATTCTTTCTCTTTTTCTTCTTCTGGTACTGTCACTAACACAGGTTTAAAAGTGACTTTTTTCACTCGACGATGAATTTTAGGAACACAACGCTTGGGCATAATGGGATGCTTCGTTTGTCCAAGCCTCAAAATCCCAACTTTTCCAGTGACGTACATCTGTCCAATGAGGGTGTAAATCACAAGCTACACACACATCTTCGTACACTGCTTCCGTACGTAAAAGTTGACGAATCTTTTTTTCTTGGAAAGGTCGAGACGTATCCAGATGAAAGCGTAAGGCTTTGAACAGAATAAGTCTCTCGTGGACATTTAAAGGAACCACCATACTGTCTTATTTTTTTGATAGGTAGTGTTCGTAAAGTGTCCACAAGGAATCGGCAGGTAAACGAAATCCCAGAAAGCAAGTCACTAAAACACACACTACACGTCGACCCCAATTCATAGGGTATAGTTCTTGTAATAAGTGTTCGTAATCTTTCACCGTGTGAATCTTCTCATTGATATCCTTCCACGGAATCTGTTGGATCACCACTGATAAAGGTTGTGGCATGGCCGTTCTCTTTTATATTTCTTTAGGTCGAAGACTATCAGTGTAGATTCAACCCAGAATAAAACATAGAATTAAATTTACTCCAAAAGCGAAAGTGATTAATATAACGTGTAATTTCGTCCCACTGCCATTCAGGGTAACGGTTAAGAAGGATCAAAGCATCTTCAGAGGTAAACGTAGTAAATTGGTAACAGAGCAAAAAAATACCCTTAATCCAGAGAAATCTAACACGTTGGTTAATTTTTGTCACTTGCCTCTTGTGAATTTCACGACACAAAAGTTCTACAGTCACCCATTGCGATTTTTCTTTAGCAAGACCTTGCCAAACGTCCTTGTAGATCTTCTCTTGCAATTCGTGTGGTAATCCTTGAATATAATGTTTTAGAGAGGGTTTATATACTGGTCTAGGTGTGTTACACGACATGGAGCAGTAGTATCACTTCCAATCACTAGGTCCTACTAAAGGTAGGTATTGACAATTCGGAGACCATCGAGCATGTTCCAAGTAAGCGGAATCTTTCTGTTCCCACTCGTAAATGGATACACCACAACTGAAACACTTGACTTTATCCCCTTCGCCCAAGTAAAAAAATCCGGCTCTGGCTAATTCTTCAGGAGTTGGTCCAGGCAGATATTTTGGCCATTTATCTTTGAAGGTTTGGAATCGACTTTTGAAATGACAATATTCAGGCAAGCTCGTCGGGAACGAATATTCGACTCTCCTCACTTCTGTTCGATGTAGGTACGGTGAAATTCCTAGGAGTCCACGATAACGTGTCGCACCGCTTTCGCATCCCTCAGGTTTGACACGCACAGCATCACTTTCCAGGGTAGATATAGGGGTAGTAGTCATAGCAAAGTTCCCACGATATCCAGCTGAATCGCTAATGTCACAGCGCCTGGCATCTCTGCAATCGTACGGTTCACCATCGCACTCTGTAACGCAATTACAGTGCATACCGCAAGGACACTTACAGTTTCCTTCCGGACAACTTCCGTTGCAATGCATGGGTCTTATCCATCCAGTACTTTTCACACTCGGGGAAGGTACATTTGTTTTACAATCCCCAAATTTGAATGATGTCTGTTTAAATGGATTCATCTTCTTGTCGCTGTGCCGTTGTAGTGACAAATGAACTATTGATCGTGGACGATGTCCCTTTTTATATGCTGCTCAATTTCGACGTGACCGTACGGTAGAGTAAAGTGATTGGGAAGTCGTACTCTCTTTTGGTACACGATTTGGTAGACTTTTTCCAAAGGGCGGCTAACAATTTGGTGTGTGGGTAAACGGACAATCTTGTGCGGTTCGTGGGTAGTCACTTGAAACGTTTCATCCTGTCCCGACTGCAAGGCTTCTTGTAGTACGTCAAAGTTCACCACTTGACTGGTGCGATAATTAAGAGTCAATCCTTTCACTTTACATTCGGTGTGCATTTCTCCTTGGGGGTCTCGGTATTCGTAGCCGTAATTTTTAGGACCGCCACTTGCAAAACATAGAATCTTGTCGTCGGGATGTTCATCGGTCCAGGCTCCTAAACGGTCTCCTTCGATGACAGGGTTACACTGGTTCGGTCGGTGAATGTAAATGCAACTGTCCGTGTCAAAATACAACACGCGATCTCCTAACAGTTCTAACACTTCGTACAATTTTAAGCGAGCGTGGGCTGTCACGTAAGCCGCAATGATGACATTTCCAAATTTGTCGGCTTCTACAAAGTCTAGTTCTTCTTCGTAATTGACTAAGATCAAGTCCTCACGAATGACGTCCACGTGTTTCATGACTTTGGTTGGGTCGTGAATCATCTGGAAGTAGCGGGATGTCTCGGACAAATACTCCGTCTTGGGTAAAGACGGACGTTGTGCCATTTTACCCCACAAACAATTGAGCATCACTTTGGCAAACGATCGCCTTCCTTCATTTTTCTCGATGTGGTCTAAAGTGATGCCTTCCTGTTCCCGATATTTTTCTTTGAATATCTTTTGGTCTTCGGGAGTGTGACACCAGGAAGGATAACCACTAGCTTCTTGTTTTAGTTTTAAAAAGGCATCCACGTAGTCTGCAAAAATACCTTTCTGTGTCTCGTCGCCCTTGCGGTATTGTTGTGTTTTGGGAAAGTGGTAAATTTCGTACACTTCTAACAGTTGATATCCCAGGTCCAGTGCTTTAAACAATTCCACGCTCACCCACGTTCCTGTCAAGGCACGTTCTTCCTGAGTGTGATGACAAGGTTGGTCTTGGTTGCACGTTTCGGCACATGTGCGACACAAAGGAAACATCAGTTTTCCTTGGCAATGGTGAGGTAAAACGGGATGGTACAAGTCTGTGGGTGGTAAGACTTTACACTTGATCAATCCTTCGTACTGTCGAATGTGGTCCAAGTCAATGTGTTCTGTCATCAATTCTGGATGCCCTACGGGAAAGTGACAATATTTGCACACGTAAGGATACAACGAACACACGTCCAAGTATTTGATTTCTTCTCCTTTCTCCTCGTCCGCTTGGTACAGCAAACAGGTAGCATTCGTTCGTCCTCCGTACAAACTATCCCGTGGGTTCAGGGGGTCCACCCACTTGTAACTTTCTACGATGCGTTTAAACTCGGAATCGGTTTTCAAACGCAGATCGTACTCGTGTTCCCACATTTCCACTACCTGGTATCCTTGCTGTTCTAACTTCAAACGTCGCTGACACGTGGTCTGGTACAAGTCTTCCATGGTTCGTTGTAAAAACTGATTTTTGGTGTCTCGTTGAGGGTAGCATAGGGGACATCCGTGAAATAAACATCCGTTAAACTCGTACACAATCTGAGGGTTTTCTAAGTCCCAGCCATCCACCGAATACGTTCCGATGGTCTTTTCGCCTCCTCCGTTGCGAGCGTGTTGGATCCATTTGTCTTCCTTGTCGCACAAGTAATGGAGCCAGCGTAGGGCTTTGACCGAGTATTGACGTTTGACAAAATTTGTCGTTTGAGGACTGATGACCGCTAGAGTATTTTCAGGCATAAAGCGTTTTCGGTACACTAAAGAACACGCTTTGGCGATGGTACAAGCTTCTTTCAAAGGATCGATCCCTCCGTACTCCATGAACAATTCTCGAAATTTTCCACAGCAACGTCGTAAAATGTCCACGTCAGATCGACAGTACTTTAACATTTCTTCTTGAAAGTCAAAAGGGTCCGAGGCGTGAGTCTGGTACCAAGCATAGAAAGCTTCTCGTTGTTCGGTGCGCATGTTGTCGGGGTCGTAGTCGTCAGCCTCAGGCAAATGGGGTAGAACGGTATGTTGATTGGCTTCGGTATTAAAAAAGTGTGGAAAATAACCTTTAGCCATTTCTGTCATTCCAAACGTTTTAGGCATGCGACTTAATGGCATGGCCAAGTAACACATCGAATCTTTAAACTGTACTTGTCCTACTTGCATAGAAATGATTTTGACTCCGTTTAAAGTCACTTGAGGCCGTTCGGTACTTTGTTCCGCATAGTATCTGAGCAGAAATTGCCCATCGTATCCCGAGAAATTGTGAGCCATGACCGTGGCATGGCGATGACAATCGCCGTAACGTTCGATGTCTTCTGGACTCCACGTTTCGTCGATGGGATTAAGGATCCATTGGGCAAAATCGACTAGCGTGTTTGGTCCTCGAAAGATTTTTTCACGTCCTCCAGGAATCTTGCTGCAGTAAGGGCAATGACTAAAGATAGGTCCTTGGATGCACTGCTCGCACGCACGGTGAGCCACGCAGAAATTAGGAATGTGAATACCAGTTTCTTGCATGCATTCGAAATCAAAAAAGATAAAATTTCCTTTCTTCTGGGTATCGTCTGATCGGGGTTGATATTTTTGAATGAAGCATTCGTGTTCCAAATCCACGATTTGGTGACAAATGTGACATCGTTTCTTCCCTCGACAAACGTGAAACTTGGTACAATTGGTACGTATGCCTTGTCCACAAGTTGGGCACAATCTCAAAAGCTGACAAGCATTTCTCTGCTGTGAACCTTGCATCTTCAAATGTTGTTGGTAACAGGTATGACTGACAAAAGTGCGCTGACACACAGGGCAATGCACTCTTTCTTGTCCTTGGTCCAGACAAGGTTGTGAGGCCAAACATCCCTCACATTTTGATCCACAATGCTTGTGTTGTTCTCGATTGTTATAACCATAATCACATTTTTCACAGTAGTAACTGTATTTCAGAAATCCAGTGATACTGGTAATGGTATCAAAATGACCATCGTGATGATAGACGTGAATGTATTTTCCGTCTTTGAAATCGTGGCCTCGAAACAAAAGTGGACCACGCACTTCTTGAGGGTGTACTTTCAAGGTGTAACGTGGAGCCAAGACGTCTTGCAATTGTTGCATTTCTGGAATCCCACAAGGGGTGTCTTTGGATATCCCTGCTTGCTGTAACAGGAGTTCTGCTTCACTTCTTTGTTTGGCTCGGTCCGATTGTTGAATAGTTTTCCAGGCTCTTTTCCATTCTGCCGTATCGTTCTTGTTGGTATACATTTGTCCCACGACGATGGCACGGGCTAAACACATCTGGTCTTGAGGATTGTTAATTTGGACGAGGCTTCGCTTCATGTTGCGAAGGCTGTCGACCAATAATACTTTTTTGCGTCCTGTCCCCTGGGGAAGTGACACGTGGGTCATGAACAGTGTGGCTTTTCCGTCGGCGATGTGAAACTTGTCATTGGATTGTTGCACATGTTGAATTTTGTCAATGACTTTGGAAGGTGTTAATTTTGATGGGTTAGTAAACTCGATCCAAACGGGAGACTTTAAATTATCGTGATGAATAGAAAGTCTCAAGCGATCGTCTTCTTTAGCTTGACATTGCTGTTTCAATGCAGTTAACACAGAATCCCACACCTCGGTAATGAACCCTTCTGTATTCTCCAAAGGTACATTGGCCTTGAAATCTTTAAACTTTACGGCATACGTGTAAGCCGATGTTTTAAATTTTCGAGAGGAACGCTTTTCTGTCTCTCGAATGTGATAGTAATTTTCAGGGTTTACTAAGGGTGGTGCACTTTGCTTGGAAGTCGATTGTCTGGGTGTAGATTCGGGCTCACTCATGTCATCTTCAAAATCACTGGCATGAATTTGAGCCAAGACTTCAGCTACTGTGCTAGGCGATACATTACGTTTCTGTCTCTTACTATCTTTTCCTTTCTCCACAACATGATGTGGTCTTTTCATCTTGTCTGCAAAAAGTCAAATGACTACCTTTTAAAGACCATAACCCCTATATATTCATGTTCGATCCGTGCATATATAAAGGGTTAGTGTCTAACCTTTCAGTATTCATTTCACTCTCACATTGACCAGAACGATGAAAGAACCTACAGAAGTGGAACTTCTCATTAGAGCTTTACGTGGGGTCATACGAAAGTTTTCGTCAGACCAGCCGACGGCCTACTCTCCCTCCTATCGAGATAAAAGTCAAGATACTTGCTATATCTGTAAGAAGAAAGGACATTGGGCTACAGAATGTTCAGATCGTGACAAAAATAAAAAAGGTACCAATAGAGACAAAAGTCAAGATACCTGTTATTATTGTAAAGAGAAAGGACATTGGTCTCCAAACTGCCCTAAGAAACAACAGGAGCAGGAGGAGGAGGAGGAGGAGGAGAAGGAGGAGGAGGAAAGAAATTCTGAACAGGAGGAGGAGGAAGAGGTACCCTCCCCCAAGGAAGAACCCCGACACGTTCACAAAGACAAGAAAAGAAGACGAAACGAAAGTGAAGAGGAAGAAGAAGAAAAAGCTGTGACAGTAAAGAAAATGAAAAAACAGAAAGAGTGAAACAGAAGAAAACTTATGAACTTTTTTAAAGTGGTCTTGTGTTATGTTGTGATATTGAATTGTGACGTTTGTACTAGAATACACCAGAGAGAAAAAACGTAAGTGTCTCTTGGTTTTGATTTGATAGTATAATTACCTACACTCACACATTCCTTCACTCACACGTACATCATGGGTTTTTAAAAAAATATAATAAAAAGGACTTTTGAGTTTTCATTGAAATAGGCAATTGACATAGTATTTCTTTTCGAAATAATTGGAGTGGTCCTGAAAAGGACCGTTGGTGTTTTGTGTGTTTAAAACAAAACAAACTCAGAAACGGGACGAAATCCTCTTGAGCTGTCTTAAGCCTTTGCCACGGCCAAGGCCTACTTCGGGACTGGTGGTTCCTGTCAATGATTTGGTAGAAATCACTAACGGTGGTAAGGTAGACGTAGTCACAGAGAGATCGGGTTGTTTCGCTCGAGAAGGTCTTTTTCTCTTCGGTCGTGATAAAGAAGTCTGATACATTTGTTTCAGACTCCTTAACTCAGCTAAAATATCTAAAAGTACCGTCGTGACCGTTTGATTTTCACTATTTTCTTTCTGTCCTTGGTCTTCATTCTTCTCCGTTGCTGCTGCTGCTACTGTTTCTTCCTGGTGTTTTCTTCTTGCTTCTTCTTCTTCCTGCTGTTGCATAAGAAAAGCTTGTTCTTCTACTTTCTGTTGTTGTAAAAATCGCTCCAATTCTTCTTTTTGTCTCTGCTTAAAATCATCGACGTGTCCATAAGAAGATACAGAAGGCAACGAAGGTTCCGGAATAAATTCTTGCGATGTTAAAAAATCCACAATATCCCAGTTAAAATCCACTTCTTCTGGATGTAGATTTGTCATGACTTTAGTAGTCACTGTTGGTCCATGACTTGCTGTCTCTACTCCTGTCTCACTCCAATTCATTGTCTTCTTAGGGTCCGCCATGATTGACAACTCTCTTGAATCGATTGACTGCGCACAGGCGCTAGTACCTCTATATAGAAAAGGTGACGTCACAGACTGCTCTCTTCCGATTGGATGGCTGTGTCTGACTTTTGTAACGCGTGTTTGGATTGGTGGATACACTCAATCCGTTTCAATCCGCTCTTCCCCTATAAATAACCGCAGTACACGGCATTCGCTTCACCTGTTCTCATCAGAAGATGTGGACTAATGTTGAATCGTCAACCCTTGTGTCAAGTATGCTGTTTAGGACTGACATACCCATGTATGTCAGATCATCATGGAGTGTCATTCATAGGACGGAGACAGCCTATTGGAAGAGAAGAGTCTATGTGGAAAGACAAGGTTGCTTGAAGAGAGTTCTCTTCTATGGACCCACAGTAAGGAGAAGTTTAAGGAAGAGAAGAAGATCTGTGAGATGTCCTCTGTGTTAACAAGACAACGCTAACATTACACATAACGGCCCTTTTCAGGGCCACTCATAGGTCTCGAAAAGATAGTAGCTTTCATTGCCACCCTTTTTTTCCCTTGTCACTCTACAGTCCCCAATACCCATCATATTCCCCATGTTATATTTCCCTTGTTATCTTTCCCTTGACGCTATATAGGCCCACTATGTTCCATTTCCCTTGACGCTATACAGACCCACCCTGTTCAATTTCCCTTGACGCTATAGTACCCCAAGCTGTTTTGACGCTATAGTGCCCCAAGCTGTTTTTGACTGGATTTTCCCTTGACGCTATAAATCTTGACGCCATAGTGCCCCAAGCTGTTTTTGACTGGATTTTCCCTTGACGCTATAGTGCCCCCATATACTACTTCCGGGTACCTGCATTTACATTAATGTTCTTGTATTTACAGCTCCCCAAAAATATTGTCGCTTTATTTCAAATAGGGTGATCAATTTTATTTCATTTATCAGCAGCCAGGTGTAACAGATATACTACAATAAAAAAAATACCATATAAAGGACATAATTATACGCTTGCGTGTGTGTATATGTGTGTGTATGTGTGTATATGTGTGTGTATGTGTGTGTGAGGGGGGTCGGGGTTGCAAGGTAAACAGAAGGGTCATAGTGCGATAATGACCACAGCAATGTGAATCACTATAAAATGACCATCTGGTTATGATACACACCTCCACCTCCACCCACCGCGGACTCTCTCTCTCTCTCTCTCTCTCTCTCTCTCTCTCTCTCTCTCTCTCTCTCTCTCACACACACACACACACGCACACACAAACACACACACTTATTCATCTTCGTGTACTTTCTGTTGTTCTTAGGTCTAGATTTAAGATCAGTATGCATACGTTTCTGAATGTAAATAAATAAAATAGTTTTTACCTGAAAGCCAACAATAATATTATAATTTTAAACATTTGAAACACATTTAATTCCAAAACAAACGTTTATTAAACTGTATGTTTCAGATTTTAAACAAAAATGAAAAGTAATGAAAATCTCTCAAATGTTGGTGCTGTAATAGACACATGTTAATATTCTCTCAAACTTTACACAAAGAATGCATACTAATCATTCCAATGCCATGTGGGCTTTACACAATTACAAAATCAACTTTACTGGCTTAACGTTATCCATGAACAATTTAACAAGTCTACAAAGTTTCAAAAAAAAATTATATATAAAACAAAATCAGTTGACACGAGAGAAAATTGTTGAAGAAATCCTGCCTAAATTTGACTGATGAATCACAACAGGGAAATCATGCAATCAACGTACAAACGAATCGAAACTGTAAAGAGAATTAGCATGTAGTTTCGTTGAGAATCTGCAAGTGGTTTGAACAGATCTCTTTTGTGTGCAAAAGATGGGGCAACAAGATTTGGAAGAAATATATACTGTTTTCAAATAAATAGAGGTTACAAGGAACACAATTTGAGGGAAACAAAAGATGACGAGCCTAAAGACATAACAAATGGGGGTAGATATTGTTTGGGACACTCCATCAAAGCAAGTATCATTCATCAAGTATCAGTAAACACACTTTGAACTGAGAAATGTACCATAAATCTGCAAAAGCTACTTTGAAATATCAAAGGACCATCGTCTTGAATATCAAGGGTATACTTTAATTGCTTGTACATATTGATTTGTTGGATAGACTATTTTATTGTTTATGAATTGATGCCAGTTAAATGTGTGCTTTATAAAAAAAATGCATCTAGTCTTTTCAATCCATTATTTATTTCGCTTTTGAAACCTTTGTCAAATGTTTTTCAATGTTTTATGCCTTGAATAAAGTCTGTATCTTATTATATTTCATGTTGCATTTTATCGACGAATGAATACAATTATTTACAGTATAAATAATGGAAGATATTAATTGGTGTATTGCATAACTAAAATTTAAATTTTCAAAAATTATCGAATTATTTTTTTTATACGCATGAGCAAAGCCAGAGTGAAATTAAACAAGATTTTTTTATTTTAAATTTCATTGTAACCCAGTTTACAGATTACATTCACAACTACCGATAATTCTCTTTGACTTAAAACCCGAAACTAATACATCGCTATAACGACTTGCTGCTTGACTGTACAATCATCAAGACCGATCGTGAGATGTCGTGGAGTATTCATATATTCTTCAATGAGGCCAAACTCTACAGTAAGTGTACGAGATACTTGTGAGTTTCTTTTAAAAAGACAATCTGATTTAATAAAATGCATATGTAAGCAAAGAAAAAATATCTGAATACAAGCAATGCGATAAAATTAATACTCTATGTAATATAAGGAATCGGACAGTGTAATATTACAAAACCGCCTCTGATAAAACTTGTCATTGTATTATGACAGTATAGTAAAACTGATAACTTTAATTCGTAAACAATGCTAATTACTGACTCGTTGTATATTGTGCATACAAACGCACGCACGCACGCATGCACGCACACACACACAAACACACATACATACATACATACATACATACATACATACATACATACATACATACATACATACATACATACATACATACATACATACATACATACATACATACATACATACATACCTACCTACCTACCTACCTACCTACCTACCTACCTACCTACCTACCTACCTACATACATGCATGCATGCATGCATGCATGCATGCATGCATGCATGCATGCGCCATTCTAATGTAAATATCAGAAGAACTGATACAACTACAGCACTGCTGTGGAGTACAGTAAAATGGTACACAATTCACAAATATTGCACAAAACTAGAATATTATCGCGTGCAAGCTCAGTTTTCGTACCACGTGATCATCACATGTTTGGACTTAGCCAAGTACAGAATTGATGTTTAGTAATAATGTGTGAACTAAACGAGGCATCACACTGTGCAAAACAATTGCTGCTTGATGCAGTCTTTCAACGATGGTCTTAACAAACCTGCTGTGTAAGCAATTTCGGAAGAAGACTTGCTGTAAAAAAAATGAATTTTAAATACTCGTTAAATTCGATAAAACCGGATAAAACAACAAACTTGGATTATGGTTTTAATAAATCCAGTTGCTTCAGCTAGTATTGTTATGTAAGTTTGTGAGTACCTTATCATAAGCTTCTTCTCAGTTCTTGCTGTGAGATTGAATTACTCATAAGTTAAGGAATGTCAATGTCCATGGAGAGAGAGAGAGAGAGAGAGAGAGAGAGAGAGAGAGAGAGAGAGAGAGAGAGAGAGAGAGAGAGAGAGAGAGAGACACACACACAGACAGACAGACAGACAGACAGACAGACAGAGGAGTTCAGGCTCTCCTTAAAGAAGTGTCGCTACGATGATGAGCTACGTCTGGGAATGAAATATGGAATCTAATATGTAACGAGAGAGACAAAAAATCTTTTCTAGCTTCAGGACGAAGGAACTTTATTTAAATAATTAACACACGAATATTAATACATTCCAGAAACACATCTATAAACTTTATATTCAAAATACATGAAATACATATAAATTTAAACTTTCCTTGTAAGCTTTCCAACTTCAGTCATTTGTATAATTTCTGCATTTTAGAATATAATACGAATAGTGCAATCTCGATCAATTTCACGATAGCCAAAGAGAATGAAATATAATAGCTGCAATTAATACAACAATCAATTTAAAGAAATGTGTTTTACTCATTTTAAAATAGAATATTGATTTTGAATATGTTGCTAGAAATTATTCTTTGTTACTTAAAGAATACTTAATTTCAACATTAAATCTAAACATGAAGTTGGTAGCAAATTTGTCTTTTACAATAAAATTACTATAAATATAATTAAATATTAATTATTTAAAACAATTAAACATTCCATTACATTATATTATAAATTAAAGAATTCAGTGAACAATGTTGCAAATATATGAACTTTATCATTTAAAATCTCATTAAAAAGTGTATATTCCTTAAAGAAGTTTACGAACATAGACAGTTCTTACATATAATGACAGAAACAAATCTTTTCTAGCTTCAAGACGAAGGAACTGGCCTGGGCGGTTTTGTGCGCTTTTTTATATGTAATCTAGGCTCAACGGTTTGACCAAATATGGCCATCCCTCGGTATACCGGTGTATACTTCATCCTAGCTAGAAAGATGCTCTCATTTCCACTACATAATAACCATATTGTTTTTGCGTCATTCGACAGAACGTTAGCTTTAGGCTCTTAGTCACTACATTGGAAATCTGCGAATATATAAATAGTATAATCTTATAGCTTGCTCTACTTATATTTCCTTGCTGTGTTAGCAAGACAGAGTAATATTATAATGCTCTTTGCTTGTAACAGCATTCACGTTTATTCCATTAATATATACTTCTGATAGTTTTGAGAAATAAATGAAATTAATCTTAATATATTTTAGAAAATTACTTTAATATAAATTAGTGAAACATTACTTTTACATAATTTAGAGAAAATGTCAGTCTAATTACTTTTACTAAATATTCTGTCCTAATAGAATCATAACAACATAGTACAAGACTAAAGCTGTGAAATATTTAAATTTGTATTTGAATTAAACGTATTTTATTGCCAAAAAAAGAATACAATGGGGTCGGACTGCGCGTTTTCACAGCTTAAAGTAACCCCTTCCACTTCAATCGATATGAAATTTAAAAGGGTAGTAGCATTTAATTTATATGATTTAATAAAATTAAATATACATGACTCGAGCAAGATGTGTGTGTGTGCATGTGTGTGTGCATGTGTGTGTGTGTGTTTGTGTGTGTGTGTGTGTGTGTGTGTGTGTGTGTGAGAGAGAGAGAGAGAGAGAGAGAGAGACAGAGAGAGAAATTAATGATCGTGGCTGATACTGTTGTCCTTTAGTACATACACCACTGATTGCTGTTGCTAAGAATTAAGTAAAGCGTTGATTTGCTGATTTATATTACATTTAGCTGTAGAGTAGAGATATCAAATTGCGAATACTCTGTAATTATGTAAAGCACTTCGTGTTTCAAATACATGTTTAGAACAATGCAATTATTAACATTAAATTGTTAATAACGTTCGTTGTAAAGTCAGATGATCCGGATAATGTAGATGAATTAGTGTTTGCAAATAAATATGTAATGGTATGCATTTTCCACAAGCACAGTTGATTATCTCTCAAATAAATAAAAATGGATTATATCTCAACTAAGTAGAGTATATATCATTATTTAAATTTAAACTATTTCTAATTCTAGTATTCAGAATGGATAATTTCCAGTTTCCAATCTTCCCCAATAATGGGTAGGCACATGTGTCATCTTTGTCTCTATTTTACATCTGAAGATAGAATAGTTACTTTAACTTGTTACTGAACCTGGAAGTGGGTCCCGATGATGTAGAAGAATATAAGAAAGAGTTTCTGCTTATTTCGAGTCTGGCATTATTGCGATTCCTACTTTTAAGTTTATATATTTTTGTCTCGCCAACCAGTGGTGGTAATAGGTCAGTAAGACCAAAAGGAGAGACTCCGTATACACTTTTCTGAAAGTAACATAGGTTAAGGAACATTCTTCTCTCTGCCAAGTTATACCAAACAGGTGGGGTTTTTTTTTGTAAATCGTAAGACATGAGACACTTCTAATAGGTTACATTTATCCATGCTATAAATCTAGTTTTAATAATTTGAGAGAGTTTGCAGACGAACAACCATCTTACACAACATAAGCGTATTATAATAAGGGCAGATGTATATAATATATATTTGTTCTTAAGTCTTTCGGATAATTGTATATTTAAGTGTTTAGGGCATTAATAATTTTTGAAGACGCCATAAATATTTTATTAATAAGTCTGGTTCATTTACTAGCTACTGAAGGTTACCCCCAGATATTTGTGGAACTCAACAAAAGAGATGAATTCATTTATAAAATTTTACGTGAGGGAAAACCGGTTCTAGATTGCGCAATAATAACGTTGCTTCAGTTTTGGTTGGATCAAACTCCACTAGCCACTGACTTGACAACATTTTGTCAGTGTTCCGAATATATTCTAAGTATCATTAGATGAATACGTCAGTGAGCTATCATCAACAAAGAGTGGCGAATCACTCTAGAGGTAATCGCTTATATCCTTCATAAACACAGTAAATAATAACGGACCTAAAACAAAACCCTGTAGTAGGCCAGCCACAACTTACTGGCTATTTGATGAGGCACTATTCATAAAAATTGTTTCAAATCTATTTGACCGGTAGTCGAAGAACCAGTCAGTAAGAGAACTATCAATGCCATTTCACTTTAATTTATGTATTAGACCTTTATACCAAACTCAATCATACTTTTTCATTCAAATATATAACAATACTTGGTAAATGATATTTATAAAACTCTTTCTCTCAAGGCATTCTGCTTTTGCATACACTAAGTGATATATTAACGAACAAAACGACCTAGACTTCCAGAAAGCAATTACAATATTTCAGATTTCAAAACGTTGTTGATGGCTCATTTTTTATATTGTTTGCATGCTTTAAGCTATAAAGCGTTTCTTTCTTGTTTTGTAACTTCGCGTTTTATTGGTTTTGATAATGATGCTATTTTGTAATTTGACAATACCAGTAGGTAACAGAGTATTTGATATGTACAGCTTTGAAACTAAAACAAGTATGTTTAATGATTAAAGTATTGCGCCACTAAGTATATTACCTCCAAAGATCTAGTCGGGGAGGGATAAAGTAGAAATGGAGTACTAATTAATACAGTTTTAGAGATGCAACCATGGGCAACTAAATGATCATAACGTTCCTATTTAGTGTTTCTAAAATATTCTTATGTCCTGGTGGTGGGGTAGTCAATTTCATTTTGTAAATTGGTGGGTGGCACATTAATCTGGATCATTCTGGTTTAACATGTTGCGGTCAAGAAAGTAAAATCTAAGTCATTATTATTGATATCTACTGAAAGCATTTTTTATCATAAAATCTTTTATGCAAAAATAGTCTATGGGGCTTGTGTTTAACATTTTTAAAATTTCGCATTAGTCCAGAAAAGACAATTATCTTACTACCTATGTAATATTTAAACAATAGACAATGGTACTTTTAACAATATTTCAACTTATTTTTTTGCTGCTTGTTTCCAAAACACAGTACTTTAAATTCGAATTTTAACATTGCCGTTGAAGCCGTTTCATTCAACTGACGAAAGATATTTGGAATTAAGGAATTGTTTAATATTTACATTATCTGTGACATTTGAGACATTGTCCGTTCCATGTGGGACTGTTCTAGTATATGTTGCAGGCTTTTATCATGGCCTTTACCATAATTGACCTTCATGCAAAGTAAGATGCCATTTCCTACACATTTGATGTTATATCAGTAATTAATCATACGAATTGAAATTATTTAAATTTTTTGTATATTGGAATCAATGATAAATTAAATTAATAACTTTGTGTAATGCTCGATAATTCAAATTAAGAAGGTTCGATGTTATATCATTACATTCTTACAAAAATAGGTAAGGGGTGTTTCTATGCTTTTTGTTTTGTTTTTGTTTTAATTCTTGCCAGCATATTAATAACCTTCACTGGACGCGTACCTTAATTATGCAAATGGCTGACAAAGAGATGTACCCGATTTAAAAATAGCTACTGACTATACAAACCTCTACATGTTCTGGAGTAACTGAGAAAGCGCACGCCACTCAAAACAGATCTCACAATATTTTCTGGAGAAAAGAAAACACAACATTAAATCCGTTTAATACGACATAGTTCCAAACAATCATAACTGACACTTCATCTTTAAGAGGTTCATATCATTAGTGACTCGTTGACTATTTATAATTAATTGGCTTTCATTATATTATTGCTTGCTGAATATCATGATTAACATCGTATTGTCATATACCATTTTTACTATTGAATTCAAAACACTTTTCATTAGCATGAAACCTTCTCATGTTGTCTCTAATACAATAATAATCCACGCACACTTCAAAATGTATTTCATAAGCATTCCATATCCATTATAATTACAATTTCAAAATGTTTTGCTCCTATTTTTTTCGAAACAATATCAGTTTTCTCTCATTCTCTTAAATTTAATTATTTTCATGCAATTATATATTCGGATTCAGATAAGAGTAATGGATACTACTAGGGGAGAGTTTGTATCGCAACCCAAATCAGAAGCGTTGGGACGATTCTTATTATCTATCTTTTTAGTATTATGATTTTCTATAGAAACCGGTTTTTTAATTGTAATATCCAGTTACAAGAACTATGTCCAAATCAATATTCCCTTATCTTGATGAATAATTTTCTTTTCACACTTTATAATATTTGTCAGCACTGGATTAGTCCATAAATCATATTTCTTAGCCTTTTCATAGTTCTAGCTGGCGTATGTATTTGTATGAAATTTCAACTGAAATCAAACCAAAAAAATTGATCGGATCGCATATTTGCATGTACAATGATTATGATATACTGAAAGTAGTTATTCTTATTTTTATGGATTTCGAAAATAATTAAATGGTGTATTATATTCAAGTATTATGATATTATTAACGGACACGTAGTTGTTACTAGGATCTCCCTATATCCACACACACACAAACACCTAATTAACTGTAGTTAAATGTATCCAAAGAATCTCTACTAAAACTATTCCACGCATAGGGTACAAAACTGACCATTAGATATTAATCCATTTTTGGGGTACAAAACTGACCATCATACTACGCCTCTAATGTGAAATTTGCTTTTAGCCAAATGTTTGGGCCTATTAATTGGTTCCAACTTGTTCGTCGAGTTGATCAATGATAGATATGTGGCTAGAAATTCAAATCAAGAACGATAACCCTATCCTTAAAATTGTATTCATAACATTAGAAACAAAATGGAACCATTACGTATTCAAAACCTTGTGTTATAACTATTCTTAAGCATTTTCATTAGGTCATCAGGGCCTTAGTCTGAATCAGCCATGTAAGTTTTAATATATATCATGTTTTCTCCCGTAATTTTGGCATGGATTAAAATGGTTCGGATATTTGCATTCCATTGAAGTTGTAACTTTAGATACTCTGAATATGATAGCACTGAGATCTTATATTTTAAATTAAGAACGGCCAATAGAGATATCCCCTACTACGCACGAGCATTGATTTGGAAGGCCAATTATGAAGATTTCATCAACTTTAACATTGCCATTAGAGGGATTTCAAGGTATCCAATAGGCGCCATTATCGTAGTTATCAGATTTTTAAAATATTAAGTTTTAATCGTATTATTCTGGAAAGTCATTTGATGACTAATGTAAGGCTTCCTTAACTGCTAAATCAAACAACTTATAATATTGTACAAAAGAGTAAACGACAATGTGTCAATAGACTTATAAAATTGATATTTTTCATCACTTCATAAATGCAGGATTTTTTTTTCTGCTGTGAAACGTTATGTTAAGTACGATAAAATTTAGTACCAACGTAATGTATTAATATCGTATTAAAAACATTTGTTGGTATTCCTATCATTGTATATATTTTCAAATTGTCATTTTTCCATTTTAAACGAATATAACTGTGTATATTTTAGTAAATCTGCTTCTTTGATTCTCGAACGAACTTTGAATTATAGTGCTTCCTTCGTTCACTATGACACATGAAGCACTGTTTTGATCCTCAACATCAAATTACTGTATATATTGTTACAAGTTTAGGCTCTAATAAACGGTAACAAAGAAAGATTGAAAACAACAAGATTTGTAAAATTTAACAAATGATTTATTTCCCTGGAAAAATATTGTAACAATGAAAAAAGAAATTACGGTTCTAAGAATCAAACACAAAAGTAATCGAGGAATAATCCACGAATGAAAATACAAACATCAGAGTAATAACACGTTCTAGTAGATTCACGTTCGAGTCCTTGTAGCACACATTATTTATCACTCCGGTGTTTGAAATCCGAAAGTTTTTTTCTCTTTCTCCAAGAATTATATACACTGTATGAGCATATCAAATATTTCCAGGGATAGGAATTAATCCTTTAAAATCCCAGTTTTCTGAATAAATGTTAAAATGGATTGAAAAAAAACAGGCTATAACAACAGAAATGACTGAACGTCATTTTAAAAGCCCAAACCTAACTAATTTTCACTGAAACAAAGATTGTATCGTATTTTAACACCGAATTTCGAACAAATCCGCAAATTGAGATATCACGAAGGAGGTGGAAGTAGTCACTTGATTGTTTATATCACGTACTATTAACATGATAATGATGAGAAACAATACTTTTTACTTTAAGGAATAAAAGTAGTTTACTTCCTAATGCACTAATCCCATCTTGACCATGCCAACAACATCGTTCGGTCTTCGTGTTGCATAATTTTTCATTTACATTTGAAGAAGTTTACTTTTAATGGCACTATGTACATAATATAATTCTGACATGCCTTTAAGTAACACACACACACACACACACACACACACACACACACAATTTACCAGCTAGATTGCGTTAAATTAATTGTATCAATTAGTGTATCTCTGTTCACTTATTAATTTTTTTAATTAAATATTAGAATGATTCACGGTATATTCAGGTGCTCGTAGATAGAACTATTCAACGTAAGTGTAAGTTCTATTGTGTAGCATACCTTGTTCGTCAACCGCGCGCAATTAGCATTGAATTACTACATTAGCACTGAATTTCTATATTAGCACTGGCTTTAAATTGCCCAGTGTGCTTGAGAAATAAAATGTCATATGAGCTGAGTATGAAAAAAATCCCATTGACAAAACTTATAATCAACATAAAATCAAAGTATTTTATTAGGATTGAATGGAATATTAAGAATTTCTATGTTATGTTCATCCAGTATTCTTTATGTTGTTAGTAAATAATAAAAATTAAATATAGCAATCATTTATTCTGATGCAATTTATACCAAAATCTTGAGTATACGAAATCAACAACTTTAGAGGGTGATTATGCACTGTGATTTATTAACCGATAATTTTGCAAATATTTATTGTATGATACGTCGACGGTTTTCTAGAATTAGTCTTACTGATTGATGATATTGACAAAAATGGGAGAAATCTTGCTCTGTCCAGGTCATATACGATGACAGATACGTCCATCAGCAAGACTTAGGCCATATACAATGACAGATATGTCCATCAGCAAGACTTAGGCCATATACAATGACAGATCTGTCCATCAGCAAGACTTAGGCCATATACAATGACAGATCTGTCCAACACTAAAGCTTGCTTCTTGCCCATAGTCTGCAATATCTAAACCTCGGAAGTAGCAGCAGGGGGGGGGGGGGGGCGAATCCTACAACTTTTTCCGACAAAATCACTTTAAACCCTCAAAACGGAAAATAGAGCCTTCCTGCGAATCTCATGTTTTAACCACAAAAAAAAAATAAGTCTCCATTTGGCAAACGGAGATTTAGCGATTTCTTGCTCGAAACATGAGTTTGCGCGGGTGATACTCTATTCGCGTTTTCGTTGCTAAACCGTAAAACGTCGCGGCGGTGTTGTCATCGCCCCCCCCCCCCCCTGCTGCTATGGGTTTTTACGAATTCAACCAAATATCTGATCAAGTCTTTAGGACTTTACAAACAAACTAATCGCTAACACCTCATCTTGTAGATCAATCAAATTATTTAACTGGTCAGTGAGTCGAAAATTAATTCTCGTTAGCGAATTATTATGGCATCGCATGTAGACAGGATTAATTGGGTTTTCAATAATTAGGAATCCTGGAGGAGCTGTTGGTGCAAATGAATAAAGAATATATCCCTGCTGAGATTGATTTGATTGTTCTAGATTAATTTGATAGCTTCCTTCAAGTGCATCATATACTAAATTGAGCGCAATCACCGTTGAAATATTTACATTGTGCGGGGCAATATGCCTACCTCCGCCATCTGGGTCATTATTATACTTGAGGATAGTTGAATCTTTTACTTGTAATACCTTAATAACATTCCTAACAGATTTTTTTAGTTCCTCCTCGTTGTATTCGGGAAACTTGAAATTACGCAGATCGGCTTCTGTGATATTGTAATCGGTTAGGAATCGTTGTTTATTGTCGCTGTTGTCATTAATTATTGTTTGAATAATTAGTTCATTTATATATTCCATGTCAGATACAAGCTGATTTAGTATTTCAACGTGTTTTCGCGATTTTGTTTGCCGTAGTTGTTCTAGTTGTGTTTCATGTAATTGATTAATTTCATTAAAATAACCAGTGATGCCAGTTAGCGTAAATGAGATAGTAACAGATGAGTCGGCTGTTCTTTTAATGATAAAATCCCATTGCAATGTGTCTTTGTTGGTAAATATAAATCTATCGGCGATTTTTCCTTTTCTTATATCAGATAAATTATCTCGATAACTGGGATTGATTTCATGATATGATTGTACGCCCGTGGTTAAGTCGGCGGTGGTTCCGGGTGGTTTTTCGGGCCATCCTAACACTGTTCTTAACGAGCTGTTATAGATATCTACGGCGTATCCCTCTGTGCTTATTTAATAGCTATTTTTAATTCTTTTCCAGTGATTGATTTTATTCTACGCTGAATTTCAGCATCGATTTGCTCAATTTGGTACGATCCGGTTGGTAACGAAACA
This sequence comes from Unio pictorum, assembly GCA_030141615.1. Lineage (NCBI taxonomy): Eukaryota > Metazoa > Mollusca > Bivalvia > Unionida > Unionidae > Unio > Unio pictorum. The sequence continues at coordinate 8,218,492 of JARLTB010000075.1, forward strand.
GTTTTCCACGCTGGAGTATCATCGGGTTTATTCCACAAAAACCTTAACGAGTTATTAGGTTGCTGACCGCCAAATGCAACCGATCTGATATTAGGCCAGCTATGATATACTCGTAATTTTCTGGAATCGGAGAAGGGAAGTTCACACTAAATTCAGGGTTTGTTGATGTTATTGATATCGTGCTTGTTCGTATCGGAGTGGTATTCTCCGCGATTCGTTGAAGCAGTTCGAGTGACATTATTGTTAACGCTGTCTTCAATTTCCAATTTCAACATCGCGGAGTTATACAACTGGGTCATCGTGGAAAATTCAACATCGGATATGAACGAATTATCTATCGACAGCGAGATCAACTCGGATAATTTTGAGTACGCGTCAAATACCACCCGGTACCGAGCTGTATAATCACTGAGTTTTTTCTTAGAACACGATGATAACTTTTTAGTTATCGCGGTGGCGACTGCCGCGATTGTTGTTGCCGCGGAGATAGCGATTGGAACTGCAATTGGAGCCATCATGGTCACCGTCGACAAAATAACCCCGGCGCTGGCCATCACACCGGACACCGAGTACACGGTGATGTTGATGACTGCTACGCTGCGTCGGTATTTTTTCATTTTTTCACGATAGCGATCAGAAAGTGATTTCAAGTTCGCGGAAAATTCTTTCACGGTATCATATCGATATCGATGCGATTGTGATACCTCTGGGACTATTATCGGTTCAATTGATTTCATCGATGTCATTACTATTTTAAACCTGTTAGTGTTTTCAATTATTTGATTGTGTACTCGGATTTATGGTCGGTGGGGGGAATACCGGATACAAATTCTAGCGTCCAGGGTAGCGAACCACTGACTCGTCGGATGTAGTTATATCAATCCTAATAGGGTATCTTATTCGGTCGGGTGCTGCTGGTATCATATCGTTTATATATGTTACTGTGTTAACACCGCTTATATATTTTGCCGGGCCGACTCCCAAATCAAACTTATGGCGATGTATTATTGTAAATCGATAACAACCCGGTATACTACCATATTTGCTGTGAAAACGTAAACTATTTTCATTTCCTCGGATCCAATCAAAAGTCCCACTGGCAACTGTGTATACGATGTTACCAACGGTTTTTACGCGGTGGGGAATTTTTACCTTATCGAGTCGTTTGATCATTTTTGTAAAATCATCTTTGACGGCATTAACTGTTGTTTTACTTTCATTGATAACCGCGATAATTTCAAAGAGAGTCATATCTGCCATAAGTGGGATTCCAAAAAACTTAACAATGGGGGTGTCGGTGGGTTTTTGTATCCTTTCAAATTTTTCTTTTAGTTTTAAAATATCGTCGTAAATATCAAGATAATTTGCCCTGATTCTGGTAGGATCTATTACCCTCCTCGGCTCCCTGTTAGTCAGAAGGTCTCTGGTTTTAAGCTGTGCTTGGTCTTTAAGATATAGGTCGATGTGATAGAACTTATTAACAATTTTGCTGTTGGGTTTTTGTTCGTCAATAGCTTTTTTTAACTTCAGCGAGGGTCGGGCCTGTCAGAGATGTGGTTTCAGACACAGGTGTTCTCCCCAAAAATATATCCACGATGGTATTAAGTGTTGTTTGTCTCACCATAAACATATTAATATCTTTGAGAGTCATCGTAGATGTAGCCGGGACACCAAAGAAACTATTAGGCATTGTGAGTATGCTTGCCAATAAACTTGCTAATTTCAGCGAGAGTCATGCCTGCCACAAGCGGGGTTCCAAAAAACTTAACAATGACGTCGTTAGTGGGTTTTTGTACCTTTTCAAAATTTTCTATTATTTTAGAAATATCTGTGTAAATATCGAGATAATTTGCCTTGATTTCATTTTCATTCATCATCCTCCCCGCCTCCTTGTTAAAAAAGAATAAAGATAGAAAGTTTTTAATTGCAGCGAGAGTCATGCAAACCACAAGCGGGGTTCCAAAGAATTTATGTACGACATTTTTGCGAAAAGTCATATAACCTCGTATATAATCATCCAGATCACGGCCGTGGGTGGCAATCATGCTGTCGTGGGCGGCAATCGTGTCAGTGATCGTAGACACAAGTGCGCCTGGTTTAAGTCATCCGTCTCTGGAATACAGCGCAATAGTTTTCAGCGGCGTCGCGCTGCCGTATCAAAATGTCATCCGCGGATATATTACTGCTTTTCAATTTACCCTGGCGATCTTGAAATACAACTATTTTGTTCGGGTCAACACTTGCTAAATTTAACGTCTAAGCGATTTCATCTTCAATTATTTTTTTTACATCCTCGATAGAACCCGCAGATGTTTTCGTGGTTGGTTTCGACATTGACAGAGATCGTCCCCAAATATCAATCATTATTGTAAAGACTCTAGTATTTTCAATTTATTGATTCTCTAAAATTACCTTGTAATTTCCCACTCGTGTATTTATTTACAACCAGATGAGGTGGTTTCTGTGATGATGAAATCTCCGCGAGGACATTTAATACTTCACGGCCGCATATCGGTGGATCATTTAATTGTTGTGTTGGCAGCGTGGAATAAAAAATCGGAAACTCTTTGAGTTTCATCGAAGAATTTAAATACCGCATAAACTAGCTTGGCGGAGCTAACCCATATGAATCAAAATAGACAATCCCACATGGATCAATCGCGTATGCAACCCAGTGAGTTCCCGATCCGCTGCTGTTATCAAGATTGATGATACCGGTTTCAACGTTATTTGGTTTTCTCGGCAATTGATCTCTCATAAAAAACCCTCTGAAGTTTTTTATCGCTAGTTTTTTTAGCAGCATCAATTGTTACGTGCTTAGGCTTGAATAAGCAGCAACACAGAAAGAGTGAATACCAACAAGCTTGTATAACTTTAACAATGATTTTATTAAGTACAATTATTTTCATAAAATAAATAAACTTACAGTTTTAGAGAATCAAATCCAACATTAATCCAATATAGAATTCACAAAAATAATCCACTAATGGAATTGTAAGAGTCCTGATAAATAAATATTCTAATAGTTCCAGGTTCGAATCTTGACAATGTAATCCAAAATGGCTGACAATGTCACGTAATGCAGTTCTTGATTTAATATCATCCAGATGAAATTATGAAACGTATGTCCTGTTTCCAAATAAATAGAATAATTCTTCTTTTCCAACGAATTGACACAAAGTCCAGAACAAAATTAACACTCAAACATGAAATACACAACTAATAACTTACAGCCCAAAGATTCTACTACCGTTAGCTTCCAAAATTCAGCTATATATAACTGTTCTTCTGAAGAAAACAAGTGATCACGCGCTTTTCTAGAAATTGATAGAAGGTCAGAGGAAGAGTCTACCTTCACCTAGTCACGTAATAATAAAATGATCCAGAAGAAAATAAGCCACTAATTACTAAAAATAAAAAGTTGTCCTTGAAATTAACCAAAAGTGTTAGAGGCTTGTTGACAATGTCTAAAGCAAGGTCAGGATTTAGGTCAAACAAGCCAAGGTCAAAACTTGTTTACAATTAGAGAATCTAAGTCAGCCTAAACTTTCTAGAATAATTTCCCAATTAATGGATATTAAACCCTAAATGATAAATTTGGATTTAACAATTAAAAATAAATAAACTAAATCCAATAGCCGTAACACAATTAAATCAAAATTGGACATGGGAAGAATTGGGCTTTCAACTAATAAACCGTTCCTGGTATTCTCAGACCGGATCCGTGAACGGATCTCCCGCTGTACCATGAATCGGAGTTCCTGGTAGTCTTAGACCCTTTCCCTTTTTTATATCCTTTCTGAGTTGCCTTTTTCAACGCCATCCCTGTTGTGGTCCCAACGGCTCCCAACGCCGCCGCTTTCGCCACCGCTGGGGCAGCCGCTGCAATCAATGCTGGTATTGCAGCTAACAGTGGAAATATACCACCTGATTTTATCATGTTGGCGACTGCAGCCTTTGAAAATACAATTTGAACCTCTCGCTGTTTCTTTAGCGCATCATTGAAATGTTTTATTTGACGATCCGTCAGTGATATTTTATGTGTACCGCCGGACATCTGCGCTGGTTTTAACGTTATTGTTGTTCCACATTCTTTAGCGGATTTTGATCGCAATTTCTTAACCTGACCATCAGTCAGTTTGACACTAACAACACTATATGGCATTTTATTGTAAAACACATTTATGCTTTCAATTGATCTAATTGGAAACTCTTCAAGTTTCATTTACATATTTTCCACTGTTGCATCAACGATTCTCATTCGTCCGCCAGCCCCTTCAAGTAGCATTGATTTATCACTGAGAATGACAGCAACCGCCCTATAATCAGTACCACCAGGGGCTATACGAGCTCGGAAGTGTATGTCAACAACGGATTACCTTGCTAAATCAAGATGTTCCAGCGAAAAGTAATAAATTGGATACAAATTCTTAAAATCAAGTTGCGATATTTGCAAACCGGTATCAACATTTTGATCACAGCCCATAAATGACAGCATCCGATGATACGCACGTGCTATATGGTTATTGTCGTAATCAAGTTGTATATCCTCGGTTGGTTCCTGTTGTCCGTTTATTCTCAGCGAAACCTCCTTGACTCCTAATCGATCAAATATCATATGACTGCGTTCTTGGGAGCCTAACCGATTCCTATTCTGCAGCGCTATAAATATATGACGTGGAGCTGAAACGCCTTGTTTTGATGCCAGGTGCCATGTAAATATATCAGCAACATTACCATCTTTGGCATCAGTTGTTGTTGTTAGCCAACTTATCAATGATTTACCACCTGTTTCCATAAATGAAATTAGACACTCTTCCGTGGTAATTGATGGGGTCATTACTGGCATCCATAGTACCAATTTAGTTAAAATAATTTTACCATCATTAACACCATTAGCACGCCAGATTGCGTCATTGCCATCACCCCTTCGCACTAATGCGATTGTGTGTTTGGCTCCATAGATGACTTTTCTGACATTTCTGCAGAATCCAAATATGTGATGGAGTGGAATCGCACATGAAAATTCTCGACGCCCCCCCCCCCCCCCCGTGCAACATTGCTACTCGTGTTCCAAACCCTATATTGTAATTAGGAATGGTATTTATGACATCAAAAGCTGCTTCCGGTCTTACATATCTGGCTGGTGCTGGATCAACTGCAGTAGCTTGTGTTGCCTTTACCTTAGAATACTGAACGTTTTCAGGATGATCAGAAGTATCCTTAGCAAACATCATAGATGGACCAGCAGACCTTGTATAATCATCGAAGTATCTTGCTAGTCCGATTATTGTTGTTGCAACATCAACCTCACGTTCTATTGATTCAATTTCTCTTCCGTCAATGAGATATCTCGCGGATTCAAATAGCGCCATGATACCATTATTGACTAAGCCGACTTTGGCACCATCTGGATACGGTGCCGGTACAGCGGGAGTATCAGTACGTTGTACAAGTTTTCCTTCTACTTCAATAAATGCTTCACATGGCAAAAAGTATTTACTGGTATCTTGAACTTGAAGTTCAATTCGCGATCGTAGGTCGGGTTGTATTGCATGATAGGAATAGTATTGATAATCCCGAACTGAATCGTTCTTGGGCACTGGGGCGTCCATATCGAAAGCCTGATCAGCCTGTCGTTTAAACATTATATTAACATACTAGTGTTTTCAATTGTGAAACTCTTTGTAATCATCGTCGTTTTTGTTTTCGTTTCAAACCACTTCCTGCTATCGCGTTCATGATAGCGCTATCTGTTACCGGTGAATCCGTCAATGGCGACGGAGTCACCGAAGCAGCCAACAACGCTAGTTTTTCTTCCACTGCGCTATTGATTGTTTTGCTGATTTTTGCAGGCATCACTGTCGTTGATGGCAGCACCGTTGGTTTCTTTCGCACCAATGATGCTATTTTATCTTTCGCGGCAGAAAATGCCCTTCTGGCAAGATTTCCAACAGCGCTGATTCCCTTATCACGAATAACATCAATGGCTTTCATTGATAATTGTTTAGCTAGTGGCGCCACCTTGGGAGCCATTCTTGTAAATAACCCCGCAATGGTATTGCCGAAACCATCTCCGTAATATGCTCTATAAACAGGCAATCGTGAGTTCACCACGTAGACGCTTACGGGTTTATTATGATTGTAGTGTATGATCATCTTGTTATAAAACTAGTAGTTTTTCAATTAGTGATCAATCGCTAAGATCCATAGGATTTTCATCATAACCATGGGCATCTCTGTGATTTTCAACTAATTCAGCAACGAGTTCTCGATATACATCAATGCCCATGATACCACCGGCAAATAATCGTCTACAGATATCAGCTGCTTCATTAATTATCTCGACGGAGTTGTTTCCGGCTCGTTTTTCGCCCATAATTACTTCCAACCGTGATATATCACTGAGGATGTTACCAGGACATGTCACGGTTGCGTTGAAATCCAAAGGATTTTTAATCGAATATCCTTTTCCGCTTGTTTTCTTAGAACCGGCTTCTGCTCTTATGTCTATTTGTTCCGGGATTGGATCCTCCGTATAACGTGGTGGTTGTGGACCGCCTTTAACCGCAGCTAGAAAGCTATTATAACCAGGGTGCTGCGACGCTCTGATTTTATCCCCGCCGTGTTTCGCTAAATATATTTTTGATGCCCAAGTGTCTGTGCCTCTTATAAAAATTTTAAATTCGTCTTTTAATAATTTCTCTCTTTTACCCTTTGGAAATTTTTTTCTAGCAAAATCAGCTAATTCGTAATCAGTACCGATTCCTTCAATTTCATTTAATGCTGCGACTGTAAATATATTCCTAGGTGAATAGTCTTTTTCCTCCAGCTTCATCTTGTTGTTCATCAATATCAGCTGATCGTTCATATTCGCGCTGAGTTTTTATATCACTAGATAGCTGTTGTATCCCTGCGTGTGTTTGTCCGGTCTTTGCCGCTATCTTTTCAAGCACTCCGAGAACAGGCACTTCTCGTCGCTTACCTTCCTCAAGAATATCCCCAAATATCGCTCGTCCAGTTGATGTTTTCACATCGCTGGTCGCCTTAGTTACCGGGGCAAACAGTTGTTCACTTGACACAGAAAAGTCAGTTTGCATTTGTTGTCGTTGTTGAAGTTTCTCGCGAAGTCAATCTCGAACCGGTATAAACTTTTTAATTGCTGATAGCCGCTCTCGGGCTAATCTAGTTGTAAGCGATTCACCTACCATATATTGTTTGTGAACTGAGTTTTCAAATGTGAAACTATCACAATTAAAAGCTGAGTTATTAAATAATGTACTATCAAGCTAACGTATCCATCTCCGACAGGGTTAAACTGTACGACGCTATCCGCGAATGTTTCAGAAATAACATCGCTGGGGGTTTCAGAATTGTAATATCTGAGAACGGCGATGAACGATTTTTGTTAACGACGCGGCAACAACAACAACTACGTGAAAATGGAGGCGTCGCGGTGATTACTTGCTACCACAGCCAGATCATCCAGTATGCACATAACTGCATGAGCAATCCCAAACTGCTGAGTATCCTTTCAGGAGAAAATCCCATGTGACAAGTGTAACAAGTGTTACAAAAAACGCTAAAAAATATTACTGAAAGTCTATTTTTATAGTAACGCTACGTGATTAGGATACGGGTTTTTCCTCGTTTAATATTTTTCTAAGATCTCGAACCTTAGAACCAATTTCGGCTCGTTTTTGATACTCTTGGTCGAGCTTTTGACGTATTGCTTCAACGGTGCTAAATAGCGTTATAAATGCATTAATATCGTTACCGTACAAACAAGCATCGATGGACTTTTGAATTCCTTTCACGAGCCTGTACATCTTAGGTAAAACATAACGACCCTTACTAGACTGATACTCAATGTCTTCATATTCCGAGGTAATCCTGTCGCAGTCGAGATCTTTAGATAATACTATCCCTCGATTTTTTAAATTTGAAATTTCAGCAATTATAGCATTTACATCTTTGATATCCATTATTTATAAAAAAAAATATAATATAATACATTTTATCTTTAATTTAAAAAAATGATAAAACACTCCTTAACGGTCATAATACAAGGGACTTAGTGAGTAGAGTGTTATGAGAGGCAAGCGGACTTATCCATAAAGGATTTATCCCCTTGAATTGTTTCAGATGTATACGAATTTTATTTTAAGGCCATTTTTCTTTGAGACGGATGATCTAGTAATATTTTCTGCAACAAATCGTATTGAAGGCCTACAAATATCAAAATATGTACTGGCTTCATTCATTGACTGAAATATTTTCTCCTCGTTAGTTGATGTATCAAATGATTTGACATGTTTTGCCTTTTTTGCGTGTTTGCCGGTTCCACCTAATTTTGCATTCTCACTTTGAGTAACAACTCGTAAGTTATCCAATTTGTTATTTTGAGGGAATCCATCAACGTGATCAATCACAAAACCATCTTTGATCAATCCGTTGTGACATTCGTATGCGAATCGATGACAATAATATTTCTTCTTCCCGACACCAAACATCAAATATCCCATATTATTTACCCATCCAACCGGCTTTTTCAGAATACAGTGTCTCACAACACCATCATGGGATGCTTTATAATTAACAAGCACTGGGTGAGGTCTGAAGTCTTGGCTCATTTATATAATAATATTACTTGTCTAATTTATATCTGCTTTAATTATAAACCTCTTGATATAATCCTGAGGAGTTTTTATGATTTTGTCGCTGACGGAGTCATCGGTATGATCAATGACTGCATTTTTTATTCGTTTGTCATAGTAGCGTTTTAGTTCTCTGTATCGTTTGCCGCCACAACTGAGACATATTTGTGATTTTCCCCTTACCCCCACCCCACACCGGAGGCACGGAAGGGGGCCAAAAGAACATTTTTTCACGCTTTGTAAATGATACCCACAGAATTCGCTTCTGCATGATTTGTTACACGGGGTTGTTGATCCAATCATTAGTCACTTGCAATGATTCATTATACTATATTTTTCTATTTAAATACTTGTTTTAATTATAACATGGAGGAGTTCGAGTGATTATCAGCAATTAAGCATTACAAAAATGTTAAATTTAATCTCGATACAACCCTCAAAGATGTGCCAAAACGGGCAATAACGGATAGAGCCCTGATAAATAAAATACGCGATTGTATTAATGAATTCAAGCACGACGGTGCATCTCATAGCTGGTCAACATTTCGAATTGATGGCGTTGTTGATGCCACCATGAACGACAGCAACGCAGCGTTGATGTTATCACGACTCGGCAACAAAAAGTATTTTTTTAGAGTGAAATTCATTATCCGTGTAGAATCAGGCGGTTGGATTATACGAGACAAATTTGAACCGATTCTCAAAGTCGTTGTTAGCCGTGATTCTAAGCCGGGTCTGTTAACTGGAATTGACAAACCATACTATGAACGAGCGTATCCTGAAACAGCAGTTGTGTATGGGATATATCCGTTAAATGAAAAACCCGATATAGGAAAACTAAAACCTATGAAACAGTCGTCGCCGGCGGTTTCGTCGTCAGTGGCTTTGCCACTCAATTGTGTAGCAGCACAAATAACAGAACATTTTACAAATGCATCCCGAGGAAACAAACTTACCGATCTACGACGTAGCAAAATAGCTCAATGGGAGTTAACGGTGAAAGACTGCGGAGCAACTATTATCGATATAGCGAAATTAGAAACATCACTGAGATTTCCAATAACATTTATGACGATAACCGGAGAAGTTTTATACGAATCAAAACATAACAAAAATGGAGCCCCAATTAAAATTATTGATCATAACGAACACGCATGGACGTCCGCGGTCACAATATTTCCACGAAACAGAACAATAAAGTATATACCTGACGAATTGTTACGAGAAGAATTTTCCAGGGATGGTTTTCTCGTTGAAGAGAAACTATTCGATGCTATTGCGCATTTGAGTAAAAACGAACCCGTGTCGGTGTGGTTACTTCGCAGCACTGAAAACGACACGGATACGTTTGATCAGTTTGTAAGACCAAACTGTGAATTATACCGCACTGAAGCATTTCACAACAAAATGAAAAAAGCAGCTAGTGGGTTTTTAACAGCGTGTGGCGAAGCCACCAACAAAGATGAAATCATCAACGATGAACAATTATTGACAAACTGTTTTACAATCCCGTCGGTTGCAGCTCATTTTGCAAGAATAAAAAACGCATGGAAACCAACACGCGTAGAATTCTTGCCAGACATTGAGGCTAGTTGTTTAGAATTTAATCATGGAGGTTTATGGAATCAAAAATACGACAACGATAATATCATTTCAGTTGATATGGTTGCTTGTTATCCAGCGAGTTTTCTTGGTTATGGAGAGTGTACTGAGTATTTTAAACGATTTGGACACCCCGTACATGAAATGACTCGTGTTGCAATTAATGGGCCGCTGCCTGATTTTGATTTAACTGGATTCGCTCGTGTAGTATCATTTGAGTTCTCAGCAGGACTTCATCGCTGTTGTTATATTTGGATTGGTAGACACATGTCTGAAAAGAAGTGGCTCCCAATAGCGCTATTACGATTCATGATTGATACAAAAATGTTAATTTCACTGACGGTCAGTGAAGCAATTATATCATATCGGAAACAAATCAATGTCTGGTTACCAACACCGGAACGTCTTGATAGTATAATTGAGGAATCCAGAAAACATATTGATGCCGACGAAGAATATATCATTGAGTGGTCCAAACGGGTATTTAATCAACAAAACATCGAAGCAAAAGATCTCGGCAGAAGAATAATCGGAAAATTCACTCAGGGAGGGAACAAATGTGACTATAAAAGATATTGTTCACGGCTGATTATGGTTAACACCGAATACGACTTTGTAATCGCAGATGCAGTATCCAAAAACATATATGTGGATCGTAAAGACGCTTTCTTGTCCGATGGAACAAAATTGGGTACAGTTGTTACTTATAGCGACGGTTACAGATCCCCGTATACACATTTGAGGTCGTCGATGCTGGGTTATGCTTGTATTAATTTATTTTCAATGATAAATAGATTTCCTGACACTGCGGTTAGAGTTGCCGTTGATTCATTTTACATTAACAGCGAGTACAGTTGCGCAGTTGCTGAATTCACTAATTCGGATGAAAGTTGGGGATCATGGAGAATTAAAAAAGAAATGCTGCGTGATTATTCCGAATCAGCAGATGTTGAAATTAAAAGTAATTACTTACGCGGTGATAATTTATCAGAACGTTCTAATGCACCACCGATATCCGACCCAATTTGTAGATATAAAACAGTTTATTTAAACGGCTGTGGCGGGTCAGGAAAAACGAATTATATCAAGGTTGAGCAAATATGATTGTGCTGACACCGACCCATAGACTAGCGCGAGAGATAAAACAAAGAAACGTCGAAGCTTGCACTTATCATAGTTTTTTTCGATACAACGGCGTCAAATGGACCCCTGAACGAATGGGCGAGAAATTCATCCCTGCGGTTATTATTTGGGATGAGATATGTACGGTTTCGTTAGATGTATTAAAAATGTTTCTTGATTGGTTGCTGAAAAAGAATACAGCGGTAATAATGTGTGGAGATCATGGCCAACCACCACCATTTGTCGGCGCGGGTCCACATGATTGGTTTAGAGAGTACGTGGATTATTATGAAGAAATTAATAGCGATTACAGGTCGCTCGATAAACAATTAAGTGAGGTCAAAAAATTAATCAGATTAAAACCCGATAAAATACAATGTGAAATAATTCGGGAAGTGATTTCTGAAACTTCAATGGAGGAATTTTGGGAAGTATGGAGGCCGAACGATTTTGTAGTGGCGAGTAGAAAGATAGTTAGAGACAAACTTCAGCAGCAATTATTTGAGCTTGATAAAGAAAAATATCCCCTGATAAAAGTTCCATTGTGCTATAGACCCGCTGACACACGGCGGCAAAACATCGAAGTCGAAATTCCATGACAGCGCGAAAGACAAACACTAGTATTAAATGATATTGTGCTGGTTGACATCAATGTTGTCGAAGACGCATTGCGTGCTAATAAATCGCCATGGACGCTGGGTTACGTAACAACAATACATTCCTCGCAGGGATTAACCATCGCGGATACAATTGTTTGGATAGTCGATAATCGCATTGAGTGGTCAAATTTAGTCTATCTTGCAGTGTCTAGAGTACGGCGAATAAATCAACTTCGAAGAATTGTTTTCGATGACGACACCACAATGGAGGATATTGATGTTAGCATCATTAATAAAAAAACTCTCCGGTTACAAACAACAAGACAAAAAAAAAAACAACGAGAATTTGATATTGATGCTGAATTAATAATTACGCTGAAGCAACAACAGAATAATCACTTCGCGAGTTGCAATTGTATAATGCGTTGGCAGTATTCGGATTAAGATCCTCGCCAATTTACCGTAGACAGAAAAAATAACAGTCTCGGTCATGTCAGAAACAATGTGATGTTGACTTGTCTTGAGTGCAACAGACGCAACGGCGCTAGTTAAGACCATGCGGTGGCAATTGAGTATCATCAGGAATCACTTGTAATTGTTCGCGTGTAAAATCCCGCTGAGGGGCAGTTGAATCCAATTTATAGATTGGAGGTCTACCAGTTGATCGTGTTATAGTAGATATGCTATGCGTAGTGACACTCCAAATAGGATCAGTAGCCCTTTTTTTACCACCTTCGAGTTCTCCTGGTTCATATAAATATCTCACGGTGACATTGCTGAGAATTGGCTGAGAAACGCTACCCCGCTGTGGCTGTGGTATATACTTTTTTTTATTGCGTTGTTAGGTTTCATATTGATTGCTCTGGTAATCTCGTTATTTAGCGCTGCAACTACCCCTGGTAACCTTTTGACCAATTCACGGGATCGCTTTTCTTGGATGAATTCTTTTGCGTATTGATATCCAAATAACCGCTCAGCAAGAGTCCGATTAAATCGCTTTACAATTGCCTGATCGCGATGTAGTGCAGTATGCCCCGTCTGATGGTGACATTGTGATGTATCATCGCTGATAAAACAGCGCCTTGAAATTCCTTGCCAGGATCAACTTGTAACAGATTTGGCCAGCGTAGTGGGCCTCGTCGATAAATCCTTTCAAATGCAGAAGCAACTTCAGGTGATGATTTTGTTTTTAGCGGTTCTGCTTGTTTGTATCGACTCGCAACATCAACTACGGTTAGCGCGTATTTGTAACCGTTATCATGTGGTAAAAACAATAAATCAGCTTGATGAACTTCATTGGGTCCAGTAACATCAAAATGCGAGAAATTTATTTGTTTAGGACGCGGTAGATAAATTTGCCATATAGCTTGTTTGGATAACCAATTAGACGCATTGGCCTTTTTCACTTTTGCGGCGTTAGCGAGTTTATTGATTGCAGCGTTACCCCTCCAGTATCCTTTTGGAGAATAATAAATAGATTCCATATTATTAATTACCAGCGCCCATCATCAATTTGCCTTTCATAGCTGATTTTACCAACCACGAAGCCAACTTTTCTTTGAAAGATTTATCAGGAATAGCATTTAACGCATGAATTAATTTCACATCCGCGAGATGTCTATGTTGCAGATTGCTTGTTTTATATGCAACATCATGAGCATGACACGCCTTATCAATAGCGTTTATCGGATACTCGTCGGGTCGGGGCTGATTTTGATCATCAAGTCTGATATCTAATCGTGTTCCGAGGCCACAATAGCTATATCCTGGAAGGTGCTTTTCTCCTGGATACTTTGCCCACGGCGTTCCAGGGAGTTTTACTAACTTGGCTGCGATATCACCTCCTCTTTTTTTTTAAAAACATCTCCGGATTTCATAGAAACAAATCTAATTTTTTTGTACCACATGTTGCACATCTACCAGTTAGTACAGATCTGTTATTTTTAGTCGTAATCGTCGTCACATCATTTGTGCCAGTACGCGTCTTACACTTCACACAATATAGATCCATAATTTATGTATAGAGATATGAATATAATTGATTTTTCAGCGACTAAAACAAGAAAACCAGTTAAGCATCATGCAGCGCTACCAACTCTATCCGCGCAATTATAATCGGGCCATCTGGATCCGGCAAGACGCAATTGTTGCTCAATTTAATAATGAGATGGATGAAGTGGAATAAGTTATATTTAGTTGCTCCTAGCGTAGATGATCAACGATGCTATGAAGTGTTAAAGGATTTTAACGATAATGCATCAGAAATTAAAGGTGAGAACGTCATTGAATTTATAACTGATATTGACGAGGCACCATCCGTGGATGATCTTGATGGGAACATTAACAATTTAGTCGTATACGACGATGTGATGTTAGACAATCAAAAAAAAAACAGCTAGAATATTTTCCAGAGGCAGGCATAAAAACACCGACGTGATATATGTCACTCAACGCTACACTCAGATTCCAAAAGTGATCAGAGATAACTGTAATATTCTTGCTGTGTTTAACGGCGTTGATACACATACGTTACGAAATATTTGGCAGACATGGTGTTCCGATATGGACTTCAATCAATTTAGAAATTTCTTTAGTCATGCTCAGTCTGACCCACACGGATTTATAACAATAAATTTACATGATCCTCGAACACGATATCGTATCGGACTTGATCAAATATTTGGTTGAAATCGTAAAATCCCATAGCAGCAGAGGGACGATGACAACACCGCCGCGACGTTTTACGGTTTAGCAACGAAAACGCAAATAGAGTATCACCCGCGCAAACTCGTTTCGAGCAAGAAATCGCTAAGTCTCCGTTTGCCAAATGGAGACTTATGTTTTTTTTTTGGTCAAAACATGAGATTAGCAGGAAGGCTCTATTTTCCGTTTTGAGGGTTTAAAGTGATTTTGTCGGAAAACGTTGTAAGATTCGCTCCCCCCTGCTGCTGAAGTTTGATTTATCACTTTCATCATAATTTTTTAATTGCATCCGATTGGTAAATTTTTTAGCATCAACTTTACATTGAACTCAAACTCTAAAATTTTACCCAATCTCGAGTAATGTTTAGTCTATAAAGAAATGCCTGTATACACCTGGAGGAAGGTGTATACATCAATCTTACGATTGTAAACACCTGGATGAAAGTGTTCATATCAACGAGTGTATACAATTGGATGAATGTGATCACGTCAATATGACGATTGTAATCGGCTGAAGGAATGTGTTCACCTTATTCTAACGATTGTATACACCTGTAAGAAAGTGACCACTTCAATCTGACAATTTTATACACCCTGAGAAAAGTGCACATATCACACCGAGTATAATAGTAATGAAAACGAAAGTTGTTAAATTTAAGCAAAATATCAATATACCTATGCACCATTCAAATAATTTAAATGGCTTCAAATATTTTTATATAGATCTACGAACAAATTCTACACTATAGTCTATATAGCTGAACTACAGAAATCTTTAAATAGTGAAAGTACTTGTCAGATATAGTAATTAGGTGGGAAAATAACCACAAGATGTAAAATGCGCCAAAGAGGCTATGAGGTTTAAGAAAAATAAAATCATCCTCGAAAATATGCATGCACATGGCTTACAAAACGAATGATGGGTATAAATAACGTAGCTTATACCCCGTGCCAGACAGCAATGTATCAGTCTTTTAAATCTCACTCTTGTACAAGCCCTTTTAATGCCGAGATTTGGGCGTTGGAACGATGGTTTATGGTGTATGTATACGAGGCGGTTTGAATGACGATATTCAATTACCAACAATAATGATAACGTCCTAACATCTCTTATCTTTGATGATTTAATTTCTTTTCATGCTCAAGAATGTCTAATCGTGTCCAAGCCAGTGCGTAAATCAAAGTACGTAACCTTTTGTTCTCTGTCACCACATGGACTTCCGTGAAAGGTAATCCATATCAAAACAAATACGCTGATGGTATCGGGTATATTTATTAAATGTCAAGAAACGAGAGCCTGTACCGTCTTATAAGGTATCTATTTCCAGAATCTCGACCTCAAAGATAAGTTAAATTATGTAACTATATACAGTACAGTACAGTGCAATATATATATATATATATATATATATATATATATATATATATATATATATATATATATATATATATATATATATATATATATATATATATATATATATATATATATATATATATATATATATATATATATTTCGCAAAGTATATCGTTTTATCCAACAACATTTTTTTCTGTTTGAGTTTTCTTGTTAGTCTGTTTCTCGGAGCGGTCCCAAATAATTATTAAACGATTTCCATTATGATATATTAAATCCCGGATTACCAGACCACAAATTTAATTAGGGTTCCATCATTACCAAACAGACATTATATTGTTTATAACCATTCCGACCACGAGAATAATTTTAATTTATGTCCTGAACAGACCTTTAGATATTTGTGTGAAAATTAAAGTATTTTTTAAATTTTATTTAACAACTATATCTAGTTTTGAGATCCAGATTCTATTGACTGCATTCTGATCGGCCTGTATGGTCTTGGGGTCGAGGTAGGAATCCAGATCCTACGCATCAGACAGAAGCAAATACGATCAATAAAATATTTTAGTCAGGCTCAAAATACAATACCTTCCAATATACGTAAGCATGTGATACAGGATTTTTAAATTTTTAAAAGCGGCTATGTTTTCTTTTGAACCTAGTAAAGTACTAAACAGCAATGGGGAGAGACATCTAACGAATAACGGACAACGTTCTTTTCTTGCCATGCTTAGAAATGTCTCCTCAATATTGCATTGGAATTTATTCAATTGAATATTTTGTATCTATGTTCATCACGTTATTATAGATGAGAGATAGAAATATGTGCATTTCAGATAAACGTGATGTAATTTAAGATCACGCTATTTGAGTAAACTGTGGAGTGTGAACGAATTTGTGTACTTAATGACTCAACCAGAAAGCCAGATTTTCACCAATCTATGAAAAAATATCTATTTTACTCCACATTGACTTTATGGCGATTACAGTACACATTATATATGTAAAGTCAGTCAAATATTATGATTTTACCATAAAGGAATACAACAGGAAATTATTCCAGAAAGTCTCTGCTTGATTGGAGGGGCTGTTCTTAATAAATTGTCGGCATTTGTCTGCCATATTCACAATATTTATTTTTAGTTGGTTTGTTTCTTTTTATTAAATGTATCACACATTTGTCTGCCACGTCTGTTTGGCGAAATATCTCGAATGTAATTTACCCGAGATTTTAAAGTTAAGGTTTGTAAAAACTTGTTTCCAAGCTAGAATTATGTTATCAATGGAGAAAATTGGACGGAAAAATGGTCGTCTCCTATTTTGTGCTAGCTATGTCAGTGCTGAATAAAGAAAGGAAATTTAAGTACCACTCGCTGCCCAGAACTAATTTCGTCCACCCGTTCTTACCTGTTAAGGTGACTCAAACCTGAGTATGGCATCAAATTTAATTTACTTGAATTTATGATGTGCAGGCGATATAAATGATAGGATTCAGAAAGTCTTTCTTTTCTCTCTTTAATTAGACATTCTTTAGCTTATACGATTCCGATTATTTCAAACGAAATCTTAATGCTGTTACTATAGTTTACTTTGACTTTTGCCATATCAAGGTCAAGGTCAAATCTACAAGAGTCAAGTACAAGTATCTCTCTCTCTCTCTCTCTCTCTCTCTCTCTCTCTCTCTCTCTCTCTCTCTATATATATATATATATATATATATATATATATATATATATATATATAGATAGATAGATAGATAGATAGATAGATAGATAGATAGATAGATAGATAGATAGATAGATAGATAGATAGATAGATAGATAGATAGATAGATAGATAGATAGATATGGCTGTATGTATGTATGTATGTATGTATGTATGTATGTATGTATGTATGTAGGCAGCTAGCCAGGTAGGTAGGTAGGAAGATTGGTAGCTAGTTAATAACTGTAGGGTTTAACAGCATATCAGCACAGTACTAGCTATATGGTACCTATTAAAAATAAAGTTGTAGAAATATAAATATAAAGAACTCATAACTAATTTAGAACGATAAAGTCTTTTAAAGCAAACCAAAACGTTATTGTTGTTGTATGATTTAAAGCCACATTTCAGCACAAGATAGACTATACATGGCGGCCAGTATAACTGGTGGAGGATGAACCCTGGAAAACACCGGGAAGAACCACCGACCCATGAGAAGCTACCGGCAAGCATTGCCACGTGCCCACGTTTGCCGAGCCTGAGACTCGAATCCACGCAAACAGTTGAGTTGAAATTGAAATTGATTATTGGTGACTAACAAGAACTGAACATATCCGACTTCAAAATCGAATAAATAAGTTATTTTTATATAAGTATTGCTTCCATCGAATGATGTGTATTGACGTGCCGAATTCCTTCTATGTTACCACAATCTTGCCTAGCTGAAGGGTATTTCTGTTGAGCGTAATTTATTTACAGTCCTATAACTTTCTCCAGGTGTCATTTAAATATTGTTGAGCTATTATCGTTAACACGTCAATGAAACAAATGTCAGACCAATAAAATTACCTGCCAATGAGTAAACATTTATAAGGAGACATGTCGATCTCATAGGACTAAAAACTATACTAAACACAAAGAACTTGAAATTTGAACAATAATGTCAGTTTTTCAACACATCAGAACAAGTAGGTGCTATTTCTTACGCATACAGTTTGAGTTCTGTTTATATAATCTAGTTGAGAACCAAAACGATTTGACACGTAGAGTTCACATTTAAACATAAATATGAACATCTTAATGTAAATATGACAAGCTTAATATACACGGTCATGATTTAATATACACCTGATGTCCATAGGGATTTTTTTTCTCATGCAAGTATACCAAAATGTAGTTCTGTTCAAATGTTCTGCTCTTAAAATTATTTATTAAAATTCGTATACAATTTGTTGTTCTTGTTATTATTATTATTATTATTATTATTATTATTATTATTATTATTATTATTATTATTATTATTCAGTTTCAATGTATTCGTGTTGGGGGCAGGTGACTTGTCATTTTATTCCAAAAAGAAATTCCGGCTCACAATGGAAGAAATAAGCATAACCATATCATCATCATCATCATCATCATCATCATCATCATCATCATCATCATCATCATCATCATCATCATTACTACTATTATTATTATTAATTTAATTAATATTATTAATTTCTTCTTCTTCCTCCTATTCTTCTTCTTCTTCTTCTTCTTTTTCTTCTTCTTCTTCTTCTTCTTCTTCTTCTTCTTCTTCTTCTTCTTCTTCTTCTTCTTCTTCTTATTATTATTATTAATTTTTAATGGATTTATTTTGGTGGGGGGAGGTGCTTTGTGATTTTTTTGAGAAAAAAAATTCCGGCCCACAATGGAAGAACTAAGTATAATCATTATATCAGTTGGTAAAGAAGAAAAAACATCTTCAGGTTTTAAAAAAATAAGCATTATTGGATTGGAAACAAAATACTGGAATCGCCTCTCCAAAACTATATGGTCGGTATCTAAACTCAACGTCCGTCAAATCAGGTTTAATTTGTCATAACTGTAAATGCTTTTCTGATGCTATTGGGAGTCAACGGGGGATCATTCTTCGTGCAAAGATAGGATATAAATCATGAGTCGCAAGACTTCTTTACGGCTGTTTCGTGAAATAGATCCAGTTAGTGTTGCATTACATTAAAATATTCAATACACCTGTTACTGATGAGATGAAGTAACGCGTAAATGATGATGGTAAGAAATTTACATTACAAAAACACATAAAGAAATAGAGACAACTGATATTTTGAAACGTTACCCTATGAGGATTGGTTTCAGACAAATTCTGCAATCGCGAGAGCCCTCTCCATCCGTCTGTCTGTCTGTCTCTGTCTTTGTCTCTCTCTCTCTCTCTCTTGCGCGCGCGCGGCAGAAAAGTGGTCTCTCTAAAGGTAAGTGTCTGAACTAAGCAATTCCCTATTGATTAATAAGTTGAACTAAACGTAAAGCTGGTTCATCCAAATATATTATTAATGAACAACTGGAGTTAGACAATCAAAACAATTTCAACTGGAATTACTGATTTATTATTATACGCATGTACCCAGGTCAGGTCATTATCTGAAATTGTTTCAAGATTTATTTTTAGTAAGTACAGACACTGGATCTTTTATCCTTTTTTTTGGTACAGTTACTACATGTTCATCTGGGAAAGATATATAACCTAGGAGAGAAATGAGCATTTACACGTGGTGAAATTTCTGTGATTTTACAAATGCCCATCACAAGCGATGACTTAGTAATGAATATAATGAGCTGTATTGGATAATGTCACGGGACGCACGTCGACGCATGACGAAGTACACATAATGCGCATATTATGTGTTTAAATCATATGAACATCAGATGTTATATATCTGTGAAAAATCTAGACAGCTTAAAAATAACTTTAATTAAAGAATACGAATAGCCGTATCGTGCATTACGAAACAGTATGCAAATTAACCACTTTTTTCAGCGATAATGTTTGTACTATCGATTTTCTCATGACTGATAGTTCAAGTTTTAAGTTTCTTAATCTCGATTTTGTTCCTGTGTAATTATCTCCCATTTCTGAAATTACAATTTTGTAGAACCTTCAACGCTTTTCCTAAAGTAATTATAAAGTATCTGGTGGAGATTATTCTATATTTACATGCTGAGGTTAGTGGAGGTGTCACAACTTTCTTTTCAGCTTCATGGATGTGATTTGACTGGGACAAAAACAAATGAGTCCCTTGAGTTATTAGAGCTTAACAAGAGTTTATTGTTTTGGGTAAAACTCATTTGTTTTATGAATTGATGGTCGGTTACAATTTTTCATCTTGATTTGCCAAATTTCTTGTTGTAAAGATGTACCCCCCATTTTTTAGATATACATAATTTAAAGATTTTGTCTTTTTACTAAAGATTACTGTGCATGATTATTTTCGAAAATTATATTTCATTTTTTTTTTGTTATTGACTGGCACTGCAATTTACATTGTACAAGCAGTTTATATTTGACACGATACAACTGAAAGGACCGCCACGCGTAGCGAAGCTACATTTTATTGAAGAAAATGTGAATCAGCTTGCTCTTTACAGGTTAAAAAAGCAATTCCTCCTTGAATACAAGGCATAAAAATTCCCCCCAAATACCTGACGTACATACTATTTCAGCGAAAAGAGATTATACATTGTATGCATATTTCGATGTAGCCGTCATTACAACGGGGTCCAAATAGTTATTTTTAAAATTAGATCTGTTTTCTTTGATCATAACTGAACAGAACTTTGTATATATCTTTAGGAATTATTATATTTTCTTATTCCTACCTACTTTGCAAAGCATACCCAATTCTAGTTTGCAAGATATATTTTAGTTTTCAATCCGCAGCATAATCTTTTTATCCAGGTATTTTTTTCCCATGTATCATATTTTATTTCGTTACAAGTTTGAGATAGCTTCTTAACGCTTCTATTATCAAACTTGACACCTTTGTAAAGATTTTTATCTCCAGAGTTCCCAAAACGGACGGCAATACTCGCTATAGATAATCACACTTCTACATAAATAAACTGTGAAGTTATTGTTTTGATTTGGATTAGATTTCATGCTAATACGTAAATCGATAACTTATATAATGCTAACACTTTAATTTACACATTGTTGTTGACGTTTCCAGACATTTATGTGCATCAAAAGCAATTAACACTATAAGATAAGCCCATAAATGACTGTGTTCCTAACCTTTCGAAAAAAAATAATTCATAAAAGATAAAAGAATTTTAGACACTGGCAGTTCTTGTAATCTGATATAACTGAAGCTACTTTTTAGTAATAAAACTGCGTTCCTACTCCGTAGCTAAAGTTAGTAAACAATATCCGCATACAAACCCAAATAAAACAAAAACCAGCCCCAAAATGTACATGCCACGTAAGCAAAAGTTGAAATACCTAAAGTCTCTTATGACAAAATTTACAGGGAATCAAGTTAATCAATGTTGTCCATTTTCCATGCACATAACTGAAAGCCCAGCTACCTTTAGATTCACTTCTGATACATACTAACAACCCTTTATTTCCATTCAGCAATCGAACTATAGACGTAACACAGAATACTCTGTTGTTGTTTTGTTGTGTTTTTGGATGTGTGTTTTTTTTTTAAATACTGTTCGACACGCCTAACGAATGGTTAATTTGACACGTCTAATGATTGGTTAATTTGACACGTCTAATGATTGGTTAACTTAGGTTCAAATTTAAGCAGCCTTTTGAGACACTCGATTAGATGATTTTTTGCTGACTGATCAAACGACAGCATTATTGTACTTCTGTTTCCTTATACTACGACTTATCGTGTCGTGTAAGGAAGAAATTTAAAGCTCATAAACAATTCTGAAAAAATTTAAGTCGTTGAGGCAAACTTCCGAACGGTGCACGTGAAAACACATTTGACATATTTATGGTTTAAAACGTCCTCTCATTTGCAATTAGTGGGTTTTCTTTACGTCATATACGTGTTAAGAAGTTATCTTTCATCATGTCTTGTTGAGACATTTGTGGAATATTTCAACGACAAAGTAGTATGCATCTTTTGTAATTCCATTCTAAACAGGTCCAGGCCGTTACTTGTTTTTGATGAAATTCCTTGGTCTTCAAATTGAAACAACCTCTATTGGAGAAGAGCAGTTATAATGCTATGTAGATGGGGCCAACTGATCAGTGCTCAAATAAATTTTGGGTCTGTTTTTTTTTTTCCTTCTTTCTTCTTCATACAAGACATTCTCCATACTTTGCCTTAGGAAACACTCCAAGGAAGTACTATTTACTTTACTGAAACTTGTATGCAGATTTCCAAATGTACATTGAAAAATACATATGTAGCCTTTAGGAATATTTTACACCCACTCACTTTTTAAAACAAACATTGTAAAATCCGGTCATTACGTAGAGCATTTGAGTTTGAAATGTATTCCATAATCACAAATACGGCTGACAAAGGGAAATAAAGTTATAATAATCGTGAGAAATGGGTGAAATGTCAACGAGAACCTCATTTAACTAACAAGAATAAAAAGGCATATTATTTTTATTAACATGTCATAAGCATTTGCCGATACCTAAATTGATATGGAAGATGTCCTATAGTTTCCGCAGAAGAATTGCTTTTTATTTGGGTGGGAATGTCTTTGAATACTTAATTTGTAGCAGCCACAAATCCACTTACATTTTTACCCAAATATAAGTAGCAAATTCACGATGTTCAGTATCAACTCTAGTGGTTCCTAATTGATAATTAATCATTATATTCAAAACCAGACGTCTTTGGGAACATTTTCGGTTTAAGTATTTTAGTTTCTGATATACCAGTTTTATGTTACAAGATTGACACCACCTGTTCCACATATTTATGATCGTAATTTTTCCAACTTACTTGAATATGTTGTCTTGGTAAAAGTAAATTTACAAAAGTTTATGTGTATTGTCCTCTACAGATCAACGACATTTACGTTCACAGTGCGACATAAAATGGATTTACTTGCGGTGGACCTAGACCATTCTAAATTAGGTTTTCTTAGCATAGCAATTCTATCATGACACTTGACTTAAAAAAACTAAAAGCATAAAAGCATTCAATCATAAAATATAAAAACAGTTTCGACAGTGTTACCTAACCCACTGTTGTTATGATACGGACCGGAATTGAATGTTTCTGAATGGTCACTTCACAAATTATCCGTTGACGAGTGTGCATATCAAACATTACAAAGTGCAATTCACCCTTACTTTGCACGTTTTGTCTCCAACGATCTGGTCAATTCGTTCTGAATTTCGTTTACAAAAAAAATTTAATTCATACTATGTATGTCTGGAACAACCAACATTTAAGAAAGATAGATAATGGACACAAGATAAATATTTGCCCTACGCATGACTAGCGAATTGCCACAAACAGGATAGCTAGTTGCCACACACAAAATGGTAATTGCCCTACAAAAGATAGATACTTTCCCTGACTTAGAGACTAATTGCCCATCACGATAGCTAATTGCCCTTCACAAGATTAGCTAATTGCCTCACACGATATATATAATTGCCATACACGTGATAGTTAATTGCCCCACACAATGTAGCTAATTGGCCCCCACAAAGAATAATTTGGTCAACCTATTTTCTGAGAGAAAAAAACATCATCTCTAGTGAATAAATGTACATAACAAAAACATGTAATGAAAGTTAAAAAAGAATTTAAAGCTGACACACAATACTAAATAAATACAAATATATATCAAATCAGATATACGTAACATAAGTGTATATGGGTACTTGTTCCCACGTGAACAAATAAAATAAATTATGACGTCAACATTGTACTGTTTGCGTCATCGGGTATTGGGGAAGATATTCCATATGTTGTATGGACTTTCCATGTTTGTACGAACATGAATCAATTTAATGAAGTGACCCAACGAAAAATCACATTGATGACCAAACGCTATTCTGAAATGTATATACATGAATGTGATTCTACCCTTAGCTCTACCATCTCGATCCAGTCTCCAACGTACGCGGTTGAATTTGAACAGCCATCATTAAAAAAGGTCAATTATTGGACTTAAGATGTTATTAAAATTTCCGGGGCCCAACGAATTGTGCGTGCAGGACTTGACAGTATGTTTACAATATCGCGCCAGACAGTAATTATATGGCGTCTTATAGAATAGCCCTTGGTGATTTTGTTCGTGGATTCTTTACACTGTATAACCGATCCTAAACATATTTAATCAAAACGTTACACAAACTGTCATAAAAGTTGTTCCTCAGTAACCCGATTGATATACACCATACAGAGGCGTAGCTGGGGGGGGGGGATGGGCAGAGCTGACAGATGTCACAGGGCGCCACACTAGTGGGGGCGCCATAATGGGCTTTGAAATAAAAAGGTTGCATGTGGAATAATGGATTTCAGAGTTGAGGAGGGGGGAGGCGTAAAAACGAATCTTGTCCCCGGGCTCCAAACACTCTAGCTACGCCTCTGACACCATAATTTATTCAATGAAATGCATAGGGTTAAACAAAACGTTATTATTTTCTTTTATATATATATATATATATATATATATATATATATATATATATATATATATATATATATATATATATATATATATATATATTATAATCACTCATAAAATATTAATTTACTTTAAAATGTTTGATGCTATTCATAGCATTAAAATTTCCCAACGATTTTGAAAGCAGGAATCGGAATTATTTTATGTTGTCACAATGATGATTGATCAACTATTTTCGACTAATGGTCAATATATTAATCATGTTACATTATATTCACCTACAAGTACGCGACCGTGCATTAAAAATTGAATTACTCGAAATTACGCATCTCTCAGATACTGACAATAATAACTTCGTTCTTGTCAGATGTTACAGATAATTAGAGCCTGTCGTATGAATTATTCTGATGTGTATTTTGATGTAATGGACATTTAATGAATTGATTCAATTTAGCAGTTAAATATTATTTGTCATTTTTTATACATCAATTGTCCACAATCAAGAAGATGTAGACCACATAACGGAACTTATCAAAAGGATATTCTTTCACCTCCGTCTGCCTTTGTAAAATCAAGTACTGCATCATTGCAAACCACGGAGAAAATCTGATACGCCCTCAAAGTTTGTTCAATATCCAATAGTAGTTTCGAAATCAGAAAGAAGATGGACGTGAGATGAGGTGTCTGCGACTTCTGCATGGCTTTGAACAATACAACAATAGACATTTTGATAATTGCAAGGTAATGACCGTTAAAAAAAATGATATCGTTAACGTGGAGTATATGGCATCCATAGAAAGCAGTGGCTATTTTCAGCCTACCGTAAATCGGCCAGGCGCAAATTCTGTGTCGGGATTCCGAAGAAAGTTTAACAATTACCAGAGTAAAAAAAGAAATTCAATCACCAAAATACATCTATCTCGAGGCATCTAATAAAAGGAGACCATGATATTTCACACGTGCCAATTTTTATTAATTTTAAACACTCGTCCATTCATCTAGTTGTTTATGTAGAGTTGTTGACATGACACAGTTACTTCTATTTTACTGTCATGAACCAGTGTATCCGCGAACTTACACCGAAATCGCACACATTCCGCTAATTGATTGATTCATTTATTGTGCCCATTTTATTACACTAATTTATCATCAGATAAAATGTAACAGGCTAGACGTAAACTAAATTAATAACCAAATCATAAAGAAAAACATTGATATGTGTAGGTGAAATCCGGGATATTTACATAACCTTCTTACGGCAGAAATCAATAAATAGTTTCAAGTGAGTGTTCTTGGTAGTTTTCGTTCCTTTGAAACAATATCGCAACAATCTTAAGTAAATTTTATATTCATTGTTCACTTAATCGATTGCACTCTTATTCGAAATCTTCAATCTTCTTGGGACTTGCTCAAAACAGTGTAATATAAAATATGACGTGACATTTGCCTTTATTTACAGTCATAAAATGCATTACTAAAATATTAGGGACCGCTATAAGACTTTGTATAGTCCTATATGATCTAAGCGCTTTACAACATATATAATGATATGACTACAGAAAACCTCAAAAGAACACCATTAAATTAGAAAACATAAAAAATGCTGAAAATATTTAAGGTGGGAAACATTGTAAGGTCTTCAAGTTTGTTTTTGCAGACGAAAAAGGTAAGTTTTAAAAGCCCTCTTGAAAGGGAACATTGTGTCGTCTTTATTTTTCATTTCAATGGGCAATTCATTCCACGTTGCTAGGTCCTGGTATGTAAAGGAACGTTGTCCATTTGACTTCGTTTTCTTTGTGGTAATAATGAGTATACTATTGTCAGAAGAGGTGCATAAGTATCTTGCTGGTGTGTACAGATGGGTCAGGCCGGATATGTATGTTGGACTGAGCAGCTGCGTTTTGAACTTTGAAGTTTCTGAAGTAGTTATTGAGACATAATTGAGTTACAATAGTCCAGTCTTGAAAGTACTAATGAACACACATCTGTTTTAGTGACATCAACTGAAAGATATTTGCGACTGGAGCTGATGCGTCTCAGCTCAAGATATGCAGCCTTGAATATAGTCATGACATGTTGGTGCAGTGAGAGAGTACTGTCCAGAGTAGCACCTGCGTTTCGTACTGACTGTGTGAATTTAATGTTGCTGTTGCTGATATTTATTGTGTGAGGTAAAGGATGTGAATGACAAAGTCTTTGTGTTATGAGCAGAATGGAATCAGTTTTATCATCATTAATATGCAGCTTGTTACATGTTATCCTTGATTTCACATCAGAAATGCACCTCTCTAATCCTTGCATGGTAACATCAACTTAGTTTCTATAACATACTCCTAACATGACCCTGACGAAAACCAATCCTTTTTACTTTAAGAATAAAATGTTGTTTACTTCTTAATTCAATAACCCCATCTTGACCTTGACAATAGTCAATAATGTATATTTAAAAAAAAACTGTTTACGTGGTTTCCACTAACCTTGAATCAAGGTCAGGATCAAGGTCAACATATCTTGGTTGCCAAATAATAGTTCAGGCCAACCAATTTTCTGAGTAAACATTATCTCTAATGAATAAGTTTCTATTAGAAGAGCGAGTAATAAAAACTAAAAAAAGCATTTGAAACTGACAAACAAACAATTAAATAAAATATATTTTCAATCAGATATACGTAACACAATATAAGGATCAAAATAGTCCAAAAACGTCATATATTATATTAAATCATTATAATTTATAAACTATTTCTTCACATTTACGTCACAATTGTTAATAACGATCTATACGAAAATTGTTGGGAAAGCACTTCCAATTTTCGAACGTTGTGTTGTAATTTTATTTAAACTGTTAAACTTTATTCCGTAAAAGCGTTTTTGTAAGAGAGATGTCGTGTAACAAATATTCAAACAACCTGCCTCATACATTAATATTAATTATTTTTTAATTTTTTCGAAAGCAGTTTTGTGAAAGTATGTTAATATGGCCTTCTAACTGTTAATGTATATGGCCATTTAAACTGTGGGTGGGGTGGGGCACTTTCGATGCATCAAGAGTCATTGTGTAGAGTCTTAGTCATCCCTCTGCAGGAAAATAAAAAAAATAAAAAATACTTAAAATCCCCGTTAAATAACACTTATGACATTTAGAGCTATTGTGAACTATGTCAGATCTCATGAGTTACTCTTCCATACAATGATCAGAAAGTTTTGTAATCTACCTAACGACATCGTGCATGGAGGATACTTGCTCGATATCAGATAACATATACATTTTAGTGAAATGTTATATCTGACGTTCATCTTTTATATGCTGAGATTGGAAGGTGCAAACGGCTTCAAAATAATAACCCTATTCTAGCAATTACGTTTTAAAAAACTATTCATATATTTAGGGGACAAAGCTTTGTGAGAAAATTAGTCTGTAAGTACCATAAAATTTTAATCGCTTCTCGGCCTTGTGACTGGGATCAAAGTTAATATATGTTCAACTGAATATATTCCTCTTTTGGATATTTCTTTACACTTTCAAAACTAATTGTTTACCCATATAAATTAGTCATTGCATACTGTACACGTTAATATGTTTCAAACCAAACTTATTTATGGAGAAAGGGGAAAACCAAGACAGTGATAAAGGAGAATACACTTCAGTATAGCTTGATGTTTTGCTATTGAGGCAACTGCATAACCAGGATAACGAGTAACTATGTAAGCAAGTATATACTTTGAAAAGTACCATTTAGGCTAAACATGTGTGCTTAGGCCTACATAGAAATCCAGATCTCATGTTATTGGCCCTCACGAACTTACCAAGTACAAGTCCACTAACAGTGTTGCAATATCGTTTGGGATTTGAACCGGAAAGAAAAAAGTCTGAAATTTGTATTTTACCAATATACTTTAGTCAGAATGATTTTTATTAAACTCGGTTCAAGTAATTAACTGATGATTATGAAATCAAATTGTTATGACATTAATGAGGTTAAATTCTGACATTACAAATCATAAGTGCGAAACTTGTGAATAAAACGGTACAGATGCACATTTAATTACAACATATTTCTTTATGTTTGCATTTAATTGCATGATGTGTATGCAATTGTTGTTACTAATCTCCGTCAAGTACAAATTAAGCTATATGATACCTGGCCTTAATAGCTCTTAATTTTGTTATGATTGTATATATGATATGATATTTGTCCTTCTGGATGGTAGCTCTTTCTTTGTCAGCATGTTATTATAGGGGACGATGTATGGGAATGGTTGATAGAAAATAGTTCATCCTCCAAAAGTTAGTATATGATAATATTAATAATAATGATGTTAATAATAATAATAATAATAATAATAATAATAATAATAATAATAATAATTTTAAAAATAATGATTTTAAAAATAATAATATAATAATAAAAAAATAAATACTGTTTGTTTTAAAGAAGGCTTGACATTCAGAAGGCTCCGTTATCACTTTTTGTTTATAAATAGTACTAAAAGGATGTTACGCCATGATGCATTCTACCCTTTTTGGCTTTTTGCTCCTTTTAAAAGTGTTCCGTTTGTTTCCGTTCCCGGCTTGTGTAACTTTGTTTTATTTATTTACATTTCCGGAAGTAATTGCGTGCCTTTTAGGAAAGAAATCATAACATGAAACTGACCAGCGTGTAGTTTGATAGATTTGTTTACTAAGAATGCAAGGGATTATCAACAACCTTGGTTTAAGGAAAACAAATATATATAAATTTATTTATTTTTCTCAGTTTTAACGTTGAGTTCAGTAATGATGAGTCTTAATGATAAAGGAATGAATCAGAACTGTAAATCAGCTGAGTACGGACATTTCATAGTTATATATATTCATGTTAAGTTTTCCGGATCTTTTAGAACATGTCAACGAGATGTCCAACCGAATTTCTGACTTCCTATAAACAGAAATCATTTCCGTTGTCGACATTATTATATCGTGCACAAACTATCAACAAAAATAATTATTATTTAATTCGCTGGCCAAAATCAATATACAGGTGGATAATAGATCTTTGTATAAAGTTGAACGACTCATGATGATACGCTATTAATCGATTTGATACAAATACCAATATTTCAATCCATTATTACCACCATTCTTGATATGCTGTAGTTGTTTCCGACCAAATTGTATAATACCAGTTAGATGCTAATTTGGAATTCAAAACGTCACGAAGAGCAGTACAAACATCGACCCCGACAGTTCTATCTGTTGACAGAGGGGGGGGGGGGGGCAGAGGCGAACATATGTCCCCGGGCGCGAGACTAGTGGTGGCGCCAAAATGGGCTTTGAAATAGGTTGTATGTAGAATGTTTGCTGCAAATATGCAACTATGCATTAGTTTATTCGTCTCTTTAATAGCCATTGGCGTTACAATGGGTGATGGTGGTTTTATTGACGAAAATAATGGGTTTCAGGGTTGAAGGGGGAGGGGGGCGTAGAAATGAATCTTGTCCCCGGGCTCCAAACACTCTAGTTTCGCCTCTGTCGGTTGATCCTCGTTTTTTTCCATTATTGGATCGGTATCAAATCGTTCTAGAGTCACTTGTAACCAATAATTAGTAAATAGTTGCTGAGTGTCCCATTGAAAATCAGAACTAGTAAGTTCATTATGGGCTTTATAAATTTAGCTGCTTTCTAAACAAGCATAAATGTTATTTGCATCAATGAAAACGTGTTTTAGATCAAAAATTTTAAAAAAGGGAACAAGACCTAAAATAGATTGAATTGTCCACATAATAATTTTAACATGCGTAATTGACATGCAGGTGGTTTAAACTGTAGCTGATTGGTTTGTTTGGCTGTATGAACAATTTTGTAACGTGTTAATAACCGCTAACGATATATTTGAAGTTATATTTTTTGTTCTAATTTTACAGAAAAATCTTACACGCGCTGCATCTGGAATACTATTGTAAGTTAATGTGATAATTATTGGTATGGTTGAAGTCGAAACATTTTGAACTTCGGTGGCTTGGCCATATCTGTTTTCACATCGATCGATGAGTTATTATTCGTTTACATGACCGACTTGGCATAATAATTGGTAACCCAAGTAACATAAAGGAAATGAACAGGCGATGCTTGACCGGTTGATGAGTTATAATATATCAGATCGTACTCAAGCGTACACGGACGGACGCAGTTTCTTAACCTGTAATGATTTAATTATGCCGTTCTATTTGAATATTTGACAAATGAATCCTGATTTGGTATTGTAATGATTAATATTTTACCAGAGAAATTTGATCCAGGTGGCAAATCGATAACAGTTTTTTGGCTAACGAAACCTTAAGCGGTTATCACGAAAACGTATTTAGCTGTAAGACATATGTATCACTTTTCACAGGAACTATTTCTGACTACATTATTTTTATCTTCTAACAAAATCTATATTTTTTTTTATTATTAATTGTTTTGTTTTTGATTGTCCGGCCGAATGTCAGCAGGCCAGCAGCTCTCTTGGTTGATGAAAGCCTATAAAAATAACAGCATGCAAATCGATCGAATAGGACTGACCGCCATCGTGATTATGTAATTTGGTGACAGCACACATGTTATTGTAATCAAATCGCACGTAACATACAGCGAATCAAGATAAAAGTAAAAATTAAAACAACCTATTCTGAATTGTCAACCTCCACAATTTTTTGCTTTTATATCCAACCTTCTTTCGAATTTATTCTACTCATTAGCAGGAGCTCGTGATTGAAATAAATATTGAATGGCGTAAGCAGCACTGTAAGGAACTGAAGGGCATAATGTTACTGAGATATCATGTAGGCCGGATGTCTTTCTTCAGAGCTTGGAGATTTTGTAGAATCGGCTTTACATGTATATAATCCTTTGTATTGCCGAATGCCATAGTCAAGTCAGATACCGCGTGGCGCGCCAAGATGTGAAGAAACAAGCACCCAGACGGAAGAACGTTAGGCATGTAGACCAATTATGGATGAGAAAAGCTAAATCTTCGAGTGGGAGGGGCTAATCATTAGGCGGGGAAATGCGTAATTCTTATTCGTGAACACACAGGAAAACCTTCGTTCGCTGATAGCTATCGAATTTCGCTAAAGAAATATCAAAATTATGTTTTCTAATAAAAATCCAACACAGACACCTTAGTAGGATACATGAACACATAAAAACACTTTTTGGAGGGGGGGAGGATAAGGGGGAGGGCACGGGGCAGCATCTGTCTGGTATCCAGAAAAAGGAAAAGAGTAAAGAGATGCGAATTTAAACTGGGTAAAACAAGCTTCTAAAATCAGCTCACAGGGTGCTCATGTGAGCTTCCCAGGATGTACGTAGTGACAACACCGGGAAAATAACAAGGTAGGAGAATGAGGATAACATAAAGGAGGAAGGCGAAGAAAGCTGAGTAAACTAGCAAGGTAAACACAAGAGGCACGGAGTACAGAATGAGGAAGGCGAAGATAGCTGAGTAAAACAAACAGGGTGCACACAAGAGGCACGAATTACACTTGTGAAACTTGTGAATAAAACGGTACAGATGCACATTTAATTACAACATGTTTCTTTATGTTTGAATTTAATTGCATGATGTGTATGCAATTGTTGTTACTAATCTCCGTCAAGTACAAATTAAACTATATGATACCTGGCCTTAATAGCTCTTAATTTTGTTATGATTGTATATATGATATGATATTTGTCCTTCTGGATGGTAGCTCTTTCTTTGTCAGCATGTTATTATAGGGGACGATGTATGGGAATGGTTGATAGAAAATAGTTCATCCTCCAAAAGTTAGTATATGATAATAATAATAATAATAATAATAATAATAATAATTTTAAAAATAATGATTTTAAAAATAATAATATAATAATAACAAAAATAAATACTGTTTGTTTTAAAGAAGGCTTGACATTCAGAAGGCTCCGTTACCACTTTTTGGTTATAAATAGTACTAAAAGGATGTTACGCCATGATGCATTCTACCCTTTTTGGCTTTTTGCTCCTTTTAAAAGTGTTACGTTTGTTTCCGTTCCCGGCTTGTGTAACTTTGTTTTATTTATTTACATTTCCGGAAGTAATTGTGTGCTTTTTAGGAAAGAAATCATAACATGGAACTGACCAGCGTGTAGTTTGATGGATTTGTTTACTAAGAATGCAAGGGATTATCAACAACCTTGGTTTAAGGAAAACAAATATATATAAATTTATTTATTTTTCTCAGTTTTAACGTTGAGTTCAGTAATGATGAGTCTTAATGATAAAGGAATGAATCAGAACTGTAAATCAGCTGAGTGCGGACATTTCATAGTTATATATATTCATGTTAATTTTTCCGGATCCTTTAGGGAAGATGTCAACGAGATGTCCAACCGAATTTCTGACTTCCTATAAACAGAAATCATTTCCGTTGTCGACATTATTATATCGTGCACAAACTATCAACAAAAATAATTATTATTTAATTCGCTGGCCAAAATCAATATACAGGTGGATAATAGATCTTTGTATAAAGTTGAACGACTCATGATGATACGCTATTAATCGATTTGATACAAATACCAATATTTCAATCCACTATTACCACCATTCTTGATATGCTGTAGTTGTTTCCGACCAAATTGTATAATACCAGTTAGATGCTAATTTGGAATTCAAAACGTCACGAAGAGCAGTACAAACATCGACCCCGACAGTTCTATCTGTTGACAGAGGTGGGGGGGGGCAGAGGCGAACATATGTCCCCGGGCGCGAGACTAGTGGTGGCGCCAAAATGGGCTTTGAAATAGGTTGTATGTAGAATGTTTGCTGCAAATATGCAACTATGCATTAGTTTATTCGTCTCTTTAATAGCCATTGGCGTTACAATGGGTGATGGTGGTTTTATTGACGAAAATAATGGGTTTCAGGGTTGAAGGGGGAGGGGGGCGTAGAAATGAATCTTGTCCCCGGGCTCCAAACACTCTAGTTTCGCCTCTGTCGGTTGATCCTCGTTTTTTTCCATTATTGGATCGGTATCAAATCGTTCTAGAGTCACTTGTAACCAATAATTAGTAAATAGTTGCTGAGTGTCCCATTGAAAATCAGAACTAGTAAGTTCATTATGGGCTTTATAAATTTAGCTGCTTTCTAAACAAGCATAAATGTTATTTGCATCAATGAAAACGTGTTTTAGATCAAAAATTTTAAAAAAGGGAACAAGACCTAAAATAGATTGAATTGTCCACATAATAATTTTAACATGCGTAATTGACATGCAGGTGGTTTAAACTGTAGCTGATTGGTTTGTTTGGCTGTATGAACAATTTTGTAACGTGTTAATAACCGCTAACGATATATTTGAAGTTATATTTTTTGTTCTACTTTCACAGAAAAATCTTACACGCGCTGCATCTGGAATACTATTGTAAGTTAATGTGATAATTATTGGTATGGTTGAAGTCGAAACATTTTGAACTTCGGTGGCTTGGCCATATCTGTTTTCACATCGATCGATGAGTTATTATTCGTTTACATGACCGACTTGGCATAATAATTGGTAACCCAAGTAACATAAAGGAAATGAACAGGCGATGCTTGACCGGTTGATGAGTTATAATATATCAGATCGTACTCAAGCGTACACGGACGGACGCAGTTTCTTAACCTGTAATGATTTAATTATGCCGTTCTATTTGAATATTTGACAAATGAATCCTGATTTGGTATTGTAATGATTAATATTTTACCAGAGAAATTTGATCCAGGTGGCAAATCGATAACAGTTTTTTGGCTAACGAAACCTTAAGCGGTTATCACGAAAACGTATTTAGCTGTAAGACATATGTATCACTTTTCACAGGAACTATTTCTGACTACATTATTTTTATCTTCTAACAAAATCTATATTTTTTTTTATTATTAATTGTTTTGTTTTTGATTGTCCGGCCGAATGTCAGCAGGCCAGCAGCTCTCTTGGTTGATGAAAGCCTATAAAAATAACAGCATGCAAATCGATCGAATAGGACTGACCGCCATCGTGATTATGTAATTTGGTGACAGCACACATGTTATTGTAATCAAATCGCACGTAACATACAGCGAATCAAGATAAAAGTAAAAATTAAAACAACCTATTCTGAATTGTCAACCTCCACAATTTTTTGCTTTTATATCCAACCTTCTTTCGAATTTATTCTACTCATTAGCAGGAGCTCGTGATTGAAATAAATATTGAATGGCGTAAGCAGCACTGTAAGGAACTGAAGGGCATAATGTTACTGAGATATCATGTAGGCCGGATGTCTTTCTTCAGAGCTTGGAGATTTTGTAGAATCGGCTTTACAGGTATATAATCCTTTGTATTGCCGAATGCCATAGTCAAGTCAGATACCGCGTGGCGCGCCAAGATGTGAAGAAACAAGCACCCAGACGGAAGAACGTTAGGCATGTAGACCAATTATGGATGAGAAAAGCTAAATCTTCGAGTGGGAGGGGCTAATCATTAGGCGGGGAAATGCGTAATTCTTATTCGTGAACACACAGGAAAACCTTCGTTCGCTGATAGCTATCGAATTTCGCTAAAGAAATATCAAAATTATGTTTTCTAATAAAAATCCAACACAGACACCTTAGTAGGATACATGAACACATAAAAACACTTTTTGGAGGGGGGAGGATAAGGGGGAGGGCACGGGGCAGCATCTGTCTGGTATCCAGAAAAAGGAAAAGAGTAAAGAGATGCGAATTTAAACTGGGTAAAACAAGCTTCTAAAATCAGCTCACAGGGTGCTCATGTGAGCTTCCCAGGATGTACGTAGTGACAACACCGGGAAAATAACAAGGTAGGAGAATGAGGATAACATAAAGGAGGAAGGCGAAGAAAGCTGAGTAAACTAGCAAGGTAAACACAAGAGGCACGGAGTACAGAATGAGGAAGGCGAAGATAGCTGAGTAAAACAAACAGGGTGCACACAATAGTCACGAAGTACAGAACGAGAAAGGCGAAGATAGCTCAGTAAAACAAACAGGGTGCACACAAGAGGCACGAATTACAGAATGATGACTAGGAGTGGAGAAGGAAGGAATATAAATGAATAACGTTCTGCCAGACTAGGATTGTCACCGTTTGTTATATCGGCTGTTTAAGTGGTTGCAAAATCTAATGCTGCTTTTAGTGTTTTAACGTTTGCATAATCAGTGCATGTTGAAGATAGAATCGAATATTTTCTTGCTACGACATCGTCAATCAACAACATATCAATCTCCATTCCATCGGCTACGATTTACCTAATTTTAAAACCTACGAAAACAACAGTTAAGTTATGAATCCCATCAGTTTATAGAACAATATCACTACAACTGGCATGACTGAAGTCGTCGTTATGGAGGGGAAATGTTCCTGAATAGAACATTTTAACTGTCAATTAGTTCGCTATAAATATTTATGTCAGTGTAAATAATTTATAGGGCTGAATATTGATCACAGACATTGACGTTTGTGCTGACGTTTAATCTGTTTGCTGTTTTTATTGATTGTTTGTGTTTTTTTATAAACCAAAAGTGTTTTGTGCGAAATTTAATTATATTTCTAAACCAAACGACATATAATTAAATTTATAAAATAAATACACGATTCATATAAACAGCAATGTCATATGTTGTTTTCAATTGAACCAGTATAACAAACTCACAGCAATGGCAAACAGCCACAAAAAAAAACGCCATCAAGTTTGAAACCGCTCATGGTCGTTACATAATTGTACATAAAGGTCGATTATTCTTGAGCTGCATATTAACGCCTTCGTGACATATAAAGTTATTTATTTCACAAACTTTCAGCACATGGATCAATAACGTTACCGAATCATTTTAATATGAACGGAAGTGTGACGTCAGATGGTGCCGGTTACTAGATAAAAATATTTGTTTATTTTTATAGGTCCTTTATTTGCGCTGACCAACTTGAATATTTCAGAACACAAATAGGAACAACTCGATTAGATGTCAGGAATCCATTAAGATTTATTAATCAATTCACTTGCTAGTGAAAGGTACATAATATCAGAGCGCTCAATTCGACATTAGGAATGAAACAATTGCTATGATATTTATCACCGTCTTATGGTAGAATCGCGTAATTGTTTGCCACAATATCAGCCGTTTACACGTTTCTATTTGTAATAACAATTTCGCTGCTTCTTAAAATGGCAAATCTGGACAGAAAAGCCTTATTTCTATTACTAAATTTTTCTGATCCTGTCACAGAACATGTAATCACCAAACAATCTCATTTGTTTTTTACAATGCTAAGTGATAATGATAGCACAACCACTGGATTCGTTGATACATCTGCATTGGTCGACACTTACAATATTAACATCAGCGGTTAGCCAGCAACATGTTTCATTTGGTACAATACCGTTAAACAGTCCCGGATTACCCATTAGGCAGAGTAGGCAACTGCCTATGGGCCCCGCGACTTTTATGGGCCCCATTAGGGGCCCCCATGAGACCGTGACCGTGGGTCTGGGGCCCCAAAAGTTTGACTGCCTATGGGCCTCCACGGTGCTTAATCCGGCGCTGCCGTTAAATATTGTTTACAATTCAACACCTATTGGAACAACCGCATAAAAACTGCAATCGCCTTATCGCGAGTTCCATTGAATCATTGAAATAAGGAATTTCTTATGATTTGATGAGACTCATCAAACACCTGCTGCTGCTTCACTTACTCGGCAAGTGGTAATTCCATTTGCAACCGCAACGCTAACAGCAATGAGGTATTTATCATTTATCGACCAATGAACTCACGCGTGTGCGAGTTTAGCATCACGATTTTTTGAATAACAATATGATGTCGAACAACGTTTAAACATTATATATATATATATATATATATATATATATATATATATATATATATATATATATATATATATATATATATATATATATATATATATATATATATATATATATATATATATATATATTGCAAGCAACACAAGAATTGTCGGGATGGTTTTACTTGCAAAAAAAGTAGTCGTGTTGGTTCAAGTTATAAATATAATACAAAATATCTTATTACTGGCCCATCAGGTGAAGAAAACCGTCTTATCTCTGACATTTAATTTTACTTTTTATATTGTATATATCTCACCGCACATGGACAATAAAATCAGCAATGCGTTTAAAACATGGATCGATCCGCCAGCATGCAAATTGTCCATTGCCCACTGACTGAACAAGGGTTGAATATTTCAGTAGCGAAAATCGCCTTATTTATCATCTACGAACGCTCGTCAAAGTAGTATTTAATAGACGTGGACAAGATGCCAATAATGATATTTGCATTGCTCAAAGGAGCTCTTGATTATATCCAGAAGTGCTTCATATCAACAATATAGTATTTCTTCGTACACCAGACCCTAAATTTCCATCCATGGGTTTTAATGAGACCTTTTAAAACTGACAGCACTTCACCAATAATCCTACTGTTACAATTTTCCATGGTCAACCACAAATGTGATGTAAAATCTGATAATAAAATACCTACAGAAGATTGTGGCAAAATCATTGCAGATTTCTAGTGACAGTACACGTAGTAAAGATCCTGATAATTCTAGAGGACTTCAATATGACAACATTACTGTGTATGCTTTTGGTCTCCAGACTTACTGCCTTGGAGGAAGCAACAATCAAGATGGCAACTATCGTTTAAGCGGCTTGAAGCAGCAGTTTCTTTTTTTTTTTGGTGCCGTTTTTCATTATATATTTGTTTGTTGTCTGTCTTCGTCCACGTTATTGTGTTCATCATGCATTATCTGTTCAGTTAGTATGTGTTATCTATCTTTCGCTCTTTCCGGATCAACAAAATGGAAAAATTGGGCCGTTAATTTGGATAAGCTAATTAAAATCCTTATTAAATCATCAACATTTGTGTTAACTATCCAAGAGATATAACTGAGTATTGCATTATTCAATGCCTAATCAGTAGGACCACCAGAAAAGCGAATTGTTAATGTTTTCAACGATCAAGATGATCGACCTCTTTTTCCTTTCAGAAATATTGCTAAAAATATGAGGCGATGAGCCCAAGTGCGGAAATCTAACACCCACCGGTTTCTCTGTCAAGTTGCCTCCCCCCACCCCGCCAAGGTGGAATTGCTGTCATCGCAAAGAATTTCATGATCAAACGTCTTAACCACACCATAAACTTCGATTTATAAGACACATCCTTTGAACTAATCCAAACCACACTCACACTAGAAGAAAGGTCAGTCCATTTGTTCTGCCTCTACTACCCTACTCCTAGAAGAAAACTCAAGCTGTCTAAATCTCTCGTTTGTCAGCAGTTTCCAAATCTCTTGGAGTATGGAAATTCGATGGATGCCAACCTGATTATTCCTGGAGATTTCAACTTTCACTCCTTCCTGGAAAACCATACACATCAAAACTCCTAGATTCCATTCATGTTTTTAACCTCAAACAGTCGGTTAACCAACCCAGCCATAAACATGGTCACATTCTAGACTGGATTCTTCATATATAGCAGATGATAATATAGTATACGGTATTCCCTGGTATACCACGAAGTTGCATCTGATCACCTCTGCATTATATGCCATCTTAACAATCAGTCACAAACCCTCCACCTTTACTTGCTACTAAGAGAAACCTCCATATACTAAATATAACTAAACTAATGCATGACATCCAAGCAAACATAACAAATTGCTTACAACCTACAGCAGAACAACTCGATACTTCCCTGCGTCCATTGCTTGATAAACACCCCCCACCCTCAGCAAACAAGCGCAAATAATCGATTCAAAGGTGTTCTTCGTGGGAATGCAGTGTTAATGACACTGCAATAAGAGACCGATGTAAAGCTGAACTTTGGCTTTCCACCAGACGCACTAGTCATAAGCAAATCTAAGAAGACTGTCACAATCATAGATAGTCATTGCAGCAAAATTAGCCCACAGTACAGTACTAAGAATGGTTCAGCTGCAACAAGCTGTATTCTATTACTAGCAAAATAATGTCATGGAACAAATGTACACCACCACTTCCAACTTCCTTCTTCTTCATTTGACCTTCCGGACCTGTTTGCAAATTTCTTCCGTGACAAGGTACACACCATTAGAGATAAGATGGACAACACAATTTCAATTGACTCATCGTCACCATACAGTTGCGATACAAAATTTTAGCGGCAATCATTAGCAGCATTTGAAACTGTCTCTATGGATTAGTACGCACATTCGTGATAAGG
Source organism: Unio pictorum (assembly GCA_030141615.1). Lineage (NCBI taxonomy): Eukaryota > Metazoa > Mollusca > Bivalvia > Unionida > Unionidae > Unio > Unio pictorum. The sequence goes on from JARLTB010000075.1 coordinate 8,258,902, forward strand.
AGTCCAAAGACGTCATGTGAACTTGATCCAATTCCACCATCACTGCTGCTTGAGTGCTTAGGTCCAATATTGCCAACACTAATTGATGTTATTAAACTCCCTATTTCATCCTGGCGATTCCCATCATTTTTTAAACCTGCCATTGTAAAGCCTACGGTGCAGAAACCAACACACGATCATAACGATTTAAAGAACTACCGTCCAGTTTATAATGTCTCGTTCATGGCAAAAACCTTTGAAAAGGTTGTTCTGTCCAAACATGTATCTTGTCCGAATTCAAAAGGTTTTTATAGCAACGTATCTTATGCATACCACCCTTGCCACAGTACTGAAACTACTCTTCTAACAGTATTTAATGACATTCTCTTTGCTATGGATAGGGGAAAGATTACAGTCTTCACCCTCCTTGATTTGTCTACAGCATTTGACACAATAGACCATGATATATTACTTCACAGTCTCTAGCATGTATTTGGCATTCACGAGACAGGCTTACTATGGTTTAAGTCCTACCTGGTCAACATGACACAAATTGTGTCCGCAAATGGAACATACTCCATCGCAGGTGATCTATGCTGTTGTGTTCCATATGGGTCTAGTAATGGGCCTGTTTTCTTTGTTCTAAACAATCAACAGTTCTCAAGTGTCATAGATCATAATCCAGTGTCTCACCTATGGTACGCTGATGATACCCAAATATACAAATCTAGCCACCCAACTGAAGTTGATGCTACCATATAAGGTGTATAAAGATGTTTTTGTTTGTTTGGCTATTTGATAAGAATTTTTAACGTAGTTTTAAATATTTTTCAGTCATATTGGTACGATCCCTGTAGTGAGGCACTTTATAGTGATGTCTAGCACTCAGACATTATGCCGCAGACATGTAGCATGATGTCCCACCCAGTCACATTATCCTGACACCAGGCCGACCAGTCCTAACACTAACCTCTTAATGCTGAGCGCCACGCGATTCAGCTGTTAGCACCAATTTTGTAAGTCTTGGTATGACTCAGCCGGGGATTCGAACCCGCACGCTCTAATCACTAGGCCATCAGAGCGGTATAGTAGAAAGATGCATTTCTAATGTGAAATAATGGATGACATGTAACAAGCTGCAGTTGAATAAAGATAAAACTGCTTCTGTTCTGATCACAACGCAAAGACTTTCTCATTCAAATCCTTTACCTCATACAATAAATATCAGCGACACTAACATTAAATTCCCACAGCCTGTACGAAACCTAGATGTTACTCTGGACAGTACGCTCACATTGCACCAGCATGTCATGAACATATGCAAGGCTGCATATCATGACTTGAGACGCATCAGTTCCATTCGTAAATATCTTTCATTTGATGCCGATAAAACACTTGTGTGTTCATTAATAATTTCAAGACTGGGCTAGGTAACTCAAGTCTGTCTGGTTTGTCTCCAGATCTACTCCAGAAACTTCCAAAAGTTTAAACACAGCTGCTCTAATCATCCTTACCGTACCAGGATAAACACACACACACACACACACACACACGCGCGCGCGCGCGCGCGCGCACACACAGTGCTCAGTACCTTAAACTGGCTATTAATTTGATCCAGAATCAAACAAATTTTTTTCTATGTGCAACGTTTTACAGGCAGATTTCAGTCCAACATACCTATCCTACCTCACCCATGTGGACACACCAGCTAGATAATTACGCTCCTTTCCTGGAAATCATAGATTCATTACTCCCATTATAAAATCGATTAACATGGACAGCGTTATTTTGCACAACAAGGCACAGCAATGTCTCGAATTAGTATTTGATAACTGAGCTAAGACATAATACAAAGCGATCCTATTCAAGAGTGCTCTTAAAACGCACCCATTTCCACTGCAAGAACAAAATTAAAGACCTAATCATTTTTCCTACCTTAAATATTTTCAATATGTTTTTATATTTTTTTTTAATTTCACGGTGTTTGTGTTTTCGTAATCATATCAGTATATATGTTTGTATGTTATAGGTGTTGTCTAATGATGTAAAGCGCTTAGAGCATCTAATGATTAATCTATATACCAAGTCCTCATTATTATTATTATCGTGCCCCCCCCCACGAGTGAATTGAGGATACTGAATGGTCCTCATCGACACCGATGGACGAACATCAACATTATACAAGGTTATCGACTCAAAAATGTTAATAACACAAAGATAATCAACTGACTGGTAATACACACGCATTTTGCTAGTATTTTAAGCATACATGCATTAATATCTTACATTCAATACTGTTTAGGTACATTTAATTCAAAATGTTTATTTTCTTGTATGATTTTCTATTGTGTAGTTTAAGAACCCCACCTGCAGCGATACCTTTTTTAACCACAAAACAAAAATCAAATCCATAGCTTTTATCTGCTGGCGTACAGTGCGAGAACAATTTTATTGGACAGACTACTGTAATGAAGGTTAAAATTGATTATTTTTTAATAATGTAAATCTGTTTTAATTTTTACGTGAGTGGGTTTATTTCTAAGCCTGGATGGACGAATAAATGGACTGACTTACTTTCTTTTGAATTCGAACAAGACATGTTTATTAGCCTTAGACCGAACCCGGATGAAAGAACTTAAATTGATTATCGTGTTTGCTCTGGACGAGAACTGAATTAATTGAACGTCACTTTGAACCAGATTTTCGTAAATATTGGGTCCAATGGAACAACTCGCTAGTGATTGACAGGAATGGTAATTATTTACACATCTTAAGTCGAGTAACCACTTCAAACAATTAAAATCAAAATAAAGAGATTATCTTGCACGAAGTTTCCTGAACCGACGACAGCAATCACTATGACGTTACGAGTGATAAGATATATTAACATTTCCAGCATGCATATGGTTGTATTTTTGTTTTTGTAAATATGTAAAACACCTGTTTATCATTTATCTTTTTTAAAATTGATCAGTTCCAGACCTTTATGTGGAACGCAACGTTCATTGCTATAGAAAAGATAAATCACTTTTGAAAAACGGACATATAAGATGACTTTCTTTAGAAACCATACTGCATTTTGAAGAAAAAGATAATTAGTCTGAGAAGCAGAAACTTAATTCACTATCAGTTATGCGAAAATATATCTTCCAGTACATATATGTGCGTGATGATGACGTTTTGATTCATCCTTATTAATGTTGTATGTTTAAGATATCTTCCTAATCAGAGCATCCAGATAGTAACTGTCTTTTTTCGCTCATGAACTCCTGACATCGTGTTCACGAACATTTCTGATCCACAAAACAACCTAAAGTTGAAAGTTCAAGAAATAAGACAGTCTTTACTCTAATTATAATAAAGTTAGGAATTAAAAGACAACAAACAAGGGAAGAATACGGCTTTAACTGATCCATTTTGAAAACATCCTCACATATGAAAAATATATCTGTGTATTTTCACACGTGAAAATATCAGATTTCTCATCATGTTATGCGACGGTTAATTGTGTGTGCCGACACTATTTTGTACTTGCAACAACAATAAAAACGAGTACTTTGTAATTTAAAACCAATGAATTTTTACATTTCATTTATGGCAATTAATCTTTGATAAAGAAATTAAACCATGATACGATCTCGTATATTTGAAGTTAGTTCCCCTTACGTGCTGACAATTAAAAAGAAAAACACTGTAATGCATTGCTGAATCGGACTTCCATTGTTTTCAGATAGGGTTACAATAGTTTACAAATGACAAAAATGCAATTTTTTGTGACATATTAGGTTAACCAGAACATGCCGCTTTCTTAAGCCACATTTAGTTATATGATCATCTTTGGATAGTGAGGTGAATTTAGAAACATCGGGTGGTGGTGAGTTTGTTGTGCCAAAAAGTGAGTTTAATCTTCTAAGCTTCCATTATGCAACTAGATCGTATATAATAAGATGAAACTTTTATTTAACTACGTTAATACTGGATATATTTCATATTGGGTTACCAAAAACTATATATTATAACTAGCTTCGCCACTCGTTAAAACATCATGTTTTTGGTACCACACAATGAAATATAACCAGTATAAACGTAATAAAACAAAAGATCCTATATGAATTTGTTTTGATCATGTTTCAATAATATTTAAAATTAATATTGAAATGAAATTTAACAAAATTTATCTTCTCATATAATAATCAAACGGCTATTTCACTTTGGAATTGAAGTGTGTTTAAAATACACTAACTTCGGTTCTTGATCTTCACATATCTGTTTTTACCTAACGTACTCACAAAATGCACCTGAACTATAAACTAAGGAACTCGTGGCAAATATATAAAGCTGTACATATATTCACTGAGTACATACATACATACATACATACATACATACATACGCACGCACGCACGCACGCACGCACGCACGCACTCACACGCGTTGCTGCATATCGAATTAGACGAGAATTAATTATGTCTTTACATATATGCACCATACAATTGCAAATACAGACTGTTCATTTCTTTCCTTTCCAGCACACACTATAATTAAAACTTTGGTCTCTTAACTCTTTGAGCCTTTACAATTTCGTCACACACATACCATCCAAAACACTGAACTTTTAACAGGTGTCATTCTTGGCCCCACAATAGACAAATGCATTTGAATTTGAATTATTTATTGAATAAATAGTTGTACTGATAGATGGAAGGATGAGTGGGCGGATGAACGTTTGTAATAGCTGGGGAATGAACCTACTCATTTAAAATTAATTTTGTGTTTTATTCATTGGAATATAAAGTACAGGCTGCTAGAACTTCCACTGTTTAAATAAAGAGAATGGATTAATCGTCCTTGTGCATTATATTTTGGTTTAAGTTGAAGACGTTGAATTGTTTTCGAGTTATTGATAAAATAATAGTGTATACGTGTTCGAGTTCGAATAAACACCTTAAACAGCCTAACATCAAAATAAACTGACATTCCAGCGAGTCATTCCTTTCTTTAAACATTGTTATTGCATTATAAATGTCTCCACGTGATATTTTTCATAGTGACATTTTCTTTCACAGCATGTTATAAGTTTGATTTTCAAATAATTTTGGTTCTCAATTAGAATTTGACCATTATTCTCAAAATGAGCACGGATGTAACCTATCGCGATAATCATTTGACGTCACATGCGTTGAGTACAGATTTTCTTTGGCTCCAAACTGAATAGCATATATTTTCACGGGAGGGAAGAGGTACAATGTGTGGATTTATTCAGGAGCCATTTCACATTCATAAAGAAAAACGAAGTCATGTAGGACAGGAAGATGTAACATAATTAGAATATTTAAGACATGCTATCAATACCAGGTGGTGCAATTGATTGTGACATATACAGGGTTTGCATGAAGTGTTCGAAGAACAGAGACACGATTGACATATCAACAGCAGCAAAGCCACTGTGTCATAATACCATATTGGGACCAACTGTCAACTTTATGTAAAGCACTGATTAATTGCCTGTTTATTATGTTTTTTTTTTGTCTTAGACAAAACTCAGATACCATGAAAGATTTAACTCTTATATGTACCACTTGTTATCTTCACGGAATCACTATTCTGCATGCACATTTTGTCATATTTTCACTTCCGGCCAACGAAATTGAAGAAACTATGGAAATGTTTAAAAGAAAATCTTCAAATATGTAGAAACTTCTATCCTAACAATAGCATAAGCGCAGTTGACAGGATAATGAAACCCATCTTGGACAGAATACAAATTGGATAAGCACGGTCGTAAGGTTAATTTAGCAAAACATGGGCAGAATACAAATTGGGTACATTATATGCCATCACAAATTGATTTATGGCAATGTATCAATATTGCATTAACAAGCTTTTATAGGAATATTGCATTAATATTCAATATGATTTCTATTCATCCAGTTATTCAAACTTTTGACGCATAGCTCTGCTTACAGAAATGACACTTTTTCAATGGTCTCATTGCAATTTGACGTTCTGATCATTACTCAATAGGCAAGTTTATTACCAGAACAAAGCCCTAGTATCCGACTATTATATTACTTAATATCGTAATATATCTGAAAACAGTAAATAGTTCAATGTTGCATCCTGCTATAATACTACGATTAAGGAATCAATTAGATACATTATCGCAAATGACTGACACACGCTCGTCAATTTCTCTACGACTTTGGCATTTTATCTAAGTACAAATCACTTTGCTATTTATCATTTTAATTTGTGCAGCTACATCTGGCATCTGCAGCGTGATGCCCTCAAATGTAGGCAACATATTTCATCGTTTGTACTATATTTAGAATCAGCTAGAGAATATAGCCTTATTTAATCAGGCGCTCACAGAATCTCATCAAATGCAAACCATACGTGACGAAGATCATTCGACGACTCATGTGAGTGCTGGATCACGTCTAACAGAATAGACTATATTTTTCACTGCCTGAACGGGCGATATAAAATATTGCGTCACATATGTGACCCAAACTGAATATTGTGAGACAAAACCAACAGTAATTAGATTGCAGTAACCTATTGTTGATAAATGCTTCACCATGCTTAGGCTGCATCTGCCCTATTTTAATTTCAGTAATAGACTCTAAAGCAATATTTTAAGGTAATAGATCCTGCAGATGAAATAAGCACTTATATCAAAATAACTTCTTGAATGTGATAAAATAGTTACGGACACAACGTACCTTTACTAACACTCTCTTGTTTTTCATAGTAATCTAATATGTGTACCATTAGAAGTTAGAGTACCGTGGGTTAGATCCCCGGCCGAGTCGTATCAAAGACTTACACAAATGGTACTAACAGCTGCCTCGCTTGGCGCTCAGCATTAAGAGGTTAGTTTTAGGACTGGTTGGCCTGGTGTCAGGGTTGGTGCATGATGCCCCAGTGCTAGACATCACTATAAATTGCCTGACTGCAGACATCGTAGCGATATGATTGAAAAATTGTTAAAGCTACGTTAAAAATCCCAATCAAACAAAGAAACAAAAAAGAAGCTAGAATTGGGCATTATGTAACCATGTTCTCAAATATTTTGATTCATGCAAATGTGACTATCTTGTATCTACCAATAACAGATTTAAACTTGTTATAACCCTTTATTACTACAATTAAAACGATGAACTACATTCAACATCCTAGATAGTCTCTGCTGTATTTATATCGTTGTACTCCAGTCTCCAGTCATAATTTATATGCATCAAACCTCATTTACTTCGACAGTTCTCAAGATTATATCAGAAACGCATTTACATAGCCTTTGCGAAATGCGTTGAGCTTTTAGCTGTATTTTTAAAACTAATAGAAGGTGATATTCTAATGAGCAGGATAAGCGCGTTGGATAGGTTAATTTTGACTACAATTTTACACGAGTCTACAATAGAATGCAAAAGAAGTTCATTATTGAAGTGATACCTAGAATCATATTTTTACAAAAAAGATACTATTAGTTACAAAACTAAATTTAAGGCCATCCAACGAAAGTATTTCATAAGTAGATATATTAACTACAATCACACCAGTTGATAAATATAGGGCAGGTTTCTATTGGTCAGAACATAACCATGTGACCAGTTCCAATTACCTTTGTTTCTATATAAACTGTACATAGAACTACTTTATACGTCTATAAATAGTCACGTTCAAAGTAACTAATGTAAACATTGAATAGGAAATCAGTGAAAGAAAAAAAAATGATTGGTCTATATTGTATTAGAAACTTCAATAAATTGATTGAACAGAATAAAATAACTAATCTTATAAATTTTCTGAAAATAATTTTATCATTGATTAGGATTTTAAACCAGTTGGGAAACTCAAAGTTCGAGAAGAACAACAGTGGGGCTGTTTAACAACACTTTCACTGCATGTCGTTAAACTAATTTAAATCTATAGGTAAATAGATATAGGGACTGGGAGGATTAAAGATTAAAGGTTCAAAGATTAAAATTATAACAATTGGATTCACAGTCTAACAATGTATGGCGCCAACCTTGATAGTTACGATTTGGGGTGGGCATGTAGCAATCCGCTACTACCCCATCTTAACTGTCATGGTTGATGTATTGCAATGTTTGACTCCTGGATCCTTATCACCATATAGCAATACTATAAATGCAAATTTAAATTAAAGATTAAACTATGCCGTGAATGTTCAAAGCCTTAGATTGCCTCGAGTAGGACGAATTATATTTTATGTAGACGTAGCTATTATGTTTGCGGATGGAGAATCGCTAGTTTTATAAATAGCTAATTAGCGAACGCCCTCAACAAGAATTTAAAAGATAAATTAAAGCTTTAAAACTAATAGAACATATCTTTTCATAAAATAACAAAAAGTTTATCGTGGTATAACCTGTCAATTGACTCCTCGCACATATTTGCTGTATGATTCGGAAACTGACAGTTTATACCACGACAAATGCAGACAAAACAATATTAAACTCCTAATTGTATAACATTTATCAATTTTTTAAATCTGTAATCGTTTGACTCGAACACATTGGTTCTTTTCTAGTCCATATGACTTGTGGATTTACCATATCATTAGAAATTCATATGGATTTTGAATTAACTGTGGCTTAATAGCTACCGTAATAAAATGAATCATCAGCTACCTGTAAAGCATTAATTAAGTGTCTGTTGATCTATTCTTTTTTGAGAAACAGGGACAAAATACAAATCGGATACGTGTGTTCCATACGTTAATTTAGCCCAACATTGTCAGAATATAAACTGAGTGCATTATATGCCGTCGCAATTTGATGTATGACAATGTATCAAAATTGTATTGAAAATATTGTAATGGATTATAAATAATCAAAATAATTTCTATTCATTAAGTTATTCAAACTGTTGTCGCATGGCTCAGCTTACAGATTTGACACTTTTTCAATAGTCTTCTGGCAATGTGCTGTTCTGATCATTACTCAATCGGCAAATTTATTACCAAGACAAAGCCCTAGTATCCGAATATGCGGTGGAACAAATCCGACAGTATGTAATCCGTATTTGTCTTAATAAAAATTATAAAAATCTAATAAAACATAAAACTACTACTGACTTTACTGATTAAAAAGATTATTTTAATGGCATTAAACTTAGTTTTGTACTAATTCTATATTTTTAAATTTCTTCTAGTTATGACTAGAATAATAGAGTTGCTATTGTAATACTCATTAAACTCGGAAACATTACCGGTAATTACCGAATTCTTCGAGTAACCTATCTAGTAAAGTATGTTACTTGCATTGCCATCAACAGTAAAGTGTAAACATAAAAATAATATGTTAACTAAGTTCCACATCTTGACCTTTATGTTAAATTTAAAGAAAACGGATTTGAATCGACCAGATGAAGCAACTTTAATAGGTCAGGAATGATTTTTAAATAGTGATTTTTGGGGGCGGTTGATAGGAGGAGAATGACGATCGATGCATTGCGTTACCTTGAATTCGTTGATTAATGCATATTGAAGCGTCTTCTCTGACAATTGCACGTAACGGAAGAGGTACAAATTTGACATGATTATGGAAAGTTTGCAGAAGAAAATCTTCTAATTTGCATGAATAAGACAAGTGTGTTTACTAGGTTAATTTTAACTTACACCCGTTATTTACGATGATGTTGGGGATTACAATAGGATGCAAAACAGCATCATCGTTGCAGTGATACCTAGAATAAATTATTTTTTAAAAAATACCGTTAGGTACAAAACTAAATTTAACGACATTTAGGAACTGTATTTGATAAGTTATGTCAGTGGTAGATATGTTGTATAATAAATTTATATCATTTTTAAAGCTCAAACAAAACATACAGATTGCATAATGATTACTTGACTCTAATGCACTAGTTCTATTCTAGTCCATATGACTTGTTCATGTACCGAATCTTTACAAATTTATATGAAGTGTGAATTAACTGTGGTATAATGGCTACCCCAATAGAACCAATTGTCAGCTGCCTGTAAAGCATTGATTAATTGTCTGTTTATATGGTTTTGTTTTAGTAACATAGACAAATACATATCTGATACGTCTGGACAATAGATTAATGTAGACCAACATAGGCAGAATACAAACTGAATGCATTATATTCAGTCCCAAATTGATGGATGGCAATGTAACAAAACTGTAATGAAAAAAATTGCAAATAAATTTTACATCAATATACAGTATGATTTCAATTCATCCTGTCATTCAAACTTTTGAGCGTGTATCAGCTTACAACATTGACACATTTTCAATGGTTTTATGACGAGATTAAGTTCTGACCGTTACTCAATAGACAAGTGTATTACCAGGACAAAGCATCACTATTCGGTCATTATATTACTTAATAGTATAATATATCTTCAAACAGTAAATAGTACAATGTTGCATCCAGCAATAAGACTACATATAATGAATCATGGAGACAAAATCTTCCAAATGACTGACATACACTCTTCAAGTTCTTAAAAAGTTTGGCATTTCTTCTAAGGGACAAATGTACGTTGTTATTTATCAATTTTATTGGTGCATCAACATCTGGCAGCTGCTGCATGATGCTCTCAAATGTAAGTCACAACGTTCAGCTTTGAAAGATATTTAGAATCAGCTGGATAATAAAGACTCGTCTAAGCAGGCGTTCATAAAATGTCAACAAATATAAGCCATACGTGCCGAAGATCGTTCGATCGTTACACCCCACTAGACCAAACTACAGCGGCTCTGTCAGAGGATTCATCCCACAAGACATGAAGAACGAAGCGTGGCGGCCACGTGGATTTCAAGATGGCGACCTGAGTGCACCACTACAAATAACATCAACGGTGGGCACGCGGTGTTACAGGGAACCAACGAAGAATGAAACGAGGGCATATACAGTCACCTGGAAAAATTTCGAAACGTCATACAGAAATTTTGCTTCATGGGGGACTAAATGGAAAACTGGCTGGGACATGAGAAAATCTGCCTTAGCCAACCTACCGCATCGAGAACAGACGTCCCGGAGAAAGATGACAGAATTAAATTAGCTAGGTATTTCATTTGCCTGAATGAAAATAGGGGACTCATTTGGCTTCGAGTACCCCTCTTTGAACAACTATTTGGCCCTGAAAAGACTAATTTGACCTTTTTGGCACCGCCTTCAACAAATTTATGACCAAAATCCCCTACCATTGACTACACTTTTATGTGTCGCTTAGACACTTTAATTTAAATACAATAGGGACTTTCACATGTACACTTTTGTACTAGTCCCTATTTTTGATAGGATGTTAACTAATATTTCACAACTTAGATATTTGGTAAATTGCATAGGTGGCTTACACATTATTGGTTGTTAGGTTGTCCATTAGTATAACTGGACTGAATTTGATATACATGAGCGCGCTTGGCTCTGCGCACCCTTGCTACCTGCTGCAGTAATATCTCGTGCTTGCACGACCATACTACGCAGACACAGGCGATACGAGTTAAACTATTTTACTCTCGCTTCTCCTTACTGCTATTGCAGACTGGGTAGGCAACTACAGTAATACTGATTGGGTGTGTGTGTGTAAGTACTATTCCTACCCACCCTACGGCCTTACATTCACCCAGAGGCAGTTTATAAACTGTCCCGTGGTGACGGCCAAATTAAATAAGTGTTTTCTTATATAAAACACATAAACGCCTGTAGGGTGGGTGCAATTCCCACCCTCAGGATAAAATTAAATAACTCCCCTATGGGAGATAAACTAGTGTCAAGAGCCCACGGGACGAGACACTTTAAACCCATACTCATCATCATCAGATCGTTCGAAGACACACGTTAAGTTGTGGAGCACGTCTAATAAAATATGCTATATTTTCCACTGCCTAGAAGGGCAAAAGAAATTGATGGCATCACGTACGTGACACAACCTGATTATGTTGGAAAATAACAAACATGGATTCTATTGCATTAAACAATGATCAATACAAGCTTCAGTATATTTTTATTAATTAAAGTAAATGACGCGGAAGCAATATTTTAAGGTAACAGGACCTGAAAATAACACACACCCTTGCATCCACCGATAAAATTTAAATTTGCTACATCCCTTTATCATTAAAATAGAAATGAGGAACTACAAGCAACATCCTAGAAATCACCAGCGGTATTTCAATAGTTGTACTCCAGTCTTCATTTTTAAGTTACATGGATCTAACCTCATTTACTTCGACAGTTCTCCTAAAATGTCATGAGCACGTTTGCATAGCTTTTGCAAAATGTGTCGAACCCTAGATGTATTATTGAAAGTCAGATAAATTCAGGTGAATTTAGAGCATCTTATCTTAGACACGAAACAGATAAAAATTGTCAGCATCGGTCATATTTCATTTTCTAACAGTAGTTAGATTGGGAGCAAATGACTAATGTGACCTTTATGGAACAGGTCGAGCCACACTTATTTCTTTAACATTATATACAAATGTCAAGATGTTCAACTTTGTTAGCATATTATTTTCTGTTTATACTTTGATGTTGATTTCAACGCAAGTAAACATTTTACTAGGTAGCATGGATAATCCGAAAATATATATTTATGATTTTGTTCGAGAGTACAATAGGATGCAAAGCAGAACTGCTATTGTAGTGATAACTAGAAGTGACATTTTTTTTTAAAAATTGAATAAGTTCCAAAACTAAGTTTAAGGCCATTCAAAGAATACATTAGATAAGTAAAGTCAATAGTAGATATATGGTATATTACATTATATATATATATATATATATATATATATATATTTAATTCCAATAAAAAAACAGGGATTTACTCCTGATTGATTGATTCTAATGATTGAGTGCTTTTCTGGTCCAGTTGACTTGTGGGTAAAGCAGATCATTAGAAATTTGTACGATGTTGACTAGTGGTTGGACTGAAACACTAATTACCTCACCAATTATTTATATTGTTAATGGACGTTATGGGATTAACATGCTGGTTGACATTTTATAGCTCGATGATTTAAGATACGTAAAATTATAGATTTTAGTCGTTTGTAACTAATCCAGCAAATATACTAAATCATTATTGATTGATCAATATAGAATTTTGTTTGGGTGAGAGGTGACGATTCATGCATCTTTTTACCTTGAATTCGTTAGTAAATGCATATTGAAACGTTTAATGTGAAAATTACATGTAACTGAAAGATAAAATTGGTGTATTTGTTGAGGAGCAATTTTGTATTCATGACGAAGACTAACTCATATGTGACATAACGATGTATCATATTAAGAATACTGAAGATATAATATCAATACCTGGTGGCGCTCATGATTGTTTCATATACAATATGTGCATGAAGGGTTCAAGGAACATAGACATGATTGGCCGGTGTGACACAATTTAAAAAAAGTTCAACCAATTGCAGGACTTCAATGTTTTCTTTTCTTCAGAGTTAATCGTGGTATAACCTGTCAATTGCTCACTCTCACGTATTTGTTTGTGATTCGGCAACTGACAGTTTTTACCACGACAAATGCAGACAAAACAATTTTAAACTTCTAATTGTATAACATTTATCTTAATTTTGAATCTCTAATACAGCATACGGATTGCATATTGATTGCTTGACTCGAACACATTTGTTCTTTTCTAGTCCATATGACTTGGGGGTTTACCATATCATTAGAAATTTATACGAAGTTTGAATTAACTGTGGGTTAATAGCTACCGTAATAGAGCGAATCGTCAGCTACCTGTAAAGCATTAATTAAGTGTCTGTTGATCTATTCTTTTTTGAGAAACAGGGACAAAATACAAATCGGATACGTGTGTTCCATACGTTAATTTAGCCCAACAGAACATAATGTCAAATGTCAGAACATAAACTGACATTATATGCCGTCGCAAATTGATGTATAAAAATGTATCAAGATTGTATTGAATATTTTGTAATGGATTATTAATAATCAAAATAATTTCTATTCATTAAGTTATTCAAACTGTTGTCGCATGGCTCAGTTTACAGACTTGACACTTTTTCAATTGTCTCTTGGCAATGTGCTGTTCTGATCATTACTCAATCAGCAAATTTATTACCAGGACAAACCCCTAGTGTCCGAATATGTGGTGTGTTACGGCTATTTGATTTAATTTATTTATTTTTGAATTGTTAAATCCAAATTTATCTTTTAGGGTTTAATATCCATTAATTGGGAAATTATTCTAGAAAGTTTAGGCTGACTTAGATTCTCTAATTGTAAACAAGTTTTGATCCTGGCTTGTTTGACCTAAATCCTGACCTTGCTTTAGACATTGTCAACAAGCCTCTAACACTATTGGTTAATTTCAAGGATAACTTTTTATTTTTAGTAATTAGTGGCTTATTTTTCTTCTGGATCATTTTATTATTACGTGAATAGGTGAAGGTAGACTCTTCCTCTGACCTTCTATCAATTTCTAGAAAAGCGCGTGATCACTTGTTTACTTCAGAAGAACAGTTATATATAGCTGAATTTTGGAAGCTAACAGTAGTAGAATCTTTGGGCTGTAAGTTATTAGTTGTGTATTTCATGTTTGAGTGTTAATTTTATTCTGGACTTTGTGTCAATTCGTTGAAAAAGAAGAATTATTCTATTTATTTGAAAACAGGACATACGTTTCATAATTTCATCTGGATGATATTAAATCAAGAACTGCATCACGTGACATTGTCAGCCATTTTGGATTACATTGTCAAGATTCGAACCTGGAACTATTAGAACATTTATTTATCAGGACTCTAACAATTCCATTAGTGGATTATTTTTGTGAATTCTATATTGGATTAATGTTGGATTTGATTCTCTAAAACTGTAAGTTTATTTATTTTATGAAAATAATTGTACTTAATAAATTCATTGTTCAATTTGTACAAGCTTGTTAGTTTTCACTCTTTCTGTGTTGCTGCTTATTCGAGCCTAAGCACGTAACAGGTGGAGCAAATCCGACAGTATGTAATTCGTATTTGTTTTTTTTTTTACAAATATTAAACATCTAATAAAACATAAAACTACAACTGAATTTACTGACCAAAAAATTATTTTAATGGCATTAAACTTAGTTTTGTACTAATTCTATTTTTTTTTTGAATTTCTTCTAGTTATGAATAGAATAATAGAGTTGCTATTGTAATACTCATTAAACTCGGAAACATTAATTACCGAATTATTCGAGCTACCTAGTAAAGTTACTTGCATTGCCATCAACAGTAAAGTGTAAACAAAAAATAATGTTAACTAAGTTCCACATCTTGACCTTTATGTTAAATTTAAAGAAAACGGATTTGAATCGACCAGATGAAGCAACTTTAATAGGTCAGGAATGATTTTTAAATAGTGAATTTTTTGGGGCGGTTGATAGGAGGAGAATGACGATCGATGCATTGCGTTACCTTGAATTCGTTGATTAATGCATATTGAAGCGTCTTCTCTGACAATTGCACGTAACGGAAGAGGTACAAATTTGACATGATTATGGAAAGTTTGCAGAAGAAAATCTTCTAATTTGCATGAATAAGACAAGTGTGTTTACTAGGTTAATTTTAACTACACCCGTTATTTACGATGATGTTGGAGATTACAATAGGATGCAAAACAACATCATTGTTGCAGTGATACCTAGAATAAATTATTTTAAAAAATACCTTTAGATGCAAAACTAAATTTAAGGACATTTAGGAACTGTATTTGATTAGTTATGCATCTAGTAGATATGTTGTATAATGCTTTTATGTAATTTTTAAAGCTCAAACAAAACATAGAGATTTCATAATGATTACTTGACTCTAATGCACTGGTTCTTTTCTAGTCCATATGAATTGTTCATATACCAAATCAGTACAACATATGAAATGTGACTGAACTGTGGTATAATGACTACCCCAATAGAACCAATTGTCAGCTGCCTGTAAAGCATTGATTGTCTGTTTGTATGGTTTATTTGGAGTAACATAGACAAATACATATCTGATACATCTGGACCATAGATTAATGTAGACCAACATAGGCAGAATACAAACTGAATGCATTATATTCAGTCCCAAATTGATGGATGGCAATGTAACAAAATTATAATGAAATAATTGCAAATAAATTTTACATCAATATTCAATATGATTTCAATTCATCCCGTCATTCAAACTTTTCAGTGTGTATCAACTTACAACATTGACACATTTTCAATGGTTTTATGACGAGATTAAGTTCTGACCATTACTCAATAGGCATGTTTATTACCAAGACAAAGCATCACTGTTCGGTTATTATGTCACTTAATAATATAATATATCTTCAAACAGTAAATAGTACAATGTTGCATCATGCAATAAGACTACATGTAATGAATCATTGAGATAAAATCTTCCAAATGACTGACATACACTCTTCAAGTTCTCAACAAGATTGGTATTTCTTCTAAGGGACAAATGTACATTGTTTTTTTTATCAATTTTATTGGTGCATCAACATCTGGCAGCTGCTGCATGATGCTCTCAAATGTAGGTCACAACGTTCAGCTTTGAAAGATATTTAGAATCAGCTGGATAATAAAGACTCATTTAAACAAAATTTCAACAAATATAAGCCATACGTGACGAAGATCGTTCGAAGACACACGTTGCATGGTGGAACAAGTCTAATAAAATATGCTATATTTTCCACTGCCTAGAAGGGCAATGCAAATTGATCGCATCTGAATACCTCAATATGTTGGAAAATAACAAACATGGATTCGATTGCAGTAACCAGTGATCAATACAAGCCTCAGTTCATCTGAATACCTGAATATGTTGGAAAATAACAACCATGGATTCGATTGCAGTAACCAATGATCAATACAAGCTTCAGTATATTTATTATAAATGTGTCTTATTTATAATTCTAGTAAATGACTAAAGCAATATTTTAAAGTAACAGGACCTGCAAATAACACACACCCTTGCATCCACCGATACATTTTAAATTTACCCTTTATCACTAAAATACAAACGAGGAACTACAACATCCTAGAAATCACCAGCGGTATTTTAATAGTTGTACTCCAGTCTTCATTTGTAAGTTACATGGATCTAACCTCATTTACTTCGACAGTTCTCCTAATATGTCATGAGCACTTTTGCATAGCCTCTGCAAAATGTGTCGAACCCTAGATGTATTATTGAATGTCAGATAAGTTAAGGTGAATTTAGAGCATCTTATGTTAGACACGAAACAGATACAAATTGTCAGCATCGGTCATATTTCATTTTCTAACAGTAGTTAGATTGGGAGCAAATGACTAATGTGACCTTTATGGAACAGGTCGAGCCACACTCATTTCTTTAACATTATATTCAAATGTCAAGATGTTCAACTCTGTTAGCATATTATTTTCTGTTTATACTTTAATGTTGATTTCAACGCAAGTAAACGTTTTACTAGGTACCATGTATAATCCGAAAATATATATTTATGATTTTGTTGGAGAGTACGATAGGATGCAAAACATTTTTTAAAAAATTGAATAAGTTCCAAAGCTAAGTTTAAGGCCATTCAAAGAATATATTAGATAAGTAAAGTTAGTAGTAGATATATGGTATATTACATTTTATATATATATTTAAAACTCCAATAAAAAAAAATACCGATTGACTCCTGATTGATTGATTTTAATGAATGTGTGCTGTTCTGATCCAGTTGACTTGTAGGTAGAGCAAATCATTTAAAATTTTGTATGATGTTGACTACTGGTTGGACTGAAACCCTCATTAACTCACCAATTATTTATATTTGTTAATGAACGTTATGGGATTAAGATGCCGGTTT
Source organism: Unio pictorum (assembly GCA_030141615.1). NCBI lineage: Eukaryota > Metazoa > Mollusca > Bivalvia > Unionida > Unionidae > Unio > Unio pictorum. The sequence continues at coordinate 8,276,722 of JARLTB010000075.1, forward strand.
GACATTTTATAGCTCGATGACTTAAGATAAGTGAAAATATAGATTTTAGTCGTTTGTAACTAATCTAGCTAATATACTAAATCATGATTGATTGATAAATATAGAATTTTGTTTGGGCGAGAGGTGACGATTCATACATCTTGTTACTTTGAATTCGTTAGTAAATACATTTTGAAACGATTTCTCTGAAAATTGCATGTAACGGAAAGGTACAATTGGTGGATATGTTAAGGAGCAATTTTGTATTCATGGCGAAGACTAACTCATATATAACACAACGATGTATCATATTAAAATTACTGAAGACATATCAATACCTGGTGGCGCTTATCATTGTTTCATATACAAGGTTTGCATGAAGTGTTCAAGGAACATGTACATGATTGGCCGCTTTGACAACTTTAAAGCCACTGTCTCTTAATGCTTATTCCATTGGAACCAAGTGTCAACTACCTGCGAAACATTTAGCAAGTGTTTGTCTGTTCATTGTTCGAGTCCACGAACTGTCGAAACAGAGGAAACTCGAACACCCTGATAGGTTTTTGCTAGGCATATCTCACGTCACTGGATCTCTGTTTCTTCATGCGCATTACGCCATATTTTTATTTCGGGCCGAGAGGTTCGATCTAATTATAGACGTTTACGGAAGAAACTCTTCAAAATTTGTCGACGATGCTACTCCGATGCGCAAGATAAGTGTGGATCTGATAATTTGGACTAACACCTGTTTTTATTATCTTGTTGGAGACAGTAGGATGCAAAGATATCCTAAGTATTTTAGCGATACCTTGAATAAATTATTTTTAAAAAGATAGCTTAGGTTTACACCTGAAGAATAGTATTTGACGAGCAATGTTGTTAGTAAATATATTGTATAATTTAATTTATCTTATTTTCAAAGCTCCAGTAAAACACGGAAGGCAAACTTACTCATGGACTAGCATGCACTGGTTCTTGTCGCCTCCAGATGAATTGTGGTTGTACCAAATCATGAGAAATTTACCTTAAGTGTGAATTATCTGTGGCATAATGGATATTCCCGTATAACCGATTGACAGCTACACGCAAAGCATGCATTATTTGTCTTTATCTCTGTTCTTTTTGTTAGTAAACTGGACAAATTAAAAATCAGTTGTGTGGTTAATTTGTTAATTTCGCCCAATATGGACAGAATGCAAACTCAGTGAATCATATCCGGTGCAAATTGATGTATGAAAATGAGTCATAATTGTATCGAAATGTTTTATAAGTGTTACATATATCTGATTTAATATATATTTATTTTAATTCAATTGTTTGTTTGTAGGTCAGTTTTAAATTTGTTTTTCTCGATTACATGCTGTTATAATGTAATCTTGGTTACGTGAATTCGAATTTTTTTCTGAAAATCAATTTGACCTGACTCTTTTCATAAATACCTAAGGCTGACCTAGTTTCTAACCTTAGTTAAGAGAAGTTAGTCAGTTTTGGTTTTTTACCTTGAACACTGAAAAGTGTTTAGTTGTGACCAGATGAATAAAATTTTTATCTTTTGAAATTATTAATTCATTTTCCTGGAATTATTTGAGCACTCAAAACAAAATTCTTGGACCAAAACACCGGAGTGTTATTTCTTGTGGTTCTGCAAGGAACTTTAGATACATAAATACTATACAGGTTACAATACACATCATCGCCTTCCATCATTAATTTTCGTCAGGACTCGAACTTGAAGTCATTAAAACATTTAATTACTAGAACGTCTAAAATTTAATTCGTGGATTATTTTTGGATTGATTCATAAACCGTAAGTTCTATTTTATTCACTTTTAACGATGTTTTTCCAGAGAAATAAAATATTACTGTTTTCACTCTTTCATTGTCACTGTTTGTTAGAGCCAAAATCATGTAACACAAGAATATTCCATTAATATTTAATATGATTTCAATTTGTCCCGTCATTCACTCTTGTAATGGATGGATCAGCCAACAACACTGAAACATTTTCAATGGTCTAATTGCAATATGACGTTCTGATCATTACTCAATAGGCAAGTTTATTACCAGAACAAAGCTTCAATATTCGACTCTTATAACACTTTATATCGTAATATATCTGCAAGCAGTAACTAGTTCAATGTTGCAGCATGCTATAACACGAAGATTAATGAATGACTGAGATAAAATCTTGCAAATGGCTGACACACACTCGTCAAGCACTCAGCAACTATGCCCATTGTTATTTATCAGCTTTTATTTGTGCAGCAACAAAGGTCAAGAGGTTAAACACGGCGTATTATTTTCTGTTGAAACTTTAATGTTGCTTTCAACACAAGTAGCATTTTACTAGGAAGCAATTATACCCTGACAGAATTGACTTAGTATATGGACCACTCGATACATTCACTGAGTCACAATTTTTCATGCTTTCTGTGATATTTTGTTTTGTGCGATAGTTTCGAACTATTTATGGACATTTCAGAAAATCTTCAAAGTGTCCACGCTATTCTAATGTGTAAGATTGGTACGTTTCGTATATTCATTTTGACTAACCCCTGTTATTCATGATTTTGTAGGAGACTACTATAGAAGGTAAAATAAATTCATCATTGTAGTAATACCTAGAATACTTTATTTTTGAAATATACCATTATTTTCAAAACTAACGTTTAGGACATTTCGGAAAAGTATTTGATAAGTAATGTTTATAGTAGATACATTTAAAATATATTTTGCATCATTTTTCAAGCTCAAATAAAACATGCGGATTTTTGTACTGATTACTTGACTCTAATGCACTGGTTCTTTTCTAGTCCAGAGGACTTGTGGGTGTAGCAAATCGTTAGAAATGTATATGAAGTGTCAATAAACTGTGACACAATGGCTAACCAAATAGAACAGATTGTCAGCTATCTGTAAAGCGTTGATTAATTGTCTATTTATATGTCTGTTATGAGTAACATTGACAAAATACAAATCGGATACGCATGGTCAATAGGTTAATTTAGTCCAAAATGGGCAGAATACAAACTGACTGCATTATACACCATCCCAAATTTATGTAAGAACATGTCAAAATTGTATTGAAAAACTTGCATAAGAAGATTGCATTATTATAAAATATGATTATGATTTTAATTCATCCCGTCATTCAATTCGTTGAAGCATGTATCCGTTTTCAAAATTTACCATTTTCAATTGCCTCGTTGCATTATGACATTCTGATCATTACACAAGAGGAATTTCTTACCAGTACAAATTTTTAATATTCAAAACCTATAACACTTATTGTATTATATCTGCAAGCAGAAACAAGTTCAAAACGGCATCTTGCTATAAAACTAAAATTAATGAATCACAGAGATAAAATCTTCCAAAAGACTGACACGACGCACACTCAGTTCTCAACAACTATGGCATTTCTTCTAAGGAACAAATGTACATTATTAGTTATCAATTTCAATTGTGCACCAACTTCTGGCAACTGCAACTTGATCCTCTCAAAATATCTTACAACGTTCAGCTTTGTACGATGTTGAGCATCATCTGCAGAATACAGCCTCATTTAATCAGGCGCTCATAAAATTTCAACAAATGTAAGCCACACGTGAAGACGATTATTCGAAGACATACGTTGAGTGGTGGAACAAGTCTAACAGAATACGCTTTATTTTCCACTCCTTGGAAGGGCAATTTAAATTGATCGCATTATCTTCGCAACGTAACCTGACTATGGTGGGGGAAAAACAACACTGATGAGAATGCAGTATCATAGTACTGACGAAATCTTTATTATACGGAGGCTAAATATGTCCTATATTTAATTCCAGTAAGTGACGCTGAAGCGACATTTTTAGGTAATAGGACATGCAAATAAAATACGTTCTTATATTACAAATAGCTTACAAACTGTGGTATAAAAGTTACGGGCTTAACGTATCTTATTCAACACTATTGTTTTCTCTATTGTATTGATTATCTCTTTTCATTTTGATCTAGTAGATTAGACATTTTTGAAAGAGAGAAATTATAGTTGGGGTTTGGACTATCGTATTCTCAAATATATTAATTCATAACATTAATCCTTTGCATATACCTATAAGTGATTTAAATTTACTATAATCTTGTATCATTATCTAAAAAACCGGAACTACAATTAAGATCCTACATATCATGTGCGGTATTTCTATAGTTTTACTCCACTATCCATTCGTAATTTATATGGATCAAACCTCATTGCCATTTCGAATTCCTGAAGAAAGAAAAAAGAAAACTTGTTATCCGTGACTGAAAGATATGACATAATGAACATATTTAAGATACCGGTAGACGTATGTGGATCAACTAACCAATTGATCCGATTGTCAGCTACTTCTAAATCATTGAGCAAATGTGTGTTTATGTTCTTTGCCTAAAACCGAGAACTGTCGAAACAAAGGAAACTCTAACACCCTGATATATTTTTTTTTACTATATGTACCGTTTGATGCATGGAGTCATGTTTTTCATGCGTAATCAGTGATATATTCACTTCCGACCAACACATTTGAAGTAATGGTGGAAATCTTAAAGAAAATCTTCAAATTTGTAGAAGCTGCTATAATGATAAACAGGATAGGCTAATTTTGACTGACACCTGTTATTTATGATTTTGTTAGGGACTACAATTAGATGCAAAACATCCACAATATTTTAAAGATACCTATAATTAATTATTTTTCAAAGACACCATGATGTTAACACCTAAATTTATGGTCATTCAAAAAAGGTATTTGATACGTAATATCAGAAGTAGATATATTGTATAATATATTTATCGTATTTTTGAAGATCAAAGAAACATACGGATTATCATTACGTTTGCTTGACTCTATTGCACTGGTTCTTTTCTAGTCCAGATGATTTGTGGGTGGAGCAAATCGTTAGAAATTTATATCAAGTGTGAATGAACTGTAGCATAATGGCTACCCCAAATAAAACTGAGTGTCAGCTACTTGTTAAGCATTGATTAATTGTCTGTTTATGGATAGAATACGGATCAGTTAAGTGCGGTTAATAGGTTAATTCAACCCAAAATACACAGAATACAAATTGGGTGCATTATATGTTGTCGCAAATTTATGTATGAAAATGTATCAAAATTGTATTTAAAATTTGTATAGAAGTATTGCATTAATATTAAATATGATTTTAATTCATCCGTCATTCAAACCTTTGACGCATGGATCAGCTTACAACATTAATAGATTTTCAATTACCTCATGGCAAAATGACGTTCTGGTCATTACATAATAGACACGTTTATAGCTAAGACTGGGCCCGCTATTCGGCTATCATAACAGTATTACAATATATCTGCAAGCAGTCAATTTTTCAGTCTTATGAGACTAGAATTAGAGAAAAATATTGCAAAAGAGGGACACACACTCGTCAAATTCTTGGTTAACGACGAACATAGGCAAATTGTTATTTATGAACTTCATTTGAGCAGCAATGTCTGGCAGCTGTAGCTTGATGATTCCAAATGTAGTTCTTAAAGTTCAATTTTGTGCGTCATTTAGCACCAACTGGAGATTATGTCATGAACGAATTTGCATAACCTTTGCAAAATGCATCTAAGCCTAGCTGTGTTACTAAAATATATTATTTATAATATTAACTGAATTTAGAATCAATATACTGATTTACATTCTACAGGTCAATTAATTAAGATAATAAAAATACTGATTTTATTCGTTTGTAATTAATCAAGCAAAGACAAATCATGAATGATTGATACATGAATATATTTAAGTTGGTTGACGATCGATGCATCGTGTTACTGTCAACTCGTTGATATTGCATATGCAAGCATTTTGCATGATTCGATATTTGCTAAGTGCATACATTTTAGCTTGGAAACAGAATAATATTATCCATAGAAGTACATACTCTACAAGTCCCTTCAAAACACACATATAATGAAACCAATCGCATTTCCAAGCTATGCATTCGTATTTCATAATCCGAGCACGTACTAGTCATATTCTTAAGAAAAGAAGATTACGGCATGCTTTGGAGAGTATTTGATACTGCATCAAAATTAAAATACAGCAATGAAGCGACGAATCTTTGTTTACAGCTTTACTAAAAGAGTCACTAACAATTTTGCAGATTCGTATCAGTTATGTAAGATGGTTTCTTTTTTAAAAAAAACTAATCTTTCAACACGCCATTCTATTTAGTCGTTTTAATATGCAATATATTTTGCATAAAATACCTTAAAATGCACAGTTTATATCTACTTCCACGCTCCATTGTCATTTTTTAAAGTCGCGCAGTTTGTAAAGATATAATCGTTACGATAAGCTGCAACAACAAACAAGCAAACGTTCCTGTTGCAATGGATGATCATATTTTTGTCAGACATTTTACATTATATCAGGTAGGCTTGATAAAGAGCTTGATGGTATCACGGTACCAATTGTTTTTCCATAGACCTCAATGCTAATATTTGGAGAGATAAATATATTTTCTATCCTAATTTAGCATGCATCTCACACACTGTTATAGAGAACAATGTTAGATTGTCAATTTGATGATGACAAAACCAGGTACTCCATTGCATTTAAGAGAGATAACTCTGCTGGAACTAGACAGGGGTATGAGTTATCTAGTCACAACATACCTATTTTCAGTCATGTGTATTACATTTTCAAAAAATCATAAAAAATACAAAATTTGATCTATTTAGGAATTAGCATAAATTCACATGTTGCCAAGAGGCTAAACTTTTTTTAAGCCTAACAGAAAGAACAACTCTTACATAATCCACCAATCAAAGCTTGTGTTGTTGTTTATTTCGGATTGCAATGGACCCTACACCTTAAGCACCTCCCACATGGACATGCGCAATTGGTACCGTTATACCAAATACGCACCACGAACGGCCATTCAGACCCACATTATATATTGTCAGCGTAAGCATTTACATATTTACAACTTTTATACGGTAGCAAATGTTTTACACGAAATAACCTGTCGATGAATATTTGTATATACCAACAATGATTTTTTAATTAGCTATTTACGGAAGCGATTACTCTAATTCCTTAGCCGTATGCATAATGTAGCTTCATTGAAGCAAAACTGTTTTAACTGAACTGTATCAAAGGCTTTATTTAAAAAACAAACCAAATTAAGGATAATTTCCCTAATTATCAATGCATACTGAACGGGGTTCTGCTCTGACGAATGTTTCTCATTGTTGCCTATTGTTGTATCGTTATAATCTTATGATATCCAGAAAGATTTTTTTTTTACTATACAATAGATTTTGTAAAAACAATAGATATATTTGAAAGATTGGCACTAAAATTTTTAAACATTCATTTTATTACAACTGAAGATCCATGAACCATTTTAGATCTTTAAACGAGTATTATAGTTTTCTGTATAAAAAAAATTACAAAAATAAAACGTTATCATGTTTAATTTTAACTTTTTTTGGCGTTGTCTCTTTTTTTTCTTTTACAGGTTATATAGACTTTCTAACTTTACCATGCAGATACTTTGCCAATGCCATTATTTAATATTTTAACCTTCTAACCGCTAAAATATCGTAATTGGCAATTTTTAATCCGTTCTTAATTATGTCATAATATATTATAACATGCACCTTTTACAAATGTTTTCTTTTCCTAGTTCTTTACACTGATCAACTATGGATAATAAGTAGTTTACCGATTCTGATTGTTCCAAATTTGTTTTTAAATTAACATTTACTAGTAAATATCCTGTGGACAATTAACGTTTCACTGACTTTAGTTTATGTCCTTCAGATTCGCTGTGGCAATATGTCATGTTTTCAACTGTAATTAGATATCACTTATGATCAGATGGTCTCATTCAAAACCTTTTTATCTAAATAATGTACAAAAATTTGTTTGTACAATCAAACGATTAGAAAATTTTGTATATCTCTCTTTCAAATTAAGCAGACATTTTCAATATTCTTTAGAACTGAAAATCACGAGTTTATGTCTTTTCAGCTACAACACATTTTTTTTTCAATTTGTTTTCCATGAGCTTTACAAGAAGTATGCGTGGTTTGCGATACTTCGCATATTACTTTTTAATCCAATAGTTCATGAAAGATAGATACTATTACATCATCCTTCAACTCTCATATCACCGTCTTATTCATTAAAGGTAGTAAAAACTAATTGAATTGTTCTAGGATAGTCAGAATATATAAATGAAAAATGTTAAAACATATAATTCATATCCACATTAAACAATACATTATTAGTCATAAACTCCTTTTCTTATACTACTAATAACCTCATTTGCAAAACGTATTCTTTTGATATGAAATTCGAGTGAGTCTGTATCCGTATACTAAATATCATATTTGCAATATATATATAACTTTAGTATTCAATACTAAAAGTTGTATATCGGAAGTAATACTCAAAACGTTTTAAAACGTATAAGATCGACTAACTTTGAAGTGTTGTATTGAGATTTATATGTACTAAAATAATACTAATACACGTAACGAACTAAACAATAAAGTTGCTTTCAAAAATATGACGAAAGAGTCAAAAGACATAACATCCAGGACTTTATTCAATTCTCTAATATTTTCTATGGTTTTACCAAACACAACATTATTTATTAGTTGGAGAAAGTTTCATCAAAGCCGTTTATTGCATATTTTATCAAAGACTGTTCTTGCAAGGTATGCATTTTTACATCCAATGTTATTTGGAAGAAATACTATTGCTTTATTACATTTTCGTTTCAATGTTGTCGGATGTGAAGTTTTGCTTACACTTAGATAATATTCAACATTCGAGTAGTGAATCAATAACTACTTTGTCACTTTTGTGTATTTTACTTTTTCTTCTTCTATAATAATACACTGTTTAATTAAGCATTTTTGAAAGTGTCATTTAATGTTATATTTATATTGTATATTGACTGCAACTGGATTTATCTGGTACATAAACGGAGGTATTGTGATTTTGCTTACGGTAACTGTATTTACATAGATTGCTAAAAGAAGGTCTTCCCAAATCGAATCATACTTTATTTAGTACCTACTGGCAAATAACTACTTCAGCGTAGATTGGATGTTAAATGTACAATTACAGTTTCACAATGTATCAATATGTTATGGAGTTATGGACCTCATCCTTAATTATGCATAAGGTTTCCAAATGTGTTGATGAACTTAGTTGATTGTACACAAAGACTTCCACGTGTTCTCATGGCTCATTAATATTGCTCATTAACATTAAAGTCACTATTATGATTGATATGAAATTAATCCCTCATCTCACTTGTAGATTTGTTGACGACCCGAAATGAAGTTATTTCATAATATATTCATCATTGGCAATCAAGCAAACGAATTGAATAATTTATCAATGATCAAAACGTAGAGACGCTTTCGTTTTAATTCCTGATTAATGCAACATGATGCTTCCAAATGATTGATTACTGCACACTCAAATGCTTGTTTTATATTTTCCGATGTAAAAGCTATATCGACAACGGACGATATTGCTGGCCAGACAAACGTGTTACCTATAATCCTAGTACCAATTGAAATTCTCGCAAGATGATGTAAGTCAACAAGCGTTAGTTTCCATGAGATTTAAAGTTCTACAATTAGAATGGTATGAAACGATATACTTGATGATCTGTCTTTTATTTTGCTTTGGTCTGACACTGAGGGTGCTCTGAAATTATCTCCCTTCTATGTTTGAATTTCAATAAATCTCACGATCAATGATAGTCAACACTATCTTTACTATTCGCATTTATACACAAATGGGGGCCATATACAGCGATTTGCACTAAGCCCTATCTAGGCCATTACACAGGAGAAACTGGTTTTAAGTTTTTCCTTTTCCTTTGGAAATACTGCAATTTGGACCATGATAAAACGTCTTAAGAAATTGTTTTCTCATTTGCCACACCAAACAATACATTTTAATACAAACCATTTAAGATGACACATGTATATAATTGAGGTCAGAAATAATATAATAATGGAAATATTGAACGGTGATATGGGGAGGTTGAGGAGGGAAGACTTTGGATCCAATGTCATATATACAAGCTAATAGTAAAAAACTGTTGTCATCGAGCCATTTTTGAATACTTATTTCATTACTTTTTTATATTTCCTGCCGTAGGGGATCGCAAATATTCAGCACCGTTGCATGTATAATCGGCAGTTTGTAACAACATGCCAACAGTGTCTGAAAGTGTGGGAGTTTTTAAATAGGGGTAGCATGAATTTCTTTGCAAGGTAACCTGAAGTAGATCATCTGAAAGATTATTGCACAAATTGACACTGAACGGTAAAATTGATTTTCTACAAGGAACATACCTGCATGTGACTGAAACATTCGTCGCCTTTAACGAATCAGTTCTTTGATATAGCCCAAATTATGAAGAACACCGTTTCTGGGTGTGATAGCTATAACAACTCTAGTTACCTCCGTTTAACAAATAAGGCGGGTCAACGCTAAATATGTTCTGCTGTCGTTATTCGTGTCTTTTCCAGCATCAGAGGTGATGCTGGTTCTTAACGTAACAATGAAGCTTTTGACAGTGCGAGAAGAACCACAAGAACAACTGTACTCGAGTTAAGAACATTATTTTTGTGTTTCACTCACCAAATGTCACATATAGTACACAATCGATATCGACTTCTCCTGCTTACATCGGGGGGGGGGGGGATTATTTGTTAAGAAAAAGTGGGGCAATACATTAAGTCACCCAGTAAAATAATCTTATGTTTTGACTACTTCCCAATTCACTCAGGGAAAACACATATACTTTGTTTCTAAATATAAAGAATGAGACAAATGTTTCCGTCATTTACAGAAGTAGGAAAACGATACTGTCGTTGTCTTAATCTGCATGCTCTCAAACGAGATTGAAATTATGTATTTTCCTTTAAAATTCCCAGTTGTAAAAGAATAGGTGCAAACAGTTATACCGTACACTCAATTGATATACAATTGGAATCTGTGTCTGATAATGCTGTGAATAACTGTCAAGATTTGCATGTTATTCCATGCGAAATACTCATCTGAGCCACTCACAATGTCCAGGCAGAAACAGCTCAAACGCTCACAACCAGGCATCGGATATCAATTCTTCCTAGTTAATCAGCTTGCGAAATCGTTCGGGATACAGAGTTTGACAACTGGACAACAACTTTATTTTGGCATGCAGCCCCTCATGTTACTGACAATTATATATATATATATATATATATATATATATATATATATATATATATATATATATATATATATATATATATATATATATATATATATATATATATATAAAAAATCAAAAAAAAAATTTCAAAGATGTTTTTCGTCATCTAAATGCAACAGACGTAGGTGCTCTCAATGTGCAAATATTACAGAAAGTACCTATTTTAGTAGCTCCAATACTAAAGAAATGTTTTCTCTACGTTATAACACTGATTGTATATCAACTGATGTAATTTATTTGATAACCTGTAAAAAATGTAACATGCAATATGTTGGACAAACACTTCAACAAGTTTCTAAGAGAATGAATAATCACCGCTTTCATATAAAAAATTATATGGATCCTCAGTTCTCCTCTAATGTTTCAATGCATTTTAATACAAATAATCACTCTTTAAGGGATTTTTCTTTTATGCCAATCGATATTGTGCACGGAGAAATGAACAGACTCATTAAAGAAAGTTATTGGATTAATCGGTTAGATACTGTTTATCCCAATGGCCTTAATACTAAGGCATTATAAAAAATTGTAGAGAATTTAGTGGATGATTTGATATATTGTATATATATATATATATATATATATATATATATATATATATATATATATATATATATATATATATATATAATATGTAGTTATATGTATTACTGTTAGTCTCTACATTATAATCTCACTATATATATATATATATATATATATATATATATATATATATATATATATATATATATATATATATATATATATATATATTCCACCTTTTAACTACCTACCAACACAACAAATTATCCAACATCCCACCTAGATTATTGATTATTGGATCTGTGTACCTTATCTTTATTATCTTTTTGGTGAGGAATGATTTCATTTGAAACCTGCAATACATATTTGGGTTTCACGTCTACCACCTTTTTTAAAAAATACACCCCGTCTTTCGAGAGCGCCAAATTAAACTGATATTCTTGTAATCATAAAAGAGACAGTCTGGAAACGGGCTCTTATTATATGTTATGTTTATAATTGGAATTTGAATTATTTCCAATTGGAATTGGAATTATTTAATTTGAAATCTGCAATACATATTTGGAACCTGAGTTCCAGACTTTTCAGCAACCGTCAAGAACAAATCTTTAGCATTAGATTGACTGTCTCAGTCAATTCAATGGGGAATATTTGAAATGTTGTGGAATGGAGAATCAGACGAATAGCAACTTTAGTTTTAGTATTCTGAAAGTTGAATTTTAAAGTATTCATAAATCCAGCTACCTGAAATTCCATAACACCAAACTGACGGTAATGTCTCTTCAAAGGTACTAAAATTCAACAGAATCTTCGCATAATTGAATATCAGATATGAACAATTCTTCAAAATACACTATATTGACAGTGAATCTATGTTGGTATTGATAGCATCAATAGCCCGCAAGCAAGTTAAGAATTTTAATTACATAACATTTACAGAAATTATGTTCTACACAATAGAGGGCTTTGATGATTTTGTTGATAACTAATAAAGCTCATTATGCGACAGAAAACACACCTTTATTATCTGGTGTCAGATCAAAATCAGTAAATTAAAAATGCTGCGTGGGTTATGTCAAACATACTGTACAACGTTTATCCAGATATTATAATGTGTTTACGCCTTGGCAGTGATAATTATACTCAACAGCTAAATTTTTTAGTCAAATACCAAAATATAGTCATTTATCATTTATAATTTATGATAAATATATATGAATTATGTATATTTTATATTGCATACACTCTGATCTTTGAAAATAATACACAATCAGTAACTATCGCCTACAGCTTCCTACAAAAGAAAGAAAAGCAGAAAGAGTGGAATTAAAGTGGCATGTCAGTTGACTGATTTATTCGTCAGAAAGAACGATATCGTACTTTATATTTATAATGGTGTACAATTACTTTGAAAACAAAAACTCAAGTTAATTGATTATTATATATAAAAGTTCATTGAAAATTAAAAGACAACTTCTAACTGCATGTAAATTTAGTGATCAAAGTAAAGCAGCTTATACGCTATGTTAAACAAAGTATAAATCATACACTTTACAATTAGCAAATGTTTTGAGAACATGCAGAGATTACGAAGCATCATATTCCTGCTTGACCTCACTGCTCGTAATTTCTGCATCAATAGTTTTACTGAACATAGTATAGTTATTCTTTTTTTCACATCGGGTTTCTTTTTCTTATTTTTGCCTTTATTGTTTTGCAGTTATTTTTCTTATAATTAGTGCATTAATGTGTCATGCGATCAAATCCAAGACCCATTCCTAAGTGACACAAAACATGCTTTCCTGTCCATAAGTGATATTATTTTTCCTCTTGCAAATCAAAATCGTGCGAAGTCGAATTGACCACACCATATATATAGAGGTGCCACATATGTTACCCATGTCCATCAGCTCATGCACGTCACTTCCGTCCCAACTGGACTATAGGCGAAAACCTTTAAATACCGATACAATTTCAGACAATCTTGATAAATTCTATTGGTGCATTATCATTGCAACACAGTAGTCTAGCTACATACCGTTTCCAAAATCCAAGTTGAATTATCACACCAAACCATACTGATCAGGCTAACGTTAAGATAAGCAAGACAAGCAAGCAAGATATAATTCACTAAACGAGTTAAAATCAAGGAATGTAACATATCATTTTTAAAGAAAGTATAAAGCTAAGAAGAGGGGCTTTATAAACATGCAAAGAATATCTATGGAAAAACATATGGGAGAAGTAACCAATGAAATCGAAAAGGTACATGAATGTGATGTAAGGCATTTTTGGAAAGTTGTCAACACTGTGCAAGGATGACTTTGACGAAAGCCATTATACATTTATATATCCAGTATTAAGTCAAGCTCTGCGAGATTTTGCGGGCCATATTGAAGACTTACGGACCAGTATCAGTATAATTTATGTAAGAAATATTTATTATCAGTATAACGAAATCCAAAGCGACAGGCCATGATCGAATTTGCAATGAACATTTGATATATGACAGTGTTTACCTAACAGAGTGTCTGACAACTTAATTGAATCAGCTGATAAATCAATCTTACATACCTGTAATCAGCAACAATCAAAGAACGGTTATCTTACTTTTCTTGATACAAAAATGCATTCATTATCATGTGGCACACGTGGTTACATTTTAAATTATTCACATTGTGAATTAGTGATAAATCCACTTAAATATCTTGAAATATGTACATAAATTTACAGAGCACGGCCCATGTAAATTTTGATTATTATGACTGGTTCCCAATTGACCAGTGAGTGATCCAAGGAGGCGTTTTGTCAACTTTGATGTATAAAATATTTATAAATGACCTGCTGCTCCAGTTGGAGAATATGGACTTGGAACAAAGAATGGACCAGTAACCGTGCTAATTCCAATCCTGGTTTTCATATTTCACATGTAAATTCTTATCCTAAACAGTCTACAAAAGGTGACAGATATCTCGTAAGCCTACATAAACTAGCAGTGACCGGAGTTTAGCATCACAAAGGTATACGTTGATATATTCGGACCGCAATACAATAAGAAATGGTATCTTGGATCGTCATGCTCTGTATTCTGCAATACCAGACACCAACTATCTCAAAACGTCACATGAAGCGATAGTCGAAGCATGGAAGAACGTTATTTTTAGGTTTATTAGTTGTAAACTGAATAATTAAAACCCTTTGGTTGCTGCATAAATGACCAAAAAGGCATCATTTGGTTCATATATTGTCAATTAGGTCAATAGTCAGATGGATGTTAGGTAGTTTTGTAAGCGGGCATTCAAGCCGGTAGGGGAAAAAAATAAAAGATTATTGTTTGAATCTTTTGTTTGTAGAAATATAGGATGCAAAGCAAGAACCTTACGCATACGCTGCAAGTACCTAGTAAGGTAGAAAAATAAAAATTCTGGTAAGAATGTAAGAGGTAACATATACATCTCCAACGTAGAATGAAGTAGAACGTGTGTAAATTGAGCCAGTGAATATTGTCCCAAATGCCAGTCTAATATTAACATCAACGGTGTAACTGAGAAAAAAAATATTTGTACATATTATGTTAATGAGACCAAATAAAACCCCACCAAAACACATGAAGCAGTAATATGATTGCCTAGTTGATGCTGTCATTCACGGACCTTTGATAATGTATGATTCCCATTTGGGCACTCAAGTAGTATGCTATACCACTAAGAGTAAGGACATTTCCTATCCTTTTTAAAGCATAATAAGTGAATTAAGTCCGCCATGTGAGATGTATTAAGCGTAGAGAAAAAGTTTGGTAGATCTTTCGATTTTTTTTCTCCACAGTATTGTATTTTTTTCACCGAACATAACGTTCACTCAGATCTTGTCGTATATTGACATCATAGACGTCATAATAATGGTCTTCAATCTCCGCTTTTGTGCAAAGTTCTGCAAGGAACTATAAAAACTATTTGTCAATATGACAATGATCTCAACGTTCTATCTTAAATACTGCATACGCCCCATTCTTTGACCCAAAAATTCACTTTATCAATAACGATTGATCGCCTACACCTTGTCATAAAATAAAGAAAAGAAGAAAATATTCTTTTAGAAAAAGAAAGATATAAAGATTATTTGTCTGATCTGTTTACCAGAAAATGTATAGTATTTTAAATGTTTGTACAATAATTTAAAGATATGTTATCTCTGTATACGTAAAATAATTACACTGATTATTATTAGTGCCACAGTTTCGAGGTGTGTTATGGACACACTAATTGCATCTTTTAAACCATGAAAGGCTAACTATGCTGTTTATACAAAAGTTTCATGCTTTCGATCTGGAAAGTTCGTTGTAAAAGAACTTAGTACGCAATATTTTACAACTAAATAACTGCTTCCCAAAATCCTTTGCGATTGGACTGTGTCTGTATCCTCTTTTGCTTTATTGCTCACAAAGCTTTAAAAAGAGGAACTTAAAAATGCATACAATAGCAGCATGTATAATCAATAATTGTACTGAATACAAACATTAATAAACTATGTCTTGTGTCTTGTGTCTGTTTCACTATAGGGTCAATTAAAATTTAGTTTTTTTTTTAAAATTTGAACCCACGCTTTAAAATCTAAGTAATAGTTGATCTCAGAACATGGTAATCGAGGGCTTAAAGCATTTGTGAGTAATGCACAATACATTCGGTTCTATAATTTATATTCATTTTCCCATGAGTGAGTAATGTGTGAGTGTGAGTAATGCACAATACATTCGGTTCTATAATTTATATTCATTATCCCATTACAGAGAGTTTTCTTCAGAAAACGTATTTCAGACAAAATCAATTTAGCTTTACCTATATGTTTCTGTGCAACATTAGTATATTCATTTAGTTAAACTTTTATGATGGCTGATAATAGGCGAGCAATTAATACACTGTAGACTCTATACACAAACGTTGCTCATGCTTTATTTACCTAATTAACATGGCAAATATTTACACGTATTATATTGATAGTGTGGTATAGAGCATTTATAAGAACTGTTAACCATTTAACGTTCATCTTTTCTACAAATCCATATTTGTAAATGAACCAAGTCAAGTTTTATTTTATTGATTAGGAATCAAATAACTGTCGTGCACATTTCTGTCACTTTCTCACTGATCTTAATTTGGGGAAATTTTTGTATTGTAAAAACTATGTTTAATAATATACATTTATCACGACATAAATCTGCGAACACTTTATGCCGTTAAGACGCCTTATTTATCACATGGTCGAAATTTGTATGACTCAAAAGTATTGTTGTTTTCAATATTAAAAACAAATTGAAAGCAACAACCACCTATAGTTTCAAACAGGTGCTTTAAAAAGGTGTTGAGAATTTAATTCAAGATAGGCTACTTTCGCATAATTTGAATCATTTAACATTGAATGTTACAAACGAAAATGCTCGGATCTTTCTTATTTAAACATGTGCTTGGCTCTTAAATGCGTGAAGGCTTTTCGTATATGACTTTTGTATTGTAGTGAGAGAAACAGAAACCATATAACAATAAGCGTTGTTCAATAGTTCAAAAGACAGATGATGTGTAAGTTGGAACAAATTCGCGTTAAAATGTAGGATTGTAGGTAGACTATGAGATCACGTAGGCAAGTACTTAGGGATATTACGTAGTAAAGACTTTCACTGTATGAGAATAACAACCTATTCCAATGAAAAGCACCAGTCAATCATGTGGCAAGATAACGTTAGATTATTGTAATTACATGAAAAAGCTTAGTGAAATAAATATTTGCAACGCGTAGAAGAAGCTAAAGATTTTACCAATATACAATGGAACATACAATAAGTTAGTAAACAAATGTTCTACCTCAGTCAGAGAGCAATCATTAAATCAAAATCCAATGAGAATTATTAGGTACAGTGCACAACTTGTGGCCAGATATTGTAATATATTCACTTTTTAACAAAGATAATTATACTCCAAATATAAGCTTCTATCATATACTAGATTATAGTTTTTGTGATCAGTTATCAATATTTCTCATTTGTTATTTGAATTATGCTCGTAATCAGAAAGAAAAATCTGTGTTTTACACATTCCCTGTCACACACACACACATTCCCCTCTCTCTCTCTCTCTCTCTCTCTCTCTCTCTCTCTCACACACACACACCATCTCCCACACACCAACACCAACACACTCACACCCACACATACATACAAGCATACACACAGAAGCAGGCATTCATTAATAATTATCCCAATACCATGTACTGTATTAATATCATTAATATGATACTAGCTGGTTTTTAAAAAATCTAGAACCAATACCAGATGTCTATAGCACCTTAGGACTAATACCAGTCGGTGTCAAAATAACATAGGACCGATACAATATTGCCTTCACTAACTGATGTTATTAATATCTCTCTCTCATCAGGGAATTCCCATCATTTTTCAGAACTGCCATCGTAAAGCCACTGCTGAAGAAACCAACACTGGACCATAACGATTTAAAGAACTACCGCCCAGTTTCTAATCTCCAATTCATATAAAAAATCTTAGAAAAGGTTGTTCTAACTCAACTTGTATCTCATTTGAATTCAAACAGTCTTTTTAGCAATGTACAGTCTGCATATCGCCCTCGCCACAGTACGAAAACTACTCTTCTGAAAGTATTTAGTGACATTCTCTCTGCTTTGGATAGTGGAAAGTTTACATTTCTCACTCTCCTGGATTTATCTGCAGCATTTGACACAATTGACCATGATATATTACTTCACCGTCTCCAGCATGTATTTGGCATTCAGAATATAGCCTTACAGTGGTTCAAGTCCTGCTTAGTCAACAGGACACAAATTATATCTGCAAATGGAATACACTCCAGCCCAGTTGACGTATGTTGTGTTGTTCCACATGGATCTGTTCTTGGACCTGTTCTCTTCATTCTGTATACTCAGCCGCTCTCAAGTGTCATAGATCATCACCCAGTGTCGCACCAATTGTATGCTGATGACACCCAAATATACAAGTCTAGCCACCCAAATGAAGTTGATGCTACCATCCATGGAGTAGAGAAGTGCATTTCTGATGTGAAATCATGGATGACATGTAACAAGCTGCAGATGAATGATGATAAAACTGAGGCTATTCTGATCACAACACAAAGACTTTTTCATTAACATCTTTTACCTCAGACAATAAATATCAGCAACACAAACATTACATTCACACAGTCAGTACGAAACGTAGGTGTTACTCTAGATAGAAATCTCACATTGCACTAACATGTCATGAGCATATGAAAGACTGCATATCTTGAGCTGAGACGCATCAGTTCCATTCGCAAATATCTTTCAGTTGATGCCACTAAAACACGTGCGTGTTCATTAGTACTTTCAAGATTGGACTATTGTAACTCAATTCTGTCTATTTCGTCACAATATCTACTCCAGAAATTTAAAAAAGTTTAAAACACAGCTGCTCGGGGTCATCTTTAGAGTACCTCGATCAAATCACACATCACCACTGCTCTGTACTCTACACTGGCTATCCATTCGATACAGAATCAGAAATACAAAATTTGTTCTCTGTGCTACTTTTCACTGTCTGACTCCAGTCCAACATACCTATCCGGCCTCACCCATGTGTATACACCAGCAAGATACTTACGCTCCTCTTCTAACAATCGTATACTCATTGTTCTCATCTAAAATGTTGTGTGTTCTCTAAACGTGTGCCTACATTCCGAGCGCATAGTGTCGTATTGGAAACATGTGGTTTTCACTCTGAGTTAGATCTAGTGCACACTTAATGTTTAAATGAGACTGTATCACGCCAACAGAAGTATCCCATGAGTATGCGTTCAATAGCTTGTGATACCATATGTCACGTATGGGGACTCGCTTGTTTTTGAAAATTATGCAAAATTTAAAACCGTGGAGTGGAGCCTTAAGAGTTCCGTTCACTCAAATAATTGGGGCGTTTTTCCTCTGCAAATGTTTGCTTCTTTCTGTAAGAACCTTATAAGGATTGACAATTTTTTTAAATGAGAGTTTATTCTTACAAAGCGTAACAATTACACATTATTTGTGTTGTTGCTGCAATTAGGTAATATTACACTGTATAATATTACTACGATGACCAAGCCTCCCTAGATCAAAGTAAATTATTAGATTAGACAAGATATGGCATATTTTTTAGTAGAATATTTCATGTTAAGAGAACAATTCAAAAATGTCTTTCAAAAATGTACCAACATTTTAATCAAGTGCATTTATCAATCGTGACTGATTTTACTATTCATTTTGGCCCAAATGGGCTCTGCCATTATAACGTATTATCTTTGATAACGTTACATTGTATTCTCTTATAATATGCCGAAAAGAAAACGAAAACTCTATAATGATAAATATTTTTTTAAAAATCACGTAAGGCTTTTCTTATTTAATGTACATTGCTATGGCGTAAAATGTGCCATCTGACTATCGGAGGAGACTATCATGTGAACATGTTTACTTGGATTTTAGTTCAGGACACTGGTTTTCTACTAGGAAATTCATGCTCTAAATTATCTTTTCAGGTTGATGCATTAAATTTTTCACACACAAAAATTGACCTTGTTTAGATCTTAGAATATTTAGAAAATTAACCGTTAAACCTCATCCTGGTTCTCGTATTGTGACTTAGAGTGTTATATTAAGGATATTTACATCATAATTAATCATTTCTATATTAGCATGTGTAGTCTTATCAGTCACTTAGTTGTGTTCAGTTTCAAGGGAATTTATTTAAATTAGTCGTTGGTAATTACTAAGTGCTCATTTATACGTTTGAACTAAATCATTATTTGGGGATTATTTAACTTTGTATTCGAAGGAAATAATTTATTTATGAATTGTTCAAAATTTGTCGGTTTTGGTCCGATATTTGGAGCAAAATAATTTTTGGAATCAAAGTTATTTGGGTTTGATTAGTAATTCTCCATCTGGCTCTGAAATGAAACTTAATGAACTGAAATTAAAAACCAGATAGAATTAAGACAGCTTAGCTTAAAAACGAAAAGATGGAAATTTGAAATGACAAAGAAGAGAAATATAATTCCAAAAAGTGGGGAGAGAGAGAGAGAGAGAGAGAGAGAGAGAGAGAGAGAGAGAGAGAGAGATAAAGAGAAGAAATGCAAATGGAAATAAAAATTTAAAAAAAAGGAAAAAAGAAGATAGTCAAAAACAAATGCAAATAGAATGCACATCCACCACCAACACCAACATCTAAGTTCCGATTTTGATGTTACCATAAATTTCAGGTTACTACCCCTCTCATTCAAATACTTCAAAAATCTCAGTCTCATTCAAATACTTCCAAAATCTCAGTCTCATGCAAATACTACCAAAATCTCAGTTTGGCATAATTCTTAGGAAGGAATCGTCTGATATCACTGATCACCTATAGTTATCTCTTCCTACGTGTACTTATTATAAGATTATGAGAAGACATTTATTATTTATGATTCTTACACATTGAAACATAAAGCAACACAATCAAGACAGAGCTAATCCAATTATCTTATTTCTAAGAGGTTAAAATCAAGGTGTATGTCAGCATCCAATAGTTTGAATCTTCTGCTTATCGCCAGGAACGTCAAGGAATTTAAAAAGATTTCAAAAGACTTTGAAGAATGTGATTCAAAAAGTCATATTGTTTTGATACATGAAAAGATTGGCATTGGGGTGTTCATTTGTTGTTAGGGAATCAGTTCAAGAATCATTAGGATTTAGTCTTTTTCGGCCAGCTTGTGGACATACTGGACCTAAATGGTCATTAAGTCATTATATATTAAGTCATTTAAAAAGAACTTCTTTAAATGAAGATTCGGTGCTTAATCTTCTGGGCTGTGTCTCCGATTTCAAATATAAGTTGTAAAAGGCTTGTGAAGTAGCAAGAACTAATCTCCACTCTACTCAGTGAAACATTCAATTAGGGTATGAAAGAACTACAAAGGAATGGAGTTTTAAGCATGGTGATAAGAGTTCTGGCCCTTACCTCAAATTCATAACAAACCCACCCCTAACAAAAATAACATTTTCAACGAGAAAAAACTGGAGAAATTTTTGTAAGGTGTACCTGGGGAAGAATGTTAAGCTCTTTTTCATCAAATTCAGCACAGGAGGCTATTGTCATGAATAAGAACTAAAAAGTCAAAAGGTGACAATATGGCAAACAACGTAATCCTTGATATTTAAACTCGAATTTCGACTGAGGAGAGTGAAGATGATTATTAACATAATTTAGATAACATTACTCAATATCTAATTTTAAGTGAAACAAATTTAAATATCTAGTCCACCAATTTAGTGAAATCATCAGCAAACCAAATTTATTTAGTAGGTCTGGTAAGCAGTTTGCAATCAAATCTCGATGCGGCATCGTTCACATGTTCATGTTCTCGTGTTGCTTCTAGGAAGCCCATTGTTGGTTTTGTGAAGTCACCATTGGTGTTGCATATTGCTGTCGTTTTTTATGACATCCAGTTCATTTATGTTTAGAAAAGTGACAACTATTATCAGCTGCCACAGACTGTGATATTATATGCATTGCTCCAAGTCAATTAATCATCCTTCTTTTTGAATTTAAATTATGGCACTGAGACCTTGGATAGATTCCTTCTGAACCAAGTTCTTCGCTTATAATATTCATTGCCAAAAGTCAGTCATGATTCTTTTTGGATTCATATTACGGCAATGAGACTTTGGATGGATTCCTTCTGAACCAAGTTCTTCGCTTATAATATTCATTGCCAAAAGTCAGTCATGATTCTTTTTGGATTCATATTACGGCACTGAGACTTTGGATGGATTCCTTCTGAACCAAGTTTTTCGCTTATAATATTCATTGCCAAAAGTCAGTCATGATTCTTTTTGGATTCATATTACGGCAATGAGACTTTGGATGGATTCCTTCTGAACCAAGTTTTTCGCTTATAATATTCATTGCCAAAAGCCAGTCATGATTCTTTTTGGATTCATATTACGGCACTGAGACTTTGGATGGATTCCTTCTGAACCAAGTTCTTCGCTTATAATATTCATTGCCAAAAGTCAGTCATGATTCTTTTTGGATTCATATTACGGCAATGAGACTTTGGATGGATTCCTTCTGAACCAAGTTCTTCGCTTATAATATTCATTGCCAAAAGTCAGTCATGATTCTTTTTGGATTCATATTACGGCAATGAGACTTTGGATGGATTCCTTCTGAACCAAGTTCTTCGCTTATAATATTCATTGCCAAAAGTCAGTCATGATTCTTTTTGGATTCATATTACGGCACTGAGACTTTGGATGGATTCCTTCTGAACCAAGTTTTTCGCTTATAATATTCATTGCCAAAAGTCAGTCATGATTCTTTTTGGATTCATATACGGCAATGAGACTTTGGATAGATTCCTTCTGAACCAAGTTCTTCCTCTTTCGTTCTAAACTCTCATTTTCTGTGAGGATTACCTTCTTATTTGATGTACAACTTATGTAGGACATCTCCCCCTCTCTCTCTCTCTCTCTCTCTCTCTCTTGCAGATTTACTTCATTTATTACAATTTCTTTTTTTCCTCCAATATATTATTTCGTCACCATTCTTGGCATAACCTTCCTCTTTTACATGTTTTAAGCTTTTATAACTTTGTACTCTGTTTTGGTCATATATCAATAAATATGGATGAAGAATGGTTTGTACAATACTTCAGTCAGTGCCATCATGCAGCACGATAGTATATTATAAGCATTAGTTAATAAAAACTATATTCTGGTCAACAAGAGAGAACTGGAAAAACAAGTACCACAAATGGCGAAATGTGTCCATGTTGTAGTTGTTTCTTTACTAATAACTTAGCAAAATAGTAGACCCTTGTCAAACTTTATAAAACAACTGTTGGATTTAAAAAATGACAACATGGATAAGGAAACATGGCACTAACATATCCCTTGACATGACCTTGACCTTAAGACTGCCAAAAATAAATCAGGGCAATTTTAAAAATTTAAATAAAATATGTTGATTAGTTTAAAAGTTACACCCATACAAGGAAAGAATTCATTGATTTGTAATTTCCTTTTCCATGATCATGATTTTGACACATTGCGCGTGGCTATGTATTAGGTCAATAGCCATGACAATTGGTTATAGTTTCATTAAAATATCTTAATTGGTTCAATAGTTGTACTCCAAACAAGTATACAAGTTAGAATGAACTTGCCTGCTAACTGCATCCAATTCTTTCAGAAAGAATGCAAAATTGAAACAAGAGACTGACCTTTCGGCTTTTTCTGCATTTTAATCTGCCAATCTGAGCATCTGCTTTATGTCATCCATTAGACATATTATTTTATTTAACATGTCACCCAGCGTAAGATCTGCTTTTTCTTTTTCTGCTCCTTTCACACTATTCCCTCTTTTTCTTCTCCAAATTCAAGTATAGTGTGTGTGTGTAGCATAACTTGACATTTTTTTAATACTGAAATTTACATTTTCAATGCCTCTTACGCTCCGAATACTATCAATAATGATTCTTCCTTAAATGAGAGCTTTTGGTTATCTCTTCTTGTGGCTTCTTTGTTACTGGAGAATCCTTTGCTCAACATGTGCCTGTGCATGAGAAAGAGTTAGGTGTTTTGCAACTGGCCACAAGACAGCATATTTCTTTTTGTTTGCCTTCAAAGAATGAGAAGGAAAAAAAACAGGAATCGACGAGGTCCTTCTGTCTGGAAAACTGAGCAAATTTCAGTCTTCTGCTTTCAAACAATTTTCCAAACGGACTTTGTAGTTTTTATCGAGGGCATGACATTGGTTTGCATCTATCTTTTAAATTATTAACTAGAATTTTGACCAGTATGTAGAATGACTGAATGCTGGTCTATATATCCTTCATCATCTTCTCAGGGTTCAAACATGTCACATATCTTACAAGGGCAAAAGTCACTGGTGCATTTGCGACAGTTTTGTGAGAATAGCTTGGAGGAATTTCCTGTAATCAAGATGGAAAGCCAAAATGTCCCTATCTGTCAATTGCTCACATTTTGTGGTCAGCGATCAGTCTTTTGTCACAAAACCAATTTTAGTCCTTGCAGGGATTTTAAGGTGTTTACAATATGTCAGTAAAATGTAAAGAGCTTTGATTCCTCTGTGATAGTCCAGATGATCTTGAGCTACAAATCTCTCCAAAAGACCCGATTATTTTGAAAATGTTTTCTACAAGGAAAGGTAGCAATGGAACGTCTCGTGACATTCTGTAAAAATGGATCAAACTCTCTCGCCACTATAGGAAAAACTGTGCTTAAGACTCTCAAATGATTTTAATTTTGGATGCTTTTTTAGTGAATCAATTTATGTTGCTAGATATGGAAGGTAGGACTGCTTTCTCCAGCGCCGGTACAAGGCATTTTGGTGCCCTAGGCGAGATCAGATATCTGGCGCCCCCCCCCCTTCCACTCACGCCCTCCCCCACCCGCCCATCATGAAATAAATCCTTAGCCCAGCGGCCTAGGCGATTGCCTAGTTCGGCTAGCGGAAGCGCCGGCCTTGACTCTCTCCACAACTGATGTTCTCAGGCCACCGGTGCGTACAGAATTTGAGTGACAGCTCCTTGATTACAGATGCCTTTTTATAGTCCTCTATTCCTGCTGGAGAATATTTAAAGTAATAGCGGTTGATGTCTCCTCCAGATTCTCCTCTGTGGCAGGGAAACCATTCCTGAATACATTATGAACTACATGTATATATAGGGCTATAGGCTGCAAGATCCTGTTGACAACGACAACTTTCCAGGTTGTCAACGATTGATGTCAGCATTCAACATGTCAAAAGTTAGGTCCATTCACTGAAATTGTAGGAGGTTTCTGATGTGAAGATCTTCGATGATTGAACATACTTGCCATAATAGATTTTTTTTTAAAAATTAACTTTCCTTTGACAGATCGTCAAGTGGTAATTACTAAAAGCGACGCAGCTATTATTTGAATTTTCCAAAATAATTACACCGGAAATCAAGCGAGATCTAATGTTAGGGGAACTAACTCTTGTTATACAAAAGAGAAATGTAAACGAAACCAAATTAGTACTTGCCTTGTATGTTAATTCGAAGAAATAACATACTTTTTGGAAGACATTAACTTCGGATTGACAGACTGTCAAGTGGTAATTACTCAAGGCGAAGCGGCTGGCCATTTGAATTGTCAAATCGAACCACACTGGAAAACACGTCATATCTACTGTTAGGGAGCTTAGTCTTGTTATATGAAATTAAACAATGTATCGATCGTAAATTTATCACGTTTTATTTAATTGGTGCTTGTTGAAATTTGAAGCAATCAATTTCTTTAACTCCATTGTCAGAAATTTCATGTTTTTTCAAAAACTTTGAAAGGTTTTGATAAATTTCATTACTTTTCAAGGCCCTAGAAATTTATTTTTTAAATTCCAAAACTTTTCCATGATTCCATGACCCGGGGGAACCGTCTGAAGACAGACCATCATTTGTATAGATAAAGAAATCTTTATGCTAGGATACTCTGTGTCAAACCAGATCAAAATCTGTTCTTTGGTTTTGTAAAAAAAAATTGTTTTTCATAATGGTAGTTAAATATGATGGCAGTTTAGCAAAATGTGCAAAAAAATGAATTGCCATGATGTAATGTGCAGTCGGATTGAATCTAGTCTAGTGCTTTTTGATAAGTTGAAAACCGCAATTACTGATGCAGACCAGATGTTGCTTACCAGATGAAGGGCCATGCCATAAGCTGATCTATATGGAAAATAAAGAGTACATACTAAATAATTTTTCCAGTTTTATGATTAACTTAAATTATGCATAGTTAGTCAAATAAATTTTACACTTGCACAAAAGTATAATCACTAAAATGTTTCCCATTTCTAAATTACACCAATTAATAAAATAGGAGACAGCTGTATCATTTAAATTTAAATATAATGAAGAAACACATCCGATGACCAGTAAAACATATTTGTTGAACTAAATTGTTAAAAATGAAATAACGAAACACAAAAATATTTAGTCTGATTTAAGTAAAATTGTCATTATATCCAGATTTTAAAAAAACATTGTTATAACCTTTCTTCATTACACTTAGTAACATTTAAAACTTTGCTTTTTTGTTTACCAGCTTATCAGAAAAACAAGCTAGCTTCTGAAGGTATTGTGAGCTTTCTAAATAAAAATTTTCTTCACTTTTTGTCTTCCAAAATCAACTATTACAAAATAAGTGATGAGTTTAAGAAAACATGAAACCTTCTGTCATCCTTTGATTTTATTTATACGGTTTTGTTCACTTTCACATCAAACAGGCATTGTAAACACCTTGTGGTTTGTAAGAGCAGTTTCTTGAGTACAACATTTGTTAGTGTATGTGTTTGTGTATGTACATGTGTGTGTATGCTGTGTTGTGTCTAAGTAATAGAACATGTAAAGATCAGGATGGAAAATCATTTTAAGGAAATGCCCATTAGACAGGTGTTGATGCAGGGGAACATGTAAAATCAAGACAACTTATATTCAATTGAGATGAAAAAAATCAACTCTTACTATTTTACAGTTCTACAGCAAAACAATACCATATATACTGGTTTATAAGTGGAGTCCAACTGCAAACAAGAAAGACCTGATCTGTCATCATTTTGCACCAGCATATCAGGGTATACACTGTTTCTTCTACTAATTACTCCTAACATACTGCATAGACTCAGATCTTCCAGCACATTATATGACGGTAGGTTTGGGCCTGCACAGGTTGCAGTCGAACTTGACTTATCGCAAGGATATAGTTATTTTGAGAATGATACTGGTTTTCTACAGTTAGGTATGGTAAGAACATTATACATGTCCCTCACATAATAATGGTGGTCTCAATTTATTTCTGTATACAGAATGTGAAACTTAATATGCAATATATCTCTCATTAGTATTAATATAACAAAAAGGGACAATCTTCAATGAAGTCAGTTCTCTGCATGGAATGTAATTAGATATGATAATTATCATGTGAGAGTGATCCCCCTTTTGTATACATGTGAAACACAAAATAAACATCCTGAAATAAAATGCCTGCAAATATAAATTTATTTTCATTGCATATGTTTTATTATACAACTATCAAACAAAAAGTACAGGATAAACATGACATGAATTAAAAAATATCCTACAAGAGGTAAATTCATGTGTAACCAAATAAAACCAAAAGATCACTCGGAAAGTTGCATAAACTGTCAGCAATATATAAAATAGTCAGTATTCTGATAAAACATTTTCATTCAATATATATCTCCAGCAGTCAAATGTTAACCTCAGTCAAAAGATCGTACTTTAAATGAAATTCCCCTGATTTAAAATCTGATATTATCTGGACTTCTGGAAGACATATATACTGCCTTCCTAAATGGGCATCTGTATGAATGATAATTTTCTTTTTAATTCTACTTCTAGAAAGCACATATTGTCAGTGTGAATATATGAAAAATCTTAATAACTGAAGGATGGATATTAAATGTTTTTTTAATTTATTTTAAATTGCAGAAAATCTTTTGTCTTTAATGTCTCAACAAAAAGCAGCAATGTATACACCAGATAAACTATGTGCAAAAAAACCCACCTAAAGTTTATTTTTTCTAGTATTTTTTCCCCCAAAACTTTCCACTACAATACTAATACAAAGCCACGTTTTAAAGTATAACAATGTCATATTTTGAAGAAATTTTTTACCGCTTATGATACTAGATAGCATATGCATGGAAAACAACACACATGGTGAAATAATGTTTGAAACAAAGAAATCAAACTTTAAGAAAAATGTATAATTTTTTTTTACAGATTTAATTGTTTTGTACTTGTTTTGTTGCATAGTTTCTGAAACTACAAGATTATATTTTCTCACAAAACTGAAAGTAACAGCATATTAAAACATAATATATAAAAATAGTAATATATGAATATACACAAGAAGAAAAACATTTTAAAACAAAATACTGATTTTCAAGAAGTCTTAAATTAGTCGCAGATGAAGGCAAATAAATTTTAATTAAAACTAATTATGTTTTTATAACCACCTCTGTAAATTTTGTTCTTATCAGTTAAGCATATGATACACTATTCATATAAGCTTACGAGACATTTTTTAAAAAGAGTCATTTGTCATACAAAGCCTTAAACAAGCAATGTTAAAAATGGAACACAAACAAAATGAAATCATTAAAAACAATATATAGGCAATGGAGAATGCAAATGCAACATAAAAAACCATGAATGACAAAACAAAACCAAATGAAATTCTGGTGTATTTTTCATCAATGGATTTGAAAATAGATTTGATTTTTTTCAATCTGTCCTTAATTTCCATGTTCAAAAAACCTTCTGTGTGACAATTGGGGATCTGATTCTTAATGATTTACCTGGGATTTTGAATTTAAGCATTTTCTATATTATTAAGGCACAATGTTAACAAGATAATGAAATCAATAATGAAAGGAAACAGAAAAAATGAATTTTAAAAAATTTATAAAGCAAAATGTATTTAAAAATTTATAAATGAAAATAGAATTAGTACCTGAAAAGCATATTTGAAAGGAATACACATTGATAGCAAACAAAATACAATGAAATGAACATAAAGCTCAAATTAAATGTGATTTGGTAACATTACCCATTTAGGCTCTGATTATGTTCACACAAATTTGACATATATTGATCACAACAAATTAAAAACAATTATAATGCTGATGCACACCACCTAGTACTTCAACAAGGCAATATATTTCTGTAACAAGTATATAATATGAACTGAGTGTATATACCATATAAATACTCCAAAAGTATGGAAAGTAAAAACAGTTCATTAAGTAGCAAAATCCAAAACAATCAAATTATCAGTAATTATTACATACTTGTTCACTTTGCATGGATGGAAATTAATTTTTTTTACAAAAAATTTTAAAGCAATGGTTCATACTTGTATGCAAAATATATAAAAACTCATCAACTTATTAGATAATAATCTTATGGACAATTTCTGCTCGAACACGAAACATGAAAAGAAAATGTATAGGTGAAGCACTGCATAAACTGACACAATGTATGAATCAACAAAACATTATCAAAAAGATCAAAATATATTGAGATATACAACATACAAGAAGAAAGATTTCCAATGGTACCATACCCACATAAAAATTCTATGATCCCAAAACCAAAGTTAGAATACCAAAATGCATTCAACTACAAGTCTTATATTTTAAAATAATATTTTTTTAAAATTTGGTTTTACATAAATTCAAAGTGCACAAATTATGCATGTTCCAAGAATAAAAGGATGATTGACTTTGAATGGGGACCATGTGTAACTTTAAATTTCCCATTCTGATAAACAAGGAAAAGTTTGGCTGAAGCCATTTCTAAATAAATATGAGGTAGGTATAATCAATCCATTTTTTAATGCAATGTTGGACAAGCTATATATAAAACTTAAGCAAACAGTTGGGTCTTGAACAACTTGCCAACAAACCTCTTAAATCTTGAACAAACCTATGTATACAATGATCTTCCCATAAAAATGATGAAAATAACTGCACCCAAGAACTATCTCACCAAATATGCCATTGTAAAGTTTGAATGGTAAAGGATTAAAATAAAATGTGTCTGAAGATGTATCCAATGTATGTTTTGCATTAGGAATTTAGAAATCCAAATTTTACAAAGTTTCAAAACAAGAAGATTTTTAATATTTCCCTTCAAAATCCCCTATCTTCCATTCTGGACTACCTCAACTTAATTCCCAGATTTGTTTGGTGATTTTTTTAAAAACTTGTGAGTAACAGAAACTCTAATGGCATAAAGACCAGTGAAATCATCCAGATTGGCAACTACTTATTTTTATCCCACATGAATTGGTCAAGCAATCTGTTCGAGTCCAGTCAATCACATATTTGGGTCAGTCAAACATCCTGGTCTGTCACCTATATGGGTAGAACAAGTGGTCCGTCAGGAGCCCAATTAATTACATATATAGGCTGGTCAAGCAGTCTGTCAAAAGTGCAGTGGGTCAAAAAATGCAGCTGTTTTACAGAAATGTTATGATTTAACATCTTTAAAACTTTAATCTATCATCAAATTTTCATTACAATCTCACTACTTAACTGATACTTCTTCATCAATAACCATGATATTTTAACGGGAAAATTTTTCAAGAATTAACTACGATAAAGGCAGAGCACTCGACCAAAATTTGAGAGGTTCATGGGCTAAATGCAAGTCAATACTATCTTAGAGTTTCATACTGCTTTTCCAAGACTATTTATTGCATTTCACAGAAATCCCAGATATGTAATGAATGGCTTTGTTGTCCAACAGCTCCACAGTTTTCCCACTAGGTGAAACAACATTGTTGATCATAGCCTTGACCATCACATCCATTGGTGTCGTAATGGCAGTCGGGAACATTTTTGCAATAGGAACGAGGAAAAATCTTGCCATCGCTTCCAAAGGTCTGCTTTCCTCTCTGTTTACCATTAGGACGCTGAAAATATAGGAGAGGATTTTAATGTTAAAACATTAGTATAATGTTACATCATAACAAGAAGGACATAACCTGAACATTAAGCCAATATTACTATCATGTCACATCACATCAGGAAAGCCATAACATGTACATTAAGCCTATATTATCATCCGGCCATATCACATCAGGAAAGCCATAACATGTACATTAAGCCTATATTATCATCAGGCCATATCACATCATGTCATATCACAACAGGAAAGCCATAACATGTACATTAAGCCAATATTATCATCAGGCCATATCACATCATGTCATATCACATCAGGAAAGCCATAACATGTACATTAAGCCAATATTATCATCAGGCCATATCACATCATGTCATATCACATCAGGAAAGCCATAACATGTACATTAAGCCAATATTATCATCAGGCCATATCACATCATGTCATATCACATCAGGAAAGCCATAACATGTACATTGAGCCAATATTACTATCATGTCATATCACATCAGGAAAGCTATAACATGTGCATTAAGCCTATATTATCATCAGGCCATATCACATCATGTCGTCTCACAACAGGAAAGCCATAACATGTACATTAAGATAATATTATCATCAGGCCATATTACATGTCATCTCACAACAGGAAAGCCATAAAATGTACATTAAGCCAATATTATCATCAGGCAATATTACATGTCATCTCACAACAGGAAAGCTATAACATGTACATTAAGCCAATATTATCATCTGGCCATATCACATCATGTCATCTCACAACAGGAAAGCCATAAAATGTACATTAAGCCTATATTATCATCAGGCCATATCATGACAGGAAAGCCAAAACATGTACATTAAGCCAATATTATCATCAGGCCATATCACATCATGTCATCTCACATCAGAAAACCATAACCTGTCCATTAGGGCAATATTTTCTTAGTAATTCCATAACCCTCATTTTAATTGTGGTAGTACAGTAGACTTATCTACATATTTCACATTACTTTAATTTACATGTACTAACCATATTTATATGGTCATAACACGCCATCTTCAGAAAGAAAATGCATACAAATATAACTTTTCACAGTGCAGCAAAAGGATTTTGAATTTCACCAATCATTAAGAAGATACTACAATTGTCAAGGAGATTATCAGAGATGGTTGAATAATTACCATGCTTACATGTGAATGATACATAACCGACAAAATAAATTAGAAATACTAACACATTTTCTTGGAGGTTTGGTGAAACTGATGCAAACAATATGGCGGTTACATCTGTGTGGTTGTGTGTGTTTTGGACATTTTTCTTTGCTCAATTAATTTTTAAAACTTCTCTTACCAGATCACAAAAGTATGGAAAACGCGGATTCAATGGAATATAACAACAAATATTCAACATGTACTTTTCAATCATATTACTACCAGAGCACCGATCCAGTGGTGTCAATACTACTTTTTCCCTGTCATGCACAGAGTTAGATTTCTCCTCGTTATCAGCTTTATCCATCTTTGTAAAAAAAAGGTAGAACATCTTGCCAAAAGGTAATATAAGCAAAGATATGTCTATGATATCAAATTTAGGGACTTCTCTAGATTGTATTTATAAAGTTTTCAGACTAGCCTTGACTTGGCATACAACACATTTTTGTGAACTTTATAAATCAGTGGAAAGGACAAATGAACTGCTGCTTGATTTCTGTCAATGATTGGAAGATCAGTTCTAAAGGCATCTGAGGGAGTTTTGTAACATTGAGATGAGAATGTTGCTGGAAATTGGCTTTCTGACTGAAAAGCCTTAGAATTTCCTACCACCAATTCTACCTGACAGCCAGTCTTTTATCTCCTTAATTTTAGCCAACTGAGGAAAGAGCCAAAAGGATGGTATCTCTTTTCCCTTGTCAAAATCTACTGATGCTTAAACTGTAGTCTTGAGTAGCGGTAGGAAGTGGAGGGCATTCTTAAGTTGCCAGCACCTAATACAATTCTGAGAGTGGAACTGAAGCTAAATTTAGACTGATCCATGGACAGATATGAGTACATCTGATTTGTAGGAACTTTGTGTTGAGCCCTGGGTCTAGTTCTGCATCCAGTGCTGTTTAAGTCATACCAGGTGGCGTCGATGATTAAATTCTGTCCTCTTTGAATATGTCATTAACTCTTCCATGTGGATAAGCAGTGAACTTTTAGAAGTCCAGCATTGCAGGAACAGCTGCATTGCATTTGTTGATGGTATAGAAGACAGTCTGGCCATTCAAGATGCCTTGCTGGATGAACAGTTTTCTCACTGAAATCTCCTTCATAGGAAGGATATGTTGCTGACGGTAGTAAGGCTGTATTATAGAATAGTACAAACCCTATATGTCCGGAATTACAGGCCTGAAGGATATGCTTGGACATGTGGGAGACTTATGCCCACTGGGCAGCCTAAAATTGGGCATACACTCCTCAAAAAGTTGGAAAAAGGTGTGGACAAGGAAGCTATCGAGGGAAATAAAGGTAATATCAGGCCTGATGTCAATAATTGCATCATCTTTTTCCTGGACCCAATGATGCATCTGTTCAAAGGCGTATAATTGTACCATATCAACATCCTCCTCCTTCCCTTTTCTTCTGATGTTCCTGTAGTTGTCCATTGCAAGTGATGAACTTTAGCGGGGGTGGGGTGGGGTACATGGAGGTTGACTTTCCTTCCCTTTTGGACTACTGATGCCCAGACTTTCTCTGTCCATGTATTACACATGCCACATGGCACAGATGATGTATACAATGTACATATGATACAAGAGTCATGGTTGTCTTTCATTATAAATGTGTAACATGGTCTTAAACAGACAATAAAGGTGACAAAGTCAAACAAATTTAGAAACAAGTGTACACAATATGTATACAACCTCTAGAAGAATGATTGTCCAATACAATAAATCCAAATTTAAATTTGGCTGGTCCAATTTTAGCACTAAGATGGCTTGGACTGTGATTGGTATAATGTACATTTTTATCACTACAGCAGCACAGCTTAAAAACTAGAAACACCTGATGATGGCAAGGGGAGGTAATGGACAAGATTTATTGTTCTTAGTCTATATAAGATAGAAAAATACAGTTTGTCTTTTAAAAGGGCAGTATTCTCAAGATAGCAAGCCTATATCCATATAATGTTATTGTGATTGGGGAAAATATTTCAGACATGATTTTGACCTCTAAAAGAAAAACTGAAAATGTGAAAGGGGGGTTTGGGGGTACTCCCCCAATGAGGTCTCAAGAGTCAGCGCCCCTGATCAGGGGGTTCTGGGAGCTGGGGGTCGAAGACCCCAAGACTAAAAATGCATTTTACACGCATGAAAATCTGCTCCTGGTGCAACTTGTGACCATAATATGTAACAAAATAATCATTTGAAAAACTAACAAACTTACCAAAAATTTGAATAATTTTACAATATTTATTGTCACATGAATTTATTCTCCAAACCTAATGGTACTTAAGTTATTTCATGTGCATGTCAGTGTTCACATCGCAATTAAGTCAATAATTAGGCATTTTTTTGCTGCCAACATATTATACTTCTCTCTTTTCATAACAAATATGTAAAATAAACACCCAAATACATCATCTATATACAAATAATCCCCTATATTCACTTAGTCTTTTTGTCCTCTGAACAAAACCAGTTGAGCACTTTCTGCGGCTTCAAGATTTCTTTAGTCTTCTTTTTTGTCACCAATACTTTTGCTGGCTCAATGTGCAATCGTTTCTTTTCCTTCTCAACGAGAGCCTTTTTCCTTTCCATCTCCAGCTTGTATTGGCGACATGCAGTGCACATATTCTGACTGAGGATTTCATTTTTTTCCATATGCATCTTCATTTGTAGGTGCG
Source organism: Unio pictorum (assembly GCA_030141615.1). Classification (NCBI taxonomy): domain Eukaryota; kingdom Metazoa; phylum Mollusca; class Bivalvia; order Unionida; family Unionidae; genus Unio; species Unio pictorum. Next base: position 8,311,957 of record JARLTB010000075.1, read on the forward strand.
GTTCCAGACTCTTTCAACTACGACTTCTATAATGTATATATTGTAGAGGGCAAAAAATGCCAGTCCTCAAGCATTCAGTTTTCTTATAAACTGACCAACTAAATTTCCACTGACAATTCATTCCAGCCATTCCCTTCTGTTTTTTTTAAAACCTTTATCTAACTGTTCGTGTCATCGTCTCTCCCAACAACTAGGGACAACATTCTTTTGCAAGCACACTTCTTCTTTCCATTGCCATCAGTTTCCTTTACACGAAGATTCATTAGATAGATTTAAACTTTTGACCAATCAGAAAACTCTTTACAAGAGTTGTGGGCTAACTAATATATGGAGCGAATACGTTACAAGGGTTGTTGCGGAATGGGACTGAAAAAAGAAAACGGTAAAAAAAAAAACGGGGATAAAACGGATCGGACATTTTAAAAAAACAAAACACGGACTATATCAAGAAAGTCATAAAAAAAGCATAATTCCATTTTAAAACGGAGAAAAATCATGTCTGATATTTGAAGGAAAACTTAAGTGTCTACATTTGCTAAATTCGTTATGAAAAGTTAGCTTGTGCTTTTCATTCTGCAGAAATCATACGGAAAAAAGTAAACAAAATGTTTCACAGCATTCAAAGAAATTGTATTTTTCCACAAAATTTGATGCCACAAATAACATGTATAATTGATAAAGAAAGTATAAATAGGTTTTGGTTTGGCGCTTTATGATGCATGAACACTAGCTGGTTATATCGTGCCATGGCAATTAGAGTAAAGAGCCTTGCACAAGAACATGGTTATTGACTCAGTCTGATCCAGTTGTAGGACTCCAACCTGCACCCTTCTAAACATGAATCGAGCATGCCAACCACTGAACCAATGTAACTACTGCCTCCATTAGTAAGTTCTTACCACATGGTGATGGATTATAAGTAGGAAGCAATCTTATTTAAACTCCATCTTGTGTGGGGTCCAGAATGTAGAATAAGCCCATTGAGCCCTGCTGGATATCGTTAAGAGGTGACCAATATCTTCAGAAGCCACAGTGGCTCAGTGATAAGCATGCCTGACTCATGACCAAAAAGGTGCTAGTTAGAATCCTATTATTGGATCTGCTTCCATGGTAACAAAAGGGATTACATCCTTTATTCTCTACTAAATAAAATTAAGATCAAAAAAATTAATTACAGTGTGCCACAGAAATTTAATCCTATATCCATTAAAAACAGTTTTGATATCTGACCCAAATAAATTGTTTTATAAACACAAATCTCCTCATTAAATGAACTTTTATTGGTATATTCATGGAATGTTAGTGAACATAAAAACAGGTGTAATTTTACATAATAAACCGATCACAAAGGATGGTAGTATAGTATGCAAGATCGGAATAACGAACCAATTATGTCCATAGTAACATGGTATGAAATGCACTTGATTTGCATGAAAAGTTATATTTTCCATTCCCTGGCCAAATCAGTAAATCACACTCGAGATTCAAGGGCAATCAAACCCTTAAAATTGGTTAATATTACCAAGTTCAGCCCTACTATATTGGGCTATCTAGTGAAGTCTACCACTAGGTAGAGAGATGCAGAGACAAGTACTTACGCTGGCCTGTATATAGAAAGCCTTGGAAAATGGATCACTTTTAATGCCTCCTCCATCTGACCCTGTAATTAAAAGGAAGGACATGGATAAGTAAGGTGATGGTGCAAAAAACCTTATCAACAGATCTTCAGTAAGACATAAGTAAAATAAATACATAACTTGTAAGAAGGTTAAAGTTATTACATACTCCTGACAAAGTGACAGCCGTAAGGTGAAGATGTTTACATCTAAAACATGGACAATGGAGAGATAACTAGCATACCATTATGCTACTGTTATGTAATGTGACAGAAATTGCTTGGAGTTATGGAAATCATACAGGCTCTCAGCACACAGATCAAAATGGCTAATACCATGTGCTCAAAAAATCAGCCCAAACTAGTCCAAAAAACTTAACATTAGTAGTCAGTGTCACTGAAACAGGGAAAACAATTTTTTCAAAGTAGACAATACCAATTTCTGAAAGTGCAATGAATGAATTACAAATATGTAAAAAGTCATCTGCTCATTTTCTGTAATTTAACTAGTTTGATGTCCAGGAAGTGAAAATGACCAACAAGAGCTACAAGTCTCTTTTTTTTTATTTATTATACTGGAGCACGTCTAAATTGTAGCCAACCTGAATACTCTTTAGGCCAAACTACACCCATCAATAATTCACAAAATAAAGGAAATTAAAAGTTCTTTTAACACAACCAATGATTTACAAGTTATTTTTTTTAAAATAGCCATGGAACACTTTGGAAATTCTTTTTCTTTAACAATCACATCCTATGAAAAGTAAGAAACTGTAAAGTGAAACCAAAGTTATGAAATGAAATATACAGAAAGCAGTCTTTAACTCAAATGAGTGAATTTTCAATGACAGTTCAAGATAATCATCTTATCACTATAATGAATATGAAATAATGAATTCCATCTTGCTTGCCTTGTAAACTAACAGCTGTAATGATTCTAAGAAAGTAATAATAATAATAATAATAATAATAATAATAATAACAACTTTTATTTAAAGAGGGAGGCACAATTATTTGCATGGAACTATTCCCCCGTGTCCCTCAGTTATCAGCATATTTACATGCCAAGTTGCAAACACAGTAAAGAATGGCACAAACAATTCTGATTATTTCTGTTAGAACAATTCTAGTGTAAAAAAAAAAGCCAAAAATAAAATATTTTTGTTGTTGTTGTAACACCATTTTTCAGCACAAGAAAGATTATACATGGTGGCCAGTATAAATGGTGGAGGAAGAACACTGGAAAACCCAGGGAAGAACCACCAACTCACAACAAGCTACTGGCAAGATATCTCAAAACCCCACATTAGCCGAGCTTTTGGCTTGAACCCACACAAACATAGGTGAGATGGCAGTGATTTGGAACAGTGAGAGCTTTAGACTACTCGAGGCCCCCAAAAGAAAATGTATATGCTGTCCCACCCTTCCAAAGTACTGACCTAATTTAGATATGAACTTTTAAAAAAAGCAAACATGTTAAAATAAGAACATTCTCCAACAAGTATATACACAATACAAAGAGCAAGAAAACGAAATGGAAGCTCTGAGAATTGATACATTAAAGCTGTAATGAATCTGTCAAATCAAACTGGTTTTGCTTTTTCACCCCAATGAATATATTAACATGAAATGTATTTTATTTACGCTTTCTCAACTTTATTGTTTTTATATGGTCTTAAAAGCGAGCTTAAAATATCTTAATTTGGGAGCATTATTTTATTACATGAAATAGTTTCAGTATTCTAGCATATCAAAATTAGTTACAAGATGGAAATAAAGATCTTCAGAAAGTTAATACGTTTTCTCTGAATCTAAATCTAAGCATTTGATGGGTATGATATATATTTAAATGATGAAGTCTATAGGTTTCTAAAGATCATAGAAGACTGACCCAGCTGCTTTAAATAACAGATTACAACCATATCTTAAATAGCAATCAATGTGATGTGACAAAATGGTCAAATAAATCTACTGTGGGGTTTTCTCTCAAGTGTCCACTATAAAGACCAGATCAAAGGGACAATGTTCACTGTAAGCATTGAAAGTGCTTCCAAGCTGATTGTGCACAGGTGTCCAAATGCATTCATGTGCAAATTACAAGGATATATCCAATGGCAGTTTCATCTGAATGTGGTACAGGCATTCAAAGTGCTTATAAGAGGATAATAGTAAATACTGATGTTTGTCTATGTGTGTGTGAATTATCACTATGCAGATCAATGCATGTAATCTCAAGGTGGTGGAAAATATAGTTAGTGGTAGTTTGTATTTAAGGCAGACCACCTACAAATGTAAACATGTCGCAAATAATATATCAAGATTATCACGTATTTGAAGTCTAAGCTGTAATAACGTATATTATATTCTGTCATGTATATTTATTTTGTGTTTTGTAAATTTTCTCTATCAGTGTGGGTTAAACAATATATTGATTATCAATATTAGTAAACATTTATTAGGTCTGGGTCTTGGTTATTAGATATCACCCAAAATACACGTAACCAACCCAAAATACACATAACCAACCCAAAATATATGTAACCTACCTAAAATATACGTAACCTACCTGATATACGTTTTCATTATAATTTTTGTAACAGATTGTTCTAGAATGGAAAAATTCCATCAATTTATAGTATTTCTAGAAGTTGCAAACTGATCTAGGCCAAGCAGAGGACGTTTTTAATCATGTTTATCAATAATAATAATAAAATGATTTGTGATGAAAGATTCTAAAGGGGAACCATTTGTATTGATGGGTTTAGCATTTGATTTGGGTGAAAACTTTTATGCTCTTTAATAATATTCTTGAACAGAAACATGAATAATAGAATAATAGTGAATTCACACAAGGCTATCTTGGATTATATTAATGCCATTAACCCTTTAGTTACGACTACCGCATCTAAGTGTCTCCTGTACACCACTGGAGCATATATGCAAGTAATACTAGTTTACTACATCAGTGTCACTTATGTGCTTAAAGTTCAGCAGTACTTGAAACCCCAGTGTTGCTTATGTGCAGACAATACTACTATGTTAACTAAACGTTGATTGGTTGAAAGTACAAAAGTTTACATACTTTTAATTATCATAACCAATGACAGGATTTTTTACTAAACATTTTCATACAACTATGAAAGCTGAGAGGTTAAATTTAGACACACTTTAAAGGATTTCCAGCGCTTTACACAACACATGTAGTTGAGATCAGCAAAGATGGATTCCGATTAAAATATGAGCGACTTTAATGGGTTCAGTGCAAGAAAATGGATCAGATATTGATGTTAATCCCATTTCAACACCCGATGCAAGTGATTTTTACTTGGATGACGAGGTGGACAGCCTCATTTGCACAATTGAGTAATGACATTGCCGTGTTCAAGATCATCGATTTTGACTCTCATGTTGGTTCAACAATCGAGCTTAGTCCACTAAGCAATGAGAAAGATTTTTTCTCAAGTTTTTCCGTAAATGTCTGGTGGAAAAGCTTGTGCATGAAACAAAAACAAATGATTTTACCAAGAAAATTAGGGACCAAAAGCAAAACATGAAATGGTATGAAATCAGCATCATGGAGATGTGAGCATATCGTGGAATCAGTTATGTTTGGACAATGACTATTTTGAGATGTTCAACTCTCAACTTTGTAATTAAGAGTGTGGATTTCATTCATGTTTTGTATGTACATACTTTTATGTAAATCTTGGATTTATTTGATGAGATTCAAAACAGTTTACATTACTGGGATTTCTTGTATGATGGAATATAGGAGTTAAAGCTGTACCGATGTCACTTTTTGTTGATTATGCTGATACAGCGTATAGCCGATTATTAAAATGACGATTAGGAGATCAATTATTTCATGATCACAGTATAATTTGTTTGTGTGCAGACAATCAACGGTAGTTTACAGCAAGTGTTAAAAAGTATTTAATTTTAAGAATATATTGTCTTTCAATTAACTCCCAAATCAAATGTTTATTCCTTAATTTCCACTAATTAATTCTGATTTAATATTCAAGCTATGTCAAGATGAATATTATGACTGAATTTATATTTTTTGAAATTTATTTTTTAAATTTGTTTACATTGGCTCCGATTATTTCTGCCAATACCAATTATACAGACTGTTCTACTAATTGGCCCGATTAATTGGTACAGCTTTAGTAGGAGTATATAAAGTGAAAATATATGAATAACAGACACTTTACAAGGTAAGCTGTTTTTTTATTTCATTTAAATCCAGCAAAAACTAATGAAATAATGAAAAAAAAATGTTTTTATTGTCAGTTTCTGTAGTCAGCCTTGATGATGCTCTAGCATTCAAGGTCAGTAGTCGCAGTAACTGATATGAAAGCACTGAGCAGTAGTGAAACAGCTGTATTAGCTAAAGAATTAATAGAAGGACGGTTGGCATGAGGCTTCTGGTACAACAGTACATTCAAGACTACAGGCACATCATATTTCCAGCATTGGACCTTATTTTGAACACCACTAGAATTTAATTAGAACTTTATTCATCAGGACACTTTTGGGATTTTTTTATGATTTACTTTGCAATACTGTAAGCTCTTTTTAAAGAGACCATAGAGCAAGCCCTCTGAGAGATTTAAGAATAATTTTTGCTATCATAAGTGTCAAAAAAGGATAATTTGAGCATAAAAACTAATCTATTTTAATATCTGCCAGAATTACAGCACGAGCAAAATAGAAATATATTTTGCTACTAACCTGTTTTGTGTGTGTGCACCTGTTCAAAATTTATGTCACAAGGGCAAAATCCATATGGATTAGAATCAAAATACAAATACAAAATATGGCGAAACATTATTTATGTTCAGCCTTCGCTTTAGTAGTCTGTATCTGTAATTTTCACTGAATGATCAGGAACAGAAAATCTTAAATGAGCACAACCATGTGTTCCAAGTGCTCTAGTACATTACTCTCATATTCTTCTTTCAAAGTTTGAAAAGTGGTATTGATTTATCAATTTATTTTTATTTTTTATTTAAAAGAGCCATGTTTTGTAACCTTTTCCAAAACAGAAAATACACAACTCACTTCCAAGCGTTTCACATAACATCTGGCACCATTTTGCTTAAATATAGAGACTGGTCAACTAACTCGCTTATAAATATAATAAATATCTGAGGAGCAGTTGAAACTTGACAACGCCCATCTGTTTTCTTGGAAATGGGTCATATACAGTTGCTATAAACAGAAATTAAAGTACTTCTATGCTATTCTTATGCAGCAGCTATGTTTATAATTATATTCTCAAATTTATGAGCAGAACTGTGTATGTGTAATTTGTATTTTTAACATAGCTTTAACATTTTTTCAGTCATATCGCTATGATGTATGCAGTGTGGCAGTTTATAGAGATGTCTAGCACTTGGGGAATCATGCCACATAACGTCTAACCCAGTCATATTATCCCGAACAGTCCTAACAATAACCTCTTAATGCTGAGCGCCAAACAAGGCAACTGTCAGTACCATTGTTGTAAGTCTTTGGTATGACTTGGCTCGGAATCAAACCCACAACCTCCAGCATCCACCAAGGCAGATGCTTTTTTTTAACTACTAGGCCACATAAGTGGTCTATGAGCACAATAAAAAAGATGATAAATATGACAGAAACAACCTTCTATTACTTAATTTGTGTTAATTGTTTATATTAACCAAAAAAGTGTAATCCATATAAGGCTGTGTAATGATTACGCCAAAAGTGTAATGGTTTTCAGGTATGCAATAAACACAAATTCTGAAAAATGTTGAGAACATTTCAACCACTGACTAAAGGTTACCTGTGTCAAGCATATGCTTCACAATTTTCCAGAAATTACCTTTGTTTTCGTGTACAGCAACCTGCTGTCTTTATCCGCCCCTTGGGAAGACAATGCATGGAACTGTTTACACCCACCGGCTTTGGCAAGTTCAGCTGATTTCAGAACATAATCAAAGTCTACCTTGACAAAACCAGCCTGCAATAAAGACAAATACATGTCTGTATTTTCTAAACATGTACTTCCTGGTCAGGTATGTCTGTAAAAATGATTAAAGTGACTGGAGGTCAAGGGAGCTTCCAAAGACCCTCATTTGTATCCAGAACATCGCAGGAAGTAAGTGGTGGTGGTGGTGGTGGTGGGGGGTCACAGGCTTAGTGGGCAAGGCTCTGTTCTAAAAATGATTTTCAGCACTTTACATCAGTGATGAAGATTTCATAGGCCCTGTTTTCACTAGTTTTTATGAAAAGGAAAAACAACATTTCTTTTTAAGATTAGTCATTCTAAGACATTAGTTTATTAAAGTCTTAAAATTAGACCCATGTTTTCTTGATTTTATTTATTCCTCTAATGATACTGGTACTATGTAATTAATGTCTGCAACAAATGCTGCAGAAGGCTTGTAGCAATCAAGTTACACTTAAAACAGTTTCCTTTACACTAAATTAAATGTCAACAGAACAATTAAGCCAGTGATTCAAAAACATACATTTTATATCTTGTCCATCTCTTTCTCTCAAATTTCATCTGTATTAATTCTGACATTTTTCTAAAAGGTTACAATGTTTCATGCATCTCATGAGTCAACTAAAGCATCTTTGTAGCCAACATCCCAATAACAGACATGCTCTAACTGGTGGATTTATTATCTTTCAGCCAAATGCCCTATTAATAAGCCAATGAAAATGTTTGTCTTGAAAGAAGCAGGTGCTAGACATGTAACATACTGTGACACATCCTGTGACTGGTTCAAATCACTGGAAATAAAAAGTGAAAACAGTCCCCTTTCTTCAATATAGTTCACATAACATTAACTCTTTATTTGTGAAATAAACTTCACCAGACACCCAGTTACACAGCGGAGCAGTAGAATAGCTCACCAATGCTAACTTGTCAGTTTTTCATGCATAGACAAAAAGAATTTTCTTTAGTAACTTGACTTTGTACCTCACCACTCTACCTAACCCCTATTTTGTTCTCAGATTTACATGGATTAAAAAAACTTACCCAAGTGCCATCCAAACTTGCAGAAATCTGTGAATCCCCATTAAATTATCATCCCAAATATTTGTGACATCTCTGTATCATCTTTAAACTGCTGGCTAGACTTAAAATATTATGTTCAAAAAAGATTTGTGGCAGGTTTTCTTTAGCACACACACATGCATTGATTTTCCAAAAGAAAAAAGGATGAGATTCTTTGATAACGACAACTTTTTGAGTCATATAAATGACTACATGGAACATTTCTACTACAAACATTTCATCTGACATAACCATGTAGCAAAAGATTCACAATCTATACTTGAACAAATATCTATGAGACCATACAAAAAAATTTTGTCTTATTAATATGGCTACCATATGATAATAAATTTTTAATTCAATGTTGAAAAAGCAACAGTGTAAAAAACTATAATTGTAAGAATATGTAGTCTTTATACTTTGAAAAACTGACATAAAATAATGGTAGAAGACTGAAAAGTTTCACAAAGGGACACAACTTACTGTTCCAGATTTTCCTTTGGTTGTTCCAAGGCAGCAAAAGCCCACATCAAAACCCTTAAAAACATCTGCATATTTGTCAAGGTTGTCAAAGTCAACCTGCTTTTGTTCCTAAAATAGGCAACAAAAAGATTTGTTTTTAAATGTTTTGTATAAATTTTTAATATATATATAATAATATAATATAATAATAATAAAATAAGAATAGCTGACATAAGCAACACTTCATACCATTTCATGAAAAAAATCATTCAATCCAAGGTGGCATTTATGACTACTACTACAATACTCATACTGTTCATGAGTCATAAAAGTCTACAGTGTCTTATAATGGTGTGCATTATACACTAACTATTACGTGCAGTAATGGGATCTATGGTCATCATCATCATCAGTCTCTTGACCTACTGTAGTCATTGAGACGCTCTGCTGCTTAACATCTGACCAGTTCCCTCCACTTGTCTCAATCATGTACTAATGCCTGTGTTTCAGCAAAACTTTTCCTGGTCCATTCTGTGATGTTGTCACTCTACTTTTTTCTGTCTACCCCTCCTTCTACCACCCTGGATGCTGCCCTGCAGTACTGTTGTGGCTCTAGTGACATGCCATACCATTTCTGCTTTCTCTTTTTGACAGTGAGGAGGAGGTCTTCATATTGGCCTACTTTTAGCCTGATGGTGTTATGCACTTCTTCATTTGTGATGTGGTACTATGCATGAGATGTCAAGGATGGTTCTGAAGCATCTCATTTCTTTGTTGCTATTCTGCTATCAGGGTCCATGCCTCCATGATCTTACTAAGAACCAAAGTTTACTAAGGCTTCTTACAGTAACAAGACTCTTTTGCAGGGACTGATGCTCTACTGGTGAAATTTCTCAGAATTCAAGACCCTTTGTTTGTTTACTACTAATACTAGATATTGAAAATATTTCTAATATTAAACAGTGACAATAAGATTTAAAAATGAGGTGTTGTGGCGGACATATTGGATATCGGATTGACATGTTAACATGATCATCTATTCTGAGGGAATAGTGGCAGCAAGATTTTAAAGACAACTGCGGTAGCCATGTTGGATGTAAAATGGATACCATTTTCATTTAGGATCATCTAAGTATCTTAAAAAGTCTGCTGATGAAAATACCATTTTTATATGTTCAACTGTTTGGGAAAAAGTATAGATAACATTACTTTCAAGATGGCCACCATTTTGGCCATACTAGACATTAGATCAATATTTGTCTATGGCCAACAGGACATTGCCAGTCTTCAGGTGACAACCCCAATTTAATAAAACTTTGGGGTTTAGGGGAAGAAATTTTGCGGAACATGATTTTCATGATGGCTACCAGGGTAGCCATATCATTTCCAATTCAGGACCAACAATACATCATAAAATGTCTTCTAATGCTAGATCATCGATATAACCAGCCATCAAGGAAAAGTAGCAATAACAAGATTTTGAAGAAGACCATTGTGGTGGCCATATTGGCAGTCAGAATAGCACAGTATTAATTTACACTCAACTGGACATACTAAGAAGTCTTTTGGTGAAATGACCATTCAACTGGACATACTAAGAAGTATTTTGGTGAAATGACCATTCATTCAATAGAAGTAGTGAGAAATAAGATTTTCAAGATAGCAACTCTGGCAGCCATACTGGATATCAGCAGCCCCATTTTTATTTAAGACCAACATGACATCACAGTGTATTGTAGGTAAACAAGAGTCCTTCAAATGGAATGATGCTCTACTTTGCAAAACAAATTTTTTAGTTCAAAATAAAACCATTGTCCCCTCGTACTACAGTAGTAGTGTTGAAACCATCTTGATATTCTTCAGCAATAATAAGTTTTTCACACTTGCTTCTGTTGTACACATACTGAATGTAAACATGGCACCATTTTAATTTAAGATAAGAATCCCTCAAGAGATCTGGGAAAAATTCATGAAGATTGTTAAAAAATTAAAAACGTTTCAAGGATAAAACCAACTTTCTTTATAATCAAGGTGTATTCATGGCATCATGTCGAATCCATGGATTTTTCAAGGTTGTACAAACCATAAAAAGAGACTGAAAGAGTTCCTTAACTTACCATCATTAGAATTATGTGTTCAATTTACTTGCCATTTTACCATAATCTTCTAATACTATTCAAAAATAAGAATGCTTATTTAAAGTCGTTTGATCGCCCTTCATGTAAAGTAGGACATTTTCCACATCAAATAATATGCATCTATAAAATATTTATCAAATGTAGGACCAGAGGATATAGTGATCAAAGTCAGTTATTACCCTGAATCCAATAGGTAGACAGCCCCAGAAAACCCTGGCGAGCAAAACTTTTAACTTGCATTTTCATCTTCCGTTGTGTATATTTTTAGCTATGTTCATTTTATTTTTGAAAATGTTTTGTCACGATGCCATTTTATAAGGATAAAATATTATAAACTTAAGTTATACAAACTTAAATGATCTTTCAATTTGAATCAACAGATTACCGTTTTTCTTAAATACATGGTTCTCCCACTACTTTAAAGATAAATGTCAAGGTCATTTCAACGTTTTTTTTTTCCAAGGGTGAAATTAACTTTGTCTAGGTCCATTACTGAATGGAACTAAAGAACATTTTTGCTCCTAAAACATTAATTTAAAAACAAAAATCAAAGTGGTTTTTTCAAGACTCTCCCAAAACAGCTAAGTGCTAAAAAAGATCAAGCATTAAACCACAAAATATATCACATGAAACAAGTTTGACTATATTCCTTAAAAATCGACATCTAAAGTCATTTTAAAGTAAAGATTAAAATCTTTACTTTGTTGAACTGCACAATGTTTGTTGGAGAGAACAATAACACAATAAACATAAAGTAGGTGTTCCGTTTTAAAAATTTAATTCTAAGAAAATCAGAATAATCAGTTGTAAAACAAAATAGCAGTCTATATCATGTTGTATGGAGAAAACATTTTGTAGTACAGCATGAAGAAAAAATAACAATAAATGCCAGAAAAAGTTGAACCCTTGATTAATCTGTGCAAAACTCCTTAAGACAGTCTGGTTAAAATCCATCAATAAAATAAAAAAAACATTTACAAAAGGGTCAATTTAAATTTTGGCAAAAAGACGTTCAAAATGATAAACTTACTATATAAACAAGGATCAAGATATGCGGCTTGTAATACGATAACCAATCCCCAAACCTAGACTGATACACATACAAGGGACAACAATCTCCCATTCTTCCTGCAACATATCTGAAATAAATTCTTCAAGCTACATGTCATATTGTTATAGCTTAGGACCAAAGTTCAGTTCAGAGATTCAACATTTTGGACTAAAAATTGGACCAAAAATGAATGGCAGTCCATTTTCTAATCTGGGATTACTCTTAATATTCCCACCCCTTTTTCACACTTGGACATTTAGTTTGGGGAATGAAGTCAGAGAAATTGCCTATTTTAAAAAACTGGAATTTGTAACCACTGTGCGGTAACAACATGTGGCAGTTGATTAACAGCAGGCAGAGCACACAAATTTCATACAATAAGATCAGAAGTTTAACTGTCAAATGATAACAACAAATTCCTTTATAATGTTGTAAGGCAAAAAGTCAAATATATAAAATGAAAGTTAGAAACTTTTTTAAAAAACAAGAAAGAACCTATAATTTTCAAAATATAGATTGCAATAAAAATCAACTCTACATCAAATATTGCAGGCAAAGCTTTTTATACTTACTGGCATATAAAAACAAAATAATTATTCAGCATTGAAAACTTAAATAGGACTGAAGTCAATCTCAATATTATGGACCAGCATTTCTTGTGGTGCTATCTAATTTGACACAACTCAAAGATGAAAGCCATTCATAGGAAGACCTGATATTTGGCACAGATTTTGCAAAACTTATTATTTTGTTTTTATTGCCTTCTGGAGTATTTTTTTTTTAAAACCACAATCCTGTTCAATGTACTCATTCAGCTTCATATATGATCATTGGCAAATTGGGAATTTAAAATGAAAAATGCTTACAAATTCAGGTCCAACCTCTGGTGGTAGTTCAACATGTCTTCTGCCAATGAGAACAACCTTCTTGAAAATCTTGTCCTTGGCTAGCTGCTTTAACAAGGCACTGCCTGTTTCACCAGTATACCCTACGATAAATGCCATGTTATTCTCCTTCTTGAATTTTTCAATGTTGTCATCTGATGCTTCAGCCATACTGGAATAGACGTGAAATAATTAGGAGACTATCAATTGCAAATTAATTCTACAGGGGAATTCCAAGACAGCTGAATCTACAATTTATTCTATAATTTTACATACATAATACCTGGTTTGAAGTAATAACACATAAACAAGACAATTACTATAAATGGCATATTTATACACCTGTTTTAATAGTCATCAACTCCGCCAAGGACGGTCCCAAGCCCGGCTGAAAAAGAAGGAGGGTTGGGCGTAGGGCTAGCAACCCCACCCCGTTAAAACAACACTTGCTACAAAAACGACAACAAGGGAACAAAATACAAACGGCGCTGGGAGTGAAGCAGACCAGGCAACTGGCTTTGTGACGGTTGGGGAATAAAACCGCAAGGATGTCCCCACCCCGATAGTGGAACTCCTGTCGCCAAAAACATGGATTAGAGTTGGATGCTGGAATGTGCAAACGCTCAACCAGACTGGAAAGTTGGCACAAGCAGTGAGCGAGTTGAATCACTACAACCTGACCCTCATGGGTGTAACAGAAGCTAGATGGATTGGTACAGGCAAGCAGAAGTTGAGCTCCGGAGAAGTCATCATCTGGTCCGGAAGGAAGGACAATGACCACCGGGAAGGAGTCGCCATTATTATCAACAAGAACAAGGCCAACACTGTCTTACAGTGGAAACCAGTAAATGAACGCCTGTTGTACGTCAGGATGAACTCCAAGTACCCCAAATTATCAGTTGTAGTGGCCTATGCACCAACAGACGGCGCGGAAGAAGAGGACAAAGACATCTACCACGCTCTTCAAACCATTCTAGAGGACGTCCCCCGACATGACGTGCTGATGTTGCTTGGCAATTTCAATGCTAGGGTTGGCTGCAACAATAAAGATAGAGAGAGGACCATGGGGCGCCAAGGAATAGGCATGATGACTGACAACGGGGAAAGGCTGGTCAACTTCTGTCAAGAGAATGATTTGGTCATAGGAGGGACTCTGTTCGAGCACAAGGACATCCACAAGCTTACGTGGACGTCACCAGCAATGTTCCCTCTAAGATGAGCGCCTGAGCGATCGCTCACTATTTTCATTGGCGGCGCTCATAACGTTTCTCGTGTCGCTCAGTAAAATACGCAGAGCGGTTTTAAAATTGCGCTATAACAATCTTGCGCTATAAAAGTTCTAGTCACAGCAACTTACTCGACAGTCATTATATTGAATTTAGTTACTTTAAATATCAAGGAATTCATTATTTTTCTATGTGGCCCATGTCTAAGCGGCGAGCTGAGGAAAGTTTATGTAACTCAGGCAAGAAGAGGTGCTTGGGTTTTAAAACAGAGTGGTTGACTGAATGCTATGTTGAAACGGATTTACCGCATGGCACCGGACAGCACGTGCTACTTGAGGAAATTTTTAATTACTCAGAAACTGATGGTGTTAAGTGCAAAATTTGCATGAAAGCGGAATACAAAAGCGACTGGACATCAGGAAAAAAGTGGATCGATTGGAAAGTTGATCATTTAAAACGGCATTTGAGCCAAAAATCGCACATTGAAGCAGTCACGAAACTGAAAAACAAAAGCAGAGGTCTGTTGAAAAACATGCTGATGGAATCGAAAGAAGATCGTGAAAACAGAAAAGAATTAGTTAATCGGCAACAAGCGACTCCTGATGAGGTAAAGATACTCAACTGATATCTCGGTTTCCAAAATGTTAATTCTGTACATGAAATTTAGAAATGCCAATGATTCAGTCCATAGAACTGTATTCGCTGGAATTGTTAAATTAACAGCTTGTGATAGCTTGTCAATCCTTGGAGCCATTCAGAAATTTTATGCAGACAATGAATTAGATTTGAACAAGATGGTCATGTTTACCTCTGATGGAGCCTCAGTTATGCTAGGCAAGCGGAGAGGGGTAGCAGCACTTCTTCGCCAGTTAATTCCACATTTGTGTGAACAACACTGTGTGGCACACAGAGAGAATGTTTGATTAGATGATGCATGGAAAGATATACCATTGATGAAGGAGATAGAAACTCTGCTGAGAACTGTTTACACAATTTTCTGCAGGTCATCTGTCAAGAAGGATAAATCTGAGGCCTTGGCCAAAGTTGCTGAAGCAGAAGTGATTGCATTCAGACCACTCAACGAAGTTCGGTGGTTATCCAGGCATTTTGCTGTCAATGCTTTGGTTTTGAACTAAGATATTTTAGTGGAATACTGTAGAAAACAGGTTGATGAGAATGATGACCCGGTCCATAAATACTGCTTACAGAAACTACAGAATCCAGAACACCATGTTGCAATTACAATATTGAATGATGTATTATCAGAATTAAGCGACTTGTGTAAACTTTTTCAAAGAAGTTTGCCGTCTACTGTGGAAGCTTTTCAGTTTGCAAAGGCAAAAATAAAGAAACTCAGATCACAGTATCTTGGAGAGAAACCTCACTACACTGAAAATGCCAGCCATTTGCTTTCATCATTTCAGCACCCAGTGAACACAAAGTCAATAATTAAGTTCATTCAGCAGACATGTGAACATTTGGATCATAGATTTCCAGATGAGGAATTACAAGATTGGGCAGTTTTTGACAAAGAATGTTTTTCAACAGCTGTGAACTTAGAGGATTATACATTTGGTCTTGAGGAGATGAAGAGGCTTGGAAACCGATATCATGTTTTTCTGGAAAAAGACAACGAAGCATTCCAGAAAGAACTTAGTAAGCAGTTTCCAGAATTTAAATTGATTTTTAATGAGAAATTGCAAACTGGAGCAGTTAAGACATTTGCAGATCTAGTTGCATTCACAAAACAGCAGGATCAACTTCAAGACTTATTTTTGCTTCTGGATATTTGCGGTACATTCCAGGCTTCAAATGCGGACTGCGAAAGAGGATTCAGTCTGATGAACAACATAAAGACAAAAGCCAGAAATAGACTAGATGTTGAGCATCTGGACAATTTAATGAGAATAAAGCTCTTTTTAAATTCTGGACAAACTGTAAATGCTGAAAATGTCTACAATGTTTGCAAAACTGAAAAGAATCGAAGAGAATATTTGTGAAGAATGAAGAACTGATGATATTACATAATTAAAAAAACTTTAAGTGAATTGTTATTCTTCTAAGTTTTTAGTATTTAACCCTCCCACAATCTCACGGGCACTCGTCCTCATGCCTGCTCATAAATTTGTGGAGTACCGTATTTACCGTATGTTTTCGGACACTATGTTTTCGGACACCGTTTTTTTCGGGGAAAAATCATATTTAAATGCCTTGTAAGTTTTCGGACGTTGCTCCGCTATAATTGTTTCTACAATTTATGTTTTCGGACACAATCTTGGATGATCTGCTTCGTCGTTTTAATGTAAAATTTACAGCGTGTTTGCCGTTAATTTAACTGATACAAAGTTCGCTTCATTTGGTCGCCAATTATTTAATGCGATCATGAACGTCCATGAACTAATATAATTTAAAATTATTAATTACATGTAATTCGGGATAGTGACAACACCTGCTGCATTAGTCGGACGTGTTACACGAGCTCTAAAGTGTATATCAACAACGGATTGTCTTGTTAAATCAAGATGTTCCAACGAAAAGTAACAGATCGGATATAGATTTCTCAAATCATATTGTGATATTTGCAGACCGGTATCGACATTTTGATCGCGTCACATATATGACAACATACGATGATACACGCGTGCTGTTTTATTTTGATCAGACTCGTCATCTAGAGCAGCTTTCTTCGTAGGCGGTTGTTTTTGTGATGCTTCCTCAGAATCATTAATTCGAAGTCGCTTCTGTGGACGGCCTACTGGTCTCTTTGGAGACGATTTTGGCAAGGGCGAGTCCCTCCAAGAACTAGGCAGTGCCTCCTCACTTGTTGCATAACGTATGATAAACTTATTCATCAAATTTATTACAGTACTAACAATATTATGTTTCACAACGATAGCTATCCAGTATACTAACTTTTGTATGTGGTGGGTATTTTATTTATACTTTTTATTTTAATAGTTTGATTCAGCTAACAAAAATATGATTGGTTGTCAGTATAGACATTGTTACACACGAAACCACTTCATACAGGTGTGACAGTTATGGCTTTGATTAGAAACCATGACCCCTGCTTTATATCATTAAACAATACATCAGAGTCGGTATGGATTAGTAAAATTCATTGGCATTGTCCAACAAAACAAACCCCTTATCCCTGAGGCATTATATACAAAGGTTTAAACATAGTTATTGTTCTACAGGTAATAAACCTCTTGGTAGACGATATATTTGATTGTGGGTGCTAAATGTTAGGTACATCGTGTGCTCTTTTAATAAAATCCAGATGGCTGCCTTTTATTTCCGAACACATCTGTCAAAGAAATCCCACCAGTTATATTATTAACAATTAACACCCAGACACTTTGAAATCTCTGACATGCATCACTACAATCTTCGAGCAGTAGATAGTTTCCAGCTGGCAAGCTTTGCTCATTTTAATCTACCCTCGGCTAGGTGGGAAAAAAAAGAAGAGAGAACCACAACAAATGCATCACCTTTATTTAAAACAAATATTAACATATTAATCACGCCGACTCGTATATTGCAAATTGCTTTTTATTTTTACCCTTCGTAGGCGTACATACAACACTCACCCCATTTGGAGCCTCTTACCCTTGGTGCTCTAAGAATAGCCATCATACATGTACCGGTGTTTCGACTCGCGATACTAAAATGTTTCTGCCCAAAATATCTTAAGAATTATAACTCCAAAATCTTTTTATTTAGTTTGTATTAATATCTTAATTACACAGAAATAAAGCTTGCGTGCGTTTGTAATGTAGATTTTAATGATCATTAGCAGAAGGTTAAACTGGATTGCAAGATTACTATGTTAATATGGCGGTTCTTTCGGAAAATACGTACACAATCGTGGCTCTAATACATGTATGGCTTTGTTTTCTGGTGGATGGACATGTATCAAATTGACAAAATAGG
Organism: Unio pictorum; assembly: GCA_030141615.1. NCBI lineage: Eukaryota > Metazoa > Mollusca > Bivalvia > Unionida > Unionidae > Unio > Unio pictorum. Next base: position 8,330,305 of record JARLTB010000075.1, read on the forward strand.
CAAGTAATGCCAATTTTTCATTAATTATCCTTTCCGTGGTGTTAGAAAAATACTTGTTTTACTTCATGGCAGCACGTTGTCATGTGAGCTAACGGTAACTTCGTTACGGACGGGTAAGGGGGGGGGGGGGGGCGGCATAATTCTATCTTCACTTGTATGTTTTCGGACACCTAATCAAAGAATTTAATATGTATTCGGACAACAAAAAAAGTAATTATTTGTTTCAGTCCGAAAACATACGGTAAATACGGTATGTAACTTGTCGCTCATGCATATTTTCTTTTGCACACACCTCAACAATCCTTAGAGGGAACATTGGTCACCAGACGGCAGAACCCAGAGCCAGATCGACCATATCATCATCAACGGTCGGTGGAAACACTCTCTGCAGGATGTGCGAGTGATGCGGAACGCTGACGTTGGCAGCGACCATTTTCTTCTGGTGGCCAAGGTGACTTTGAAGCTTAGGAAAGTTAGGATAGGATTCTCCAGGAATAAACGCTTTGATGTGGTCAAGCTAAAGAATCCAAAAGTGAAGGATGAATTCAGGCTGGCTTTAAGAAATAGGTTTAGTGCTCTAGGAGATGAGACAGCGCTGACCATCAACAATTTTAACAGAGCAATGAAGGAAGCAGGAAAAGAAGTTTTAGGTTACAGGAATAACAGGAAGACAGAGTGGATATCAGAAGAGACATGGACTCGCATAGAAGACAGAAGACAGATTAAGAAGAGACTTTTGGATTCAAAATCACCAAGACTGAAAGAGAGAATTTTGCAGGAGTATGGAGGAAAAGACAAGGAGGTGAAGAAATCAGCAAAGAGAGACAGGAGAGAATTCGCAGAGAGGCTAGCAAAGGAGGCAGAGGTAGCAGCAGGGCAGAAAGACATGAAAACGGTGTATCAGAACACAAAGAAACTGAAGGGCGACTATAGTCAGCACCACGATCTTCCAGTGAGAGATGAAGTTGGAAACTATGTCACAGTGGAGGAGGAGAAGATGGAAAGATGGAAGCAACATTTCGAGTATATCCTGAATCGCCCAGACCCACCAGTACTCGCTGACATTCCTGAAGCAGAGGAGGACCTTGACATCAATTGCAACGACATCACTGTTGAGGAGGTCAAGCAGGCCATTCACAAGCTGAAGAATGGGAAGGCACCTGGCAATGATGGAGTGTGTCCCGAGATGCTGAAGGCAGAAGACACAGAGACGCCAAAGATTCTTTGCCAGATTCTCCAAAAGATATGGGATAGTGAGAAAGCACCAAATGACTGGAAAACCGGAATCATAGTTAAACTTCCCAAGAAAGGAGATCTGGGAAACTGCAACAACTGGCGAGGAATCACAATGCTATCCCTCTCCAGTAAGATCTTTAGCCGCATCATTCTTCAACGCATCACAACAGCTGTGGACGGCATCCTACGCCAGGAACAAGCTGGCTTCAGGAAAGGCAAATCTTGCATCGACCACATCTTCACACTGAGGCAGATACTTGAGCAGTCTCATGAATGGAATGGATCCCTTTATGTGGTCTTTGAGAAGGCCTTCGACAGCCTGCACCGAGACTCTATGTGGAGGATCCTATGACATTATGGCATCCCCAATAAAATTGTCAATGTCATCAGGTCCCTGTACGAGAACTCTGAGTGCAGAGTAATCCACAACAACCATCTCACTGAACCATTCAAGGTGGAAACCGGAGTGAAGCAAGGATGCATTCTCTCTCGAATTCTCTTCTCACTGGCCATTGACTGGATCATGCGCCGCACCAGAGGGCAAGAGGCATGGAATACAATGGACGTTGACCTCAATGCTGGATGACCTGGACTATGCCGATGACATCGGGTTGCTGGCAAGCAGACACCAGGATATTCAACAGAAGACACAACAGTTGGTACAGACAGCAAATACCATAGGTCTTCGAGTCAACATAGGGAAGACAAAGGTCTTGAGGAAGAATACTAGAGTGGGCAACCCAATCACCATCAACGACCAGCCCCTGCAAGAACTATTTCACTTACCTGGGCAGTAAGGTCGCCAAGGATGGAGATAGCACAAGGGAAGTCATCACAAGAATCGGCAAGGCCAACCAGACCTTCGCAATGCTGAAGCCCATATGGAGGACAAGAAACCTCAGCGTCCACACGAAGATCCGTATCTTCAAGAGCAACGTGTTGAGCGTCCTTTTGTACGGCTCAGAGTGTTGGAAGTGCACTGCGAACATAGAACACAAGCTCGAAGTGTTTCAAACCAAATGCCAGCGACGCATCATGAGGATCTTCTGGCCAAACACGATCTCAAATGAGGAACTTCGGCACAGAGCGGGTGCAAGCACCATCTCTGAGATAATTTCAACTCGGCGATGGAGATGGCTCGGCCATGTCTGCAGAATGCCCCCGACTCACTACCAAGGGTGGCACTGAGATGGACCCCACAGGGGACAAGGAACCGTGGCAGACCCAAAGAGACCTGGCGACGAACAGTGGAGAGAGACCTTAAGACCAGAGGCCTCACCTATTAGACCGCCCCAGCAATAGCTGCTGACAGACAGAAATGGTGCTCCCTTGCTGTTGCCTCAAGCACCAGACAGCGCAGAGAGGATTGATTGATTGATTGATTTAATAGTCATCAATGCAGGTAACTTTTGGTTAAGGTATGCAGTCTGGAGAGAAAAAACTTCAGAAGCCATTAATTTCCTATTATGCTTACCAGGACCTCTGACACTTAGACACCCTGAATCTCTTAGGTTTCTTTATTACCATAAGTGCAAGACATTCACAAATTTTGGTCAAAGAACTTACTCAAGAAACAAGTTATTGTGCAAATTCCATTTTTGCCTTCTTCACAGACCTTTTGACACCTAAATCAGTAGATCCCTTCCTTATCATAAGCTTAACACCTCCACAAACAGGCCAATAGCTGCTGTTGTGATTTTAAGTTACTGGTTTGCATATGAAATCAAATTATCAGTGGCAATGGAAACAAACTGTTGATGATTTCTACTGTGCTATGTTACTGGTTTGCATATGAATTTAATCATCAGTGGCAATGGAAACAAACTGTTGATGATTTCTAAGTTGTGCTATGTTACTGGTTTGCATATGAATTTAATCATCAGTGGCAATGGAAACAAACTGTTGATGATTTCTACTGTGCTATGTTACTGGTTTGCATATGAATTTAATCATCAGTGGCAATGGAAACAAACTGTTGATGATTTCTACTGTGCTATGTTACTGGTTTACATGTGAATTTAATCATCAGTGGCAATGGAAACAAACTGTTGATGACCTTTGCTGTGATAGGTTACGGGTTTGAACACGAACTTCTATCTTGAAAACTGAAAAATTTATTTGCAAGCCTACATGCATCTATGATGATTTTTGTGACCGTTCGTGAAAGAAGAAAGATATTCATTATTTAATAGTTCAGTTTTAAATTGGCAAAATCTTCAAAATTATCTTGCTCTCATACACACAAATCTGAGTCTAATATACATTAATCAGCCACCCCTGCTCTGAGATCTGATATTAATTACAATGTAATTTACATGAATGCATCTTCTTTTCATCACATAGATATTCAGTAAAAGAAGAAACTTAACTTTGTTGTCTTAAATATACTGCCGGATCAGTATAATCACTTGGCTTTTAGGAGTAATATTTGTTTTCATATTAGTGCAACAATGTGATATCTAAGCTTTATTGAGTTTTAATTACTCTTCCTTTGATTTGATATCAGAAAATATCATCAGTGTATCCCCTATGGGTCCAAGACTGAGAGTCAAAAGTCTCCTTGGTGTCAAAACTAAGGGTCAGACTAAGTAAAAAAACAAACATTGGTATCAAAACTTGGGGTCAAATTAAAAATTTGGGGGTCTCTGAAGTGCAAATGAGGGTAAAGGGAAACACTGACCATACATTATACTTATGAGAACTCTTGCATGGGGCATCTATTGCAATCTTGGTTCACTTCACCAGGTATGAACAAGATTTTGTTACAAAATATTTTGGCGTTTAGCTTTCGGTATCATTCATTTCACTTAAGGTAAATGCAAGAAGACTGACTTTCATATACTATATTGCATGCACTGCATAAAAAAAGAAAATAAATGACAATGTGTTCCAGTGATGGAAGAAAAATAGTCATTGCCAATAATGTAGTATCAATACTGAGAGACATTGTCAATTTAAATATTATCTCAAATTTGATTCGGTATTATGTACATGGCAATTTTATCCCAATGCTCAGAGATAGTGGATGATTTTTATTTCTTAATTGTCTCTACCACACAGCAACCTGTGGGGTTTTAAAAAAAATCATATAATCATCTGTCATGCACGCAAATTCTATTGTAATTTTAAAAGAAAGGTAAGTAAAACTGATTTCAAAAGAGACTGGAGGCTATAATTTGATACATTGTATGATAGTTCCATCGGCTTAGCCCAATAGTAAGAGGAAACCATGCTAAATGTGAAGATAATTTTAGTACCGGAAAATACTGGACAGATTCGTGTTCAACTCCACAACACTGAGTTAATGAAATTCCTCCAAAATCAAAGATTAAATATTTGCACGATACATTTGTGTGTCATCTCTCTTAAATTGAATGAACTTTAATTTCCCTCAGTTTTTGATGGAGTGTAGAAACATAATAAAAATGTTTTGAAAATATTTTCTTTATATTTTCCTTTCTTTGAACCTAATGTAGACCTAAAGTGTAGGCCTAAGGCATCTCCCCACATATTTTAGTTTTAGGGTGTGATATCTTACAGCCTAAATACATGTACATGTAACACTTATTTAGTTATTTGTTGTTTTAGGGTTTAACACCATTTTTCAGCACACGATATGCATTACATGGCGGCCAAATCTTAGACTTGAACCCACGCAGACAGAGGTGAGACGGCAGTGATCCATAACGGAAAGCGCTTTAGACTACTCAGCCACTCTGAGGCCCTACTGTTATTTACAATGTTCCTTGGTCAACTGTGTGTACGTGATTTGGTTTGTTTAATTAGGATTTTTAATGTAGCTTTAAAACAATTTCAGTCATATTGCTACAATGTCTGCAGTGAGGCAGTTTATAGTGATGTCCAGCAGTGGGGATCATGCCGCATGATGACGCACCTAGTCACATCATCCTGACACCAGGCCGACTAGTCCTAACACTAACCTATTAATGCTGAGCACCAAGCGAGGCAGCTGTTAATACCAATTTTTAGAAGTCTTTGGTATTACTCGACAAAGGATCAAACCCATGACCTCCTGCATCCAAGGCGGGCACTCTAACAACTTGGCCACCTGAGTGGTAACTTTCAAGAGAACGATGTCAATACTTCAAGAATATCTCACACACTTGACAGCACATGTCGACACTGTTCCATAAGCTGAAGTCATGCTGTTTAATCAAACATTACTTACTCTGATGTCCTTTTAATGAAGTGAGATTCTAACAGAAGCAAATGGATGTTCCAATGACCTACAGTTCAGTTGGCTAGAATGCAATGAAAGCCAGGAATGCTGAATTTGGTTCAAAGGATGATAATTATCTTGATCACAAAGAAGCCACACTTTCTTTGATATTCCATTGTTTTATTAGCTTTGTTAAGAAACATACTTCAACCTAATCAAAATGCAGCATTGCCAGTTTCCATTGCATTCCAGCCAAGTGAAATGTAGCTCAGTAGACCAAGACACATATTACACAACACAGTTATTAGGCACTTACACATCTCACCCAAAAACATAAATATCTAGTGAGACTTCTTACAATGCATGAATAGACCTCTTGTTGAAATGAACATAACTCTTGATGAAATTAGTCTCACTCTTGGTCAAAATCAACTTAATTTTTCCAGATCACCCTAACATGTGATGTATAATTAATAGTGACCTTCTGGCACTTTTTAAATCAGCTTTAACAGTCTTTCTTGGTGAGAATGGTCACACAAATCAGGTAGATATCTCAAAATTAATAGCATCCAAATTGTTTTAACATTTTTAATTTTATCAAATCAAAATAACTGAATAGTGCAATATACAGGTTTACTAGAAACACTGAAATACACTGATAAACCAAAATACACATGTATTTAAATGTTCTCTTTGTATAATATAAAATAAAATGATTTATGTGATTTTACTATGAATTATTTACTTTATCCTAGTTAAAGCACGTGTCAATTTGTCGAACTTTCTTGGACAGGTTGATCGTTCCCAGACGGAGGTTGTATGATAACAACTTAACGTTCCGGAATGAAGGTAAGCTCCGGAACGGGCAGGGTAAGTAATGGTGCAGGACGCAGACTCCTCTCCCACCATCGCCATTGATGGGTACAACCTGGAAGTTGTTGAGGACTACACATACCTTGGGTCCACCATCTCCAACTTGCTCTTAGTTGATACTGATGTAAATGGCCGGATTGCCAAGGCATCAGCAGTTATGGCGAGACTGAACCAGAGGGTCTGGGACAATCACAACGTCACCGAGAAGACCAAACTGTGCGTCTACCAGGCATGCGTGCTCAGCACACTCCTTTACAGCAGCGAGGCATGGACCACCTATGCGAGTCACGTGAGAAAACTCAACAGCTTCCACCTGAGATGCTTGCGGCGCATTCTGCGTATCCAGTGGCAGGATAAAGTTCCCAACACAGAGGTTCTGAGACGCACTGGGATGAACAGCATGTTCTCCATTCTCAGCGAGAGGCGCCTTCGCTGGCTAGGCCATGTTAGGAGAATGGACCCAGGCTGCATACCCAAGGACCTGCTGTACGGCGAGCTAGTAGAAGGTGCACGAATGACTGGAAGGCCACGTCTGCGATACAAAGATGTCTGCAAAAAGGACACGAATACAGCCAACATCAACATAAACAATTGGGAGAGCTGTGCTGACGACCGCTCCGCGTGGCGTCTTGCTGTCAGACAGGGCAATCAGAGAGCTGAGGAGATGAGAAACACAAACCTCGCTGCAAAGAGAGCCAGTAGGAAGGCGAACCAAAAACATCCTCAGCACACACCTGCAGCAAGTGCAACAGAGACTGTCACTCAAGGGTCGGACTCTTCAGCCACTCGCGAAGGTGCAGATAGGACACCCAAATCGGAAGCTACACCATTGTCTCTCGAAGACGGACGGATGCCGACGACAATATATTTATGTATGTGTGTGTGTGTGTGTGACAAATATTTGGAAACCTTTTAAACAAAAATTAAATTAAATTTTATTTATTTGTCAAAAACTAAATCTTAAAAGTTATAGTAAATATATAATATAATGTCTGCAAATACTTGTGATGCTTTGATACTTTTCCCTTTCACTCTGTGAATGTATTACTACCAATCTCCATCAATCAGATCTGTCGAATCAAGTACGAGCTAGTGACATCATTACATAAATTAGGCTATAAATAAGAAAAAAGTAAATATTTCGTATCAAAATCACATTTTATTTTTGCTTTATACTATTCAAAATAATAATAATAAAAAAAATAATAATTTGTGTGTGGAAACATGTATATACAATGAGAACAAGTAAATACATGTGTAATTCGAATTTTCCTTGCATTTCAGTATTATTAGTATCCACAATAAACAATTTTTTAAAAATATCCAAAGAAAATGAGTTAGGTATAAATTACAACAATAGAAATGTCGTAGGCCCCTAAACGTGTGCCATTAATAATTAAGTACGTTGCGTTTCAACCACAAAATTTGACCTTTGTATAATGCATAACTCACCTGCACATATCACTGGCGTTTTCAGAAGGAGTGAGCTCGTGTGAAATAAAGTATCCGCCTAAAAGTATGGCTAAACATAGCACAGCCAAAGACAGGCCACCTAATATTTCACCACACTTAAACCACAACATAGCGAGGTCACATCCGTGGGTAATACGTCACTAAATCTTGATTAGAGATATGGTAAGGTACGACTACTATCCGTACCGAACCAAACCAAACCGGAAAAACAGCGAAATACACTGAAAAACCGAAATACACATGCATTTAAATGTTTTCTCTGTATATTATAAAGCAAACTAAAATATGATTCATGTGAGTTTACTACGAATCATATATATATATATATATTAAACCAAAAATAAAAATCGACTAATAAAATGTTAGGCAAGAGAGCAAATCTTATCGAAACAATAAAGTGACCATAAAAAGGACCGGGTTTTTGTTGTTAACTCCATTCCGTCAACATATAGGTCATCGCATAGGTCTTCTTCTCTTCCTCAAAATTCTTATGACTTCTGGACTCTCTTCACATAGAATTGTTTCTCCACATAGATTCTTCTTTTCCAAACTCTCGTATCTGTGATCAGGATGATTGTCCATGATGCTTTAACATACATGGGTAAGTCCGTACGGAACAGCAACGACGATACGAGTCAACGTTAGGCAGCATCTTGTGGAATCGCATCACAATTATTTTTTTCCAGTTCAGTAGTTCTAGTATGTTTTTAGAACATTTTTCCTCTCTCATTTTGGTGGTGATAGAAGAGTTATACTGATGCATTTTTTGGATGGATTTAAAGGTAATTGTTTATTCTTGAGAATATGAGCTCAGAGAGTGTTTGTCTGTGTGTATTTTGGCGACAGTGCACATTGGCCCAACTTGATTCGATAACCCGTTCTAGCCCGGATTGTACGCACCGCCCGTTCTGTACTTGATTCATCGTAAGTAGATACCCCTGTGCGACCGTTTGTCACCCGTACTAAACACTCCGGCCTATTTTAAATCAAGATGGCGACAGCAGAAGAAGACACGTGACATACACATTGCTATCTCCGCCATTTTCGCCGTATTTTTCTTCCTTGATTGGATCACCCGGTCAATACGCCGAATCACGTGATAGTATCATCACGGTCCTCCGGTCGGGCGATATAATCAAGTTGGGCCTTTGAGTAATAAGGCCTTGGCGATGACCCGGAGGTGAAATCTGTGTTCTGTTTACAGGCTGTTCTGTTTACAGTGCAGCCACTCAAAAAAATGCCGGTGAACCCTTAATAAGAACATCATCGTGAAGTCATCTTTGGAGATATTTTAGGTTAACATATGATTTGTATTGATTGTCACACAGTTGAAAGGCCAGTATTAAGAAATATATGTAGAGAACATATAGTAAAATTAATTGTGATACATGTCCTTGTGAAGAGAATATGTGAAGGAAATGAAGTGAACCGCTGTTATTTTTTTCACCAATCCAAACACACGTTACAAAATTCAGTCACAGCGCGAAGTCTGTCTTCCAAATCGAAGAAAGCTACCCGTGACACGACATCCCCTATATAGATGCACAAGAGTGTGTACGCAAGTGGGATTTTGTGGATTTTCTCTCTTCTTCGCAAGAATTTATTCTGGTACCAGCACCTTCGCGGCCTTCTCCTTCCTTACTTAACGGCGATGGTTTTTAAATAGAGACAGAAGATTTGGAGATATTTCACTTTCCCAGCAGAAAGAAGCAGACCAAGTTTTACTCTTTCAACAGCAACATCAAGAAGAAAAGGCAAGAAGAAGCAACGACAACAAGAAGAAGAAGAAGAAGAAGAGAAGAAACAAGGTCTAGGAGAGAAGGAGGACAGTGAAAGTCAAACGGTGATGGTACTCTTGGGTATCTTAGCAGAATTAAAGATTCTAAAACAAATGTATCAGGCTTTTTTATACAACCCAAGAGTAAAATATCTTCCCGAGCCCAACAGTCCAACCCTGCTACTACACCTGAGATACCAGCACTAATGATTTCTACAAAATCATCGACAGGAGCAAGTCCAGAAATATACATTGGCGTTGGCAAAGGCTTAATGCATTAGAGCTGAGAACTTGCCGGTCTTGAGTTTAAAATAAAATAAAAACAACAAACACCCAACGGTCCTTTTTAGGGCCAACCACTTCTCTTGAAAAGAGTTAGTATTCATTTTTAAAAAATCAATTAAAACGCAAAATCCCTTTTTTGACCCATGATGTGCGCGTGTGCGTATGTCCATATTTTAAAAAGTGAAAACCAAGAGACACTTACATTTTCAGTTTGGTCTATTCTGGTACAAAAGTGTACAATCAAATTTACAACATGATACTTTAAAAATTTCATAGACTTCTTCTGTATGTTTAGTCAATTTTTTTTGGGGGGGGTATTTTTTCACTTTCCCAGGTTTTTCTTCTTTTTTCTCACTTTTGTCTCGTCTTCGTTTCTTCTATTTCTTTTTTCCCTGGACGTGTTGGGGTTCTTCTTTTATGACGGTGCATATTCTTCCTCCTGTGAACCCCTCTTTTCCTCTTGCTACTGTTGCTTCTTAGGGTTGTCTGTAGACCAGTGTCCGTTCTCTTGACAATGATAACAGGTATCTTGTCTTTTTTATCTTTTGACACCTGTCTTGCTTTTCTGACGGCCTGGATACTCTGTCGCCCAATGCAATTTCTTCTGACAGATATAGCAAGTATCTTGACTATTATCTCTTAAGGAGAGGGTGTAGTCCGTCGTCTTGTGTGAAGAAACCTTTTGTATGACACCTCGCTAAGCATTGATCAGTTCGATCCGTGTTGTTTCTTCCATCGTTCTAATATGTTTGAGAGTGACACGAATACAGGGAGAGAAGAAACGTACCCTTTATACGGGGAAGACACTGGCCGGACATTTATATTGGATCCATAGCGTTTAAAATGTAGTCATATGACTTTTTGCAGTAAAGATAAAACGATCGCAACATTTCGTGGATAAAGGAGAAGAAAGTAAAAAAGAGAAACGTGATTTATCGCCTCGCACAGTAGCTAAAGTCTTGGCTCAAATTCATGCCAGAGATTTTGAAGATGACATGAGTGAGATGCAATCCACACACAGAGTCTACACCAAACCAAAGGTCATCACTATTACTAAACCCAACCTCCACATTTGAAGGACGGAAAAGCGTTCCTTTAGAAAATTAAGAACCACAACCTACACGGTGAAGATTAAAGATTTAAAGCCTGACGTACTGTTGGAGAAAGCAGAGGGATTCGTCACCGATGTGTGGGATTCCTTGTTAACGACACTGAAACGACACTGTCAAGCCAAAGAAGACGACACTTGAGACTTTCCATTCATTACGACAGTCTGAAGTCCTATGTTTGAATAGAGTTTAGCAGCCCATCAGAATGGACACCTTCCAAAGTCATTGACAAGATTCAAGACGTGCAACAATCCAACGACAAGTTTCACATCACTGATGGAAAAAGTGACACAGCTCATGACCCACGTGACGCTTCCCGAAGGGACCGGATATAAAAATGTGTAATTGGTGAACGAACAACACCAAAGAGCAGCCTCGTCTAAATTAACAATCCTCAAAACCAGATGTGTTTAGCCCGGGTCATCGTGGTGGGATAAACGTATGTCAACAAGAACGGCACGTTACAATGGAAAATAGCCTATAAAACTATCCAACAATGGGACCGAGCCAAACAACGAATAGAAGCAAAATTCCTGTTACAGTAAGCGGGGATATCCAAAGGCACACCCTGTGACATTCCTAAAATGCAAAAACTGCAAGACGTATTGGCTCCACGCTACACCTTGAAAGTACAATCTCAAAAATTGCGTGGATCTCTGTTGTCTCGAAACAGAAATTTAAAAGACAGAAGATACATTCACGTCTATCATCACGATAAACATTTCGATACTATTACCAGAATCGATGCATTCCTGGGATACAGTTATTACTGTGAGAAATGTGACTATGGTTGTAACAATCGTGAGAAACACAAGCATTATGGATCAAAATTTCAGGAATGTTTGGCCTCTTAACATTTTCTTGACGAAGGACAAAAACTAGTGAATTGCCCTGCTTGTCAGCGCATTTTGTCAGCCTAGCCTGTTAACAACATCTGAAGACGCAAGGTTCACAAAAGAAAAGTGTTTGTCACTTGATGAGCATGTGCCCTTCTTGTGGACAAGGCATACGTGCTAACAGTATCAATGTACACGCATATTCAAGAAAGGCACGATGGACAAAACTACCATTCCAAACATGAAGAGGAAGATGGCCAGAAAAAGATAAAAGAGAATTTCATCTCTTTCGATATCGAATGCATGCAAGAGACTGGTATTCACATTCCTTATTTCTGCCTGACTCACCGAGCGTGCGAGAGGTGTATCCATGAGCCTATCGTTAAGCATTGCCATGGAGGCAATGCAAGAAGTCAGACTTGAGGAAGAGGAGGCGAAGGAGTCTACAAAAAGCTCTAGAAGAGAAACTGTTTAAGCTGACAATTGGTATGTGTGTGTAGTTGTGTGACTATCAACACTCACTCCTTTCCTGATGTATACATGTGTGTGTTTGTATCTGTGCGCGTACGTTGAGTGGATAGCATATTTGGGGTTTGTTTGTTCCTCTTCCCTTATATTGCTCCTCTTCCCGTGTGTCAACATTATATTTCGGTTTTCTCGCTCCCTTCTGTGTTGATAGTATTAATATGTGAACTGAACATATGGGATGGTTTTCTTTACGTCCGCGCTTGAGACATATAAAGTTGAGCGTTCGTTATTCGTGCCATTCAACCTTGAATAATCAAAGAAGATTGCTTCGAATCAGATTGACGTCATGAAGCCATTACAATAGGCAATACATGAAATTGGGATGGTGGAGGAATTTTTGTTAAGATTAGAGTATTGGCGAGTATAGCGCACATCGTTTCAGGATGGCGACAAACAATTTAAAGAAGACGAAGGAAAGACTAAGGGAACTAATGAAACAAGAAAAGGAGTAGAAGGCAGAAATAATAGATGGATGAGAACCTGGAATGAAATATATAAAAAGAAGAGGAGAACAAGAACAAGGAGAAAGAGGAGGAGGAGAAGGAAAAAGAGGATCATAAAAAGAAGAAGACAAAGGCATATATATATATATATATATATATATATATATATATATATATATATATATATATATATATAAGGAAGGTTTTGCTACCAATATTCAATATTTGGTTAATTTGGTTACGCACCACCACATACACATCAAACATAAATCAGTGTCAGTGGTCGGGTTGGAAAAGGTGATTATATAATTAGTTTTTGAGCATTACGTATTAACTATATGAGAGATTGCTTGTTATATCGCCTGATTTAAGGCGTAAAGTACAGCAGATAGAGATGTGGTGGCAGTTTGTGCAGATTGACAAATCTTTCAACGAAACGTTTGGGATGGTTGATAGTGGTTCGCCCAAGAGGAGCGTACGACATTGTAAGCCTTGCGTCAATGAAGATATAATTCAGATTGTGAGTGGCTGCTAATAATAAAGCTAGAAGACAAGCTTAGCAAGCGCATTGCTGACACATTAGAGTCAAACCTGTGCACTGTTCATGATTGTATTGCTCATTTAGCAGCTAGTACAAGAAATTTTTCGGCGGAGGTACATAATAAGCCGTGGTGCGCTGTGGCGCAGACATGTGGGTCGTATGTTTCAGGTAAAGCGCAATGTGTCGCACATGTCTGTGGCGTATGCGACGTCCCGTAGCATCTTAACACCAGACAATAGTAGTGTACAATGTCAAGATGATGCTAGATATTCAAAATGGGTGGAACATATTCTGTTGTGACAAGACAAGATTGTAACAGTTTTCCTGTATTTTAGACCCCAACTTTTTAGGCAAACACAAGCATTTTGATGGAAGCACCTAGAGGCGTAGCGATGATATTTTGCGCCCGGGGACGAACTATAAAATTGGCGCCCCAGCGATCTTGTGACCGATTTATTACCCTTGTTTACTTAATTATAATGTAACGTTTTAAACCTCATTTTGGCGCCCCTGTACCTTGGCGCCCGGGGACATATGTACCCCCCTGCCCCCACCTAGCTACGCCTCTGGAAGCACCCTACCCCCCCCCCCCAGTTGGCTGGGCTGTTAGAGTTATCTACATGTTTTTTGTTGTTTCTTGAAAGCCAAGCATATCAAATTCTTACTAGCATGAAGCGTTGTGTAGTTGGGCATGGTAGGTGAGAGAGCGAACAGAAGATGTCCACTCTCTGGCAATGAAAATATCAACTGTGCATTGCAGCGGATAAAGTTATATCGCGACATTTATTTGTCACGTTAAAGTTTTAGAGCAGGAGATCAAGTATATCTTTCATCAGCGAAAGATAGATTTAGCTCCCAGGCTTTCTAGTCACTGGCGGAAATCGTTCCAAGTTTTAGACAACGTGTAAGATAACTAATCTGGGGTTTGCACGAGACATAGAAATCCCAGTAGCAGGGTTACATTTTTATCTCACCTCGTAGAGAGAAATAATGTAACCACGTAAATGGAAATTTCCTTGTCTTGGTACAAACACCGACATATTGGTTTTTTTTCACCCAAAGTTTTCCAATTGAATTAAAATAATTATGCAATTTTGCATTGTATTTAACAGTTTCAAAACATTTTTTATTCACCAGGTATTTATATTGCTGCTCATTCTCTATAGAGGTCATCAGATCTTGTTACTTTTTAAATGAAAATCTGAAAAAAGATAAAACCTTTATTATGTTCTTGATATGTGTTTGATGCAGTGCTCATGGAGCGTCTCAATCTACGTGATATTGTTATTCAGATTACAGTACTGCGTATTTATACGACTGTGTTAACAAAGGCAATGGTGAGATCTGTCGATCCTAATACCGCAAATTCTACGCATAAGAAAAAAGAAACATAAAACCATTTGATATTATTAATGTAGTATCACATTTAATCGATGGGTATCACATGAAAACAGCAAAATGAAATTAATATCTGTAAAAGAATAACTTTTAACTTTCGTCAGTCCTAATATGGAAAAAGTTCTTGGTTAGACAACGGTACGATACATGACAATACTGGGTACATAGTGTGTAGTGACCAATCAGAGTTTCAATTCATGATATGGTTGTAAATTAATAGTTTATTTCGTGGAAATATGACAAGTGTTGTTAGTACTACTCCAATTAATGATACGATACATGGAAATCTTAATGTGGAATAGCGCGTATACTGGTGAATTAACCACCCTAATCGGTTAGTACAGGAATTGTCATTTAATTAAAAAAAAATTTAATTTAAATTGTGCCATTTGGGGGTGTTTGACAAAGCTTGAAGAAGGCTGGTTAATACAACACATTTATAGTTGTTTCGGTTTGTGTTGTAGCTCTTGAGAGAGTTTGGATTTTTTTCTTTTTTTTCATTTCGTTCATTTCACGTTGTACACGAGAACCGCACACATAATAAATCTAGATTTGTTTCATTTAGATTTCAGATACACCCAAACAGATTACATGGCCCGCCAAGTACATTGAAATATCTACAGTTACAATTTCAACCAGGACGAGTGAATATTATGATTTAATATACATTTGAGTAAGAGGACATACAAAGTCATTCACTGCAAAACACAAATAACATACTAAACTGTCACAAAAAGACGCACTTCTTATATATATATATATATATATATATATATATATATATATATACATAACATTGTTACGGCTATTGGATTTAAATTATTTTTTTTTAATTGTTAAATCCAAATTTGTCATTTAGGGTTTAATATTCATTTATTGGGAAATTATTCTGGAAAGTTTAGGCTGACTCCAATTGTAAACAAGTTTTGACCTTGGCTTGTTGGTCTAAATTTTGACCTTGCTTTGGACATTGTCAACAAGTCTCTAACACTATTGGTTAATTTCAAGGATAACTTTTATTTTTAGTTTTTGAGGGTGGGAAGTGAATGATTTCCTTCTAGATCATTCCATTATTACGTGACTTGGAGAAGGTAGCTTCTTTCTGTGACCTTCGAGAATCACATGATTCCTTTTGTTTACGAGGGAATTACATACATATATAATATATATATATATATATATATATATATATATATATATATATATATATATATATATATATATATATATATATATATATATATATATATATATATATATAGCTGTGTTTTGGAAGCTAACTTTAGTAGATGTTTGGGCTTTATTATTATTAAGTTGTGTATTTCATGTTTGAATGTTAATTTTAATTATCTTGTTCTGGACTTTGTGTCAATTATTGAAGAAAGAAGAATTATCTGGAAAAGGACATATGTTTCATAATTTCATCTGGATGATATTAAATCAAGAACCGCATCACGTGACATTGTCAGCCATTTTGGATTACATCGTCAAGATTCGAACCTGGAACTATTAGAACATTTATTTATCAGGACTTGAAATTCTATTAGTGAATTATTTTGTGAATTCTATATTTGTTGGATTTGATTCTCTAAAACCGTAAGTTTATTTATTTTATGAAAATAATTGTACTTAATAAAATCATTGTTAAAGTTTTACAAGCTTGTTAGTTTTCACTCTTTCTGTGTTGCTGCTTATTCGTGCCTAAGCACGTAACATAGAAATTGGGGGCTCGTCCGGGATTTAAATAAATTTGAATTTAAATTTGAATTTCCCCATGTTTTTGAAAAATTTAAATCTTTAGTGAGACTAACACGCTTGTATCAAAATGACATCTAAGGTAGAGATATTTCTTTCTAATCCTACCCAGGAGCAATTAGATCTTTTCAAAAAAGACGAGTTGGTTCAACTTGCCAGAAAATACGATCTTTCCGAAGTGAAGGCTTCTTTAACGAAACAAGATATCAAAAAGATTTTGGTCCAGTATTTGGTAGAACAAGATCTTTTGGAACAAAGTGTTTTGATTCCAGTCAGTAAGTCTGCATCAGACTCTGACATTAAACTAAAGGAATTAGAATTAAAATTCCAGATGGAATTAGAGTTAAAGAAGCTGGAGTTTCAGGAAAAGGAGAAAGAAAGACAGATTGAATTGCAAAAAGAGCGGATGTGGATTGATAGAGAGAGAGAGAGAGAGAGAGGAGAAAGAAAAACAAATTGAATTACAAAAAGAGCAGATGCTGATTGATAGAGAAAAAGAGGAGAGAGAGAGAAAAGAAAGGGAGAAAGAAAGACAATTACAATCTGAATTAGAGTTTAAGAAACTTGAATTTCAGGAAAGGGAGAAAGAAAGACAATTACAATTTGAAAAAGATGAGAGAGAGACAATTACAATATGACAGAGAGAAGGAAGAAAGGGAATTTCAAATTAAAATGAAAGCAATAGAGCTGGCAAGTGAGAATCACCATCATACTTCAAATCAAAATTTTGATTCAGCAAGGAATATTAGATTAGTGCCCCCTTTCAAAGGAAAAGAAGTAGACAAATATTTTATTCTTTTTGAAAAAGTTGCAGAAAATTTAAAGTGGCCAAGAGAGAATTGGACTCGGTTACTACAATGTGTAATTACTGGTAAGGCTAGTGAGATTTACACTTCACTCTCTGTTCAGCAAAGTGGTGATTATGACGTAGTTAAAGAATGCATTTTAAGAGGTTATGAGTTAGTTCCTGAAGCTTATAGGCAAAAATTTAGAAATTACAGAAAAGAAGCTGGACAAACGCATGTCGAATTTGCTAGACAAAAAGAGCAGTTGTTTGATAGATGGTGTTTAGCCAAGAAAGTCGAGCAAGATTATCAAAATCTCAAGCAAATTATATTAATTGAAGAGTTCAAAAACTGTGTCCATAATGATGTTAAAACTTATCTTGATGAGCATCAGATTGAAACCTTGGAAAATGCTGCTCGAGCTGCTGACGAATATTCTTTGACACATAAAGTTCCTTTTGTTAACAAGACTTCTACTCAACAATTTTCTGGCAGAAAATAATTTCCGCCTAATTCAAGCCCTTCTAAAACTCAAACTAACACAACTTTCAAAAATCAGACTTCAGAGAAGTTTGATTCTAGATCCTTGTCTCTTCCGACGTGTAACTTTTGCAAGAAAAAAGGACACGTTATTTCTGATTGCTACAAATTGAAAAATAGGCATCAGAATCAAGATAGACCTGTTCCAAATGCTCTTATTTACAAGAGGTCAAGGTCACAGTCATGTATTGAAAGAAATACATTTGTTATGTCTAATAAATCCCAGTCTGATTTTGATATGGAGAATTATGAACCATTCATATCGAAGGGTTCTATATCACTCTTGGGTGATTCGGCCAATCCCACCCCTATTAAAATTTTAAGAGACACAGGAGCCTCTCAGAGTCTTTTATTATCAGGTACTTTGCCTTTATCTGAGAAGTCTTCTTCTAATGAAAGTGTTCTTGTTCAGGGAGTAGAGTGCGGCTTTGTTAATGTTCCTCTCCATTGTGTAAATTTGTCATCAGACTTAGTGTCAGGACCTGTGACAATCGGAACAGTCTCGGTTTTACCCGTTGAGGGAATAGATTTATTGCTAGGCAACGACTTAGCTGGAGACAAGGTTGTGGTTAATCCACTTGTAACTGACAAGCCTAATTTGGATCAGAAAGTTGATCCAATTGAAAAAGAAATCCCTGATATATTTCGAGCTTGTATGGCAAAGAAAGCTCTTGAGAATGAAGTTGAAAAGGGCAGTATTCCCTTATCTGACACCTGCGTGGGTCAGGCTTATGTTGTTGAGGTCAGTATTCCATTATCTGACACTTGTATAGGTCAGGCTTTTGATGAGGTCACTTTTACTCTTGGTTTGGACCAATCAGAAGGTATTGATCAAAGTGATCCTCTTTTGACAACTCATTCTCTTTATTCTAATCAGGGTGATGATTTTGAGAGTGATGTTACAGAAGGCAGCATTCCTTCAACTGGCGCTTGTATAGGTCAGGTTTTTGATGAGATCACTTTTACTCTTGGTTTAGATCAATCAGAAGGTATTGATCATAGTGATCCTCTTTTAATAACTCATTCTCTTAATCAGGGTGATAAACGACAGTCACTTGTCGTCGAACAGGAAAAAGATCCTGAGATCTCCTGTTTGTTTCAAAGGGTCATAAATGAGACTGAAGTCACTGAAGTTCCTGTCTGTTATTTCATTAAAAATGGAATTCGTATGAGAAAATGGAGAAAATGGGTACAGGCTGGTGATGAATGGTCAGTGAACTATCAAATAGTAGTTCCAAAACCTTACAGATAGGAAATACTTAATCTGGCCCATGAAACCCCTTTGGCTGGTCATTTAGGGATTAATAAAATGTATCACAAGATCTTGACTCACTTCTATTGGCCAGAAATCAAAAGTGATGTTGCCAAATACTGTAGATCTTGTCATACTTGTCAAATGGTAGGAAAAACCAATCAGAAGATACCTAAGGCTCATTTGCAACCTATTCCTGCCTTTGACGACTCATTTGGTAGAATTATGGCAGATTGTGTAGATCCCTTACATAAGACCAACTCAAGTAATCAATTAAAGTTAAAAATGAAACTATGGTTTTAGAGAACTGAAAGGGAGAGAACCTTTGAGTCTGATATTGGAGTTGTGTTACTCTTGCTCATTCTTCTTACTTTTCTTCAGATTAGATATTACGGCCCTTACAAAGTTAAGAAGAAAATGAATTAGTTAAATTATAGTATTAGTGCTCCTGGGATCTAAATTAATTATAGGAGTACCAGTATATTGAAAGAGATAGCCATGTTAAATATGTAATAAATTTAGTTGTACCAGTCCCACTTAGTGAAGGAATATCATCGGATTATATTGACATTGGAGCGACGAATTGTTGGAATTCAGAAATTATAAAAAAAATCTAGACCAGAAACTTTCACATTTGCAAGTGCAAGCAAGAAATGAACTGAAAGTTATTATTATATGAGCACTTATGTCCAGATATTCTTACAAGGACAAGCAAAAATTTTCATAACGTTGAAATTGAAAATTCCAAACAGCATCCATGCTGGACGAGTCCACTCAAACAGGAATACTTGGAAAAGGAAATTCAGTATTTGCTGGAGAACGATTGTATCAAGCCCAGTAAAAGTGATTGGAGTTCACCATGCATACTTGTTTCAAAACCAGATAAAACTTTCCGCATGTGCATTGATTATAGGAAGGTGAACAGAGTGATAAAAACAGATTCATTCCCATTAACAAGAATTGACTATTCTATTGATAAAATTGGGAATGCCAAGTACGTCACGAAATTCTGACCTTCTGAAAGGATTTTGGCAGATTCCACTACGGAAAGAGCAAAAAAACCTCAACATTGCGACTCCAAAAGGACTCATACAATATAAAGAAAGTCCATTTCAACGTCTCATAAAAATGTTCATCTCTGGTCTTGAGATTTCTGACGTTATCATCTACAACGACACCTGGAGAGAACATCTAGCAACAATTGGATAATTCTTTGGACAGGCTCACTAATTCGTGTCTGACTGTTAATTTATTTAAAAGTGAGTTCTGCCTTGCTAGAGTGGTTTTTTCTTAGGACATTTAGTGGGACATGGACAAGTTAAAAGGTTGAGGCTATTTCTAGATAATATAATTGCATAAGCTCTTTCCCGTGTATAATTTATTATACTGTGTAAATTATGCTAGTTCTTTTAATTTCAGATGTAAATTGGTTTGTGACAAAAAGAAAGTTTTATCATATAAACCTTTCTTTTTATTTTATGGGGGAAGGTGTTACGGCTATTGGATTTAAATTATTTATTTTTTTTAATTGTTAAATCCAAATTTGTCATTTAGGGTTTAATATTCATTTATTGGGAAATTATTCTGGAAAGTTTAGGCCGACTCCAATTGTAAACAAGTTTTGACCTTGGCTTGTTGATCTAAATTTTGACCTTGTTTTGGACATTGTCAACAATCTCTAACACTATTGGTTAATTTCAAGGATAACTTTTATTTTTAGTTTTTGAGGGTGGGAAGTGAACGATTTCCTTCTAGATCATTCCATTATTACGTGACTTGGAGAAGGTAGCTTCTTTCTGTGACCTTCGAGAATCACATGATTCCTTTTGTTTACGAGGGAATTACATACATATATAATATATATATATATATATATATATATATATATATATATATATATATATATATATATATATATATATATATATATAATATATATATATATATATATATATATATATATATATAGCTGTGTTTTGGAAGCTAACTTTAGTAGATGTTTGGGCTTTATTATTATTAAGTTGTGTATTTCATGTTTGAGTGTTAATTTTAATTATCTTGTTCTGGACTTTGTGTCAATTATTGAAGAAAGAAGAATTATCTGGAAAAGGACATATGTTTCATAATTTCATCTGGATGATATTAAATCAAGAACCGCATCACGTGACATTGTCAGCCATTTTGGATTACATCGTCAAGATTCGAACCTGGAACTATTAGAACATTTATTTATCAGGACTTGAAATTCTATTAGTAGATTATTTTGTGAATTCTATATTTGTTGGATTTGATTCTCTAAAACCGTAAGTTTATTTTATTTTATGAAAATAATTGTACTTACTAAAAATCATTGTTAAAGTTTTACAAGCTTGTTAGTTTTCACTCTTTCTGTGTTGCTGCTTATTCGAGCCTAAGCACGTAACAACATAAACACTTATACGAACGACTCTTGTTTAAAGGTAACGTCAGTAGTTTTGGCTATGTGAGGACTTTAACGTGTACTATATTCAGAGAGAGAGAGAGAGAGAGAGAGAGAGAGAGAGAGAGAGAGAGATTTATTGGGGGAGAATGGATACGTAAAAGAAGGTACACTAAGGAATATAATAAGCACGAATTCTGTACCTTCATTTTTTGGGGGCTTATGGTCAAGGCCGGATGAAGGTATTTTGTGGTGGAAAGGACTGGAACAATTTACCCCACCCCACCCCCACCCCTTTAAGTACCAACATTAAACCAGTAATGACTAATGATGGTAGATTCACAAATCAAAGTAAACAAACAAGAAAACCACATCAAGTACATACGGATCTCTCGAGACTTAAAACTGATATAGTTTGTGACACGGCATTAGGTCGATATCTCTGCAGAGCTGCTCGCTTATTTATATTTGACATTCCCAGAGCTCCAGCTGGCTGTATAAAGTCCAACAGATAAGCTGGCAGTATGAATAGAAACAGCTGTTTTTGTTCTTCCCAGGTGTGCTTTTGTTCTTCTTCTTTTTCTTCTTGTATTTTGGTTTTGTCGGGGAGATGGGTGGTAAGGGTATCAAACATCAGCTTATGCTAGAAGATTCGCATTTGTCAAATATTAGATAAAATATTCGGTAAACAGATGCAGAGTTATAGAAATCAGCAGTACAGATTAAAACTGAGTTTTCAAATGC
Organism: Unio pictorum; assembly: GCA_030141615.1. Classification (NCBI taxonomy): domain Eukaryota; kingdom Metazoa; phylum Mollusca; class Bivalvia; order Unionida; family Unionidae; genus Unio; species Unio pictorum. The sequence goes on from JARLTB010000075.1 coordinate 8,352,479, forward strand.
TAAAATGCTATATCATTCGGCAGAGAACAATTACTGACCAAAGTTTGGTGCTGGCCAGTATTAAATACAAAGGATCAAATCGATGTAACTTAGTTGTACTGTGACGGAGTTATGAATAAGGCTGATCTACAAATTCTATGGTAAAAAAAATAAATAAAAACAATTATGTGAGAGAATGAAACTACTGGTAGCTGACAGATTTGTTTTGCATTCATGTAAAGATTGAAAACCTTTAAGGCAAATAAAAGAGACAATGAGATTGTACAACACTAGTGACTATACCAAAAACTACCTGTTTGGTTCGTCACAAATGACAACAAAAATACCTTGCATTTTAAAGGATGAATTAACAGGAACACAAGTTAGGATGTTATGAAGGTTAAGACCAAAACTCATTTTATTCAAGACAAATCCAAACGGAAAAAAAACATTGCAAACTAATTTGTGAAATTTCGTGAATTATAGAATTGAATTTGAAATTCAAGGTGGAAAAAGACTGCCTTTTCAATGACAAAGAAAATGATCAAAATTTGAATATACTAAGTCAGAGCAATAAAGAGATTACATCATCGAAATGTTAAAGTAGTAATCAAAAAAATTCTTTTGTCGACAAGCGTTTCTTGGTTGACGACATAAATTCATTACGGTCACGCGAGAAAACTTCAGCCAAATAATATCTAACCCATTTCAGTTTTATTCCTTATCTTCTATTTCAGTGTTTGTTCATCTGAAGTATTTTTTTCTTCTTCAAATTTGATTGAATTTGCAAGTACATTAGTATGATAAATGAACACAAATCAGGATCTGAACAAAGGGTCATTGCCACTTGCCTTACAGTCGTACTTACAAGTACTGAAAAACAAATTTGAAAAATAAGGATGGACTCCCACATATTCAAAATATGGGGAAGAGAAATATATAAATGTGTTTTACTGAACTAGTAGATGTTGAACACCTTGAAGCATACTAATTAATACATAGGTGTCAGGAAAAGACGGAATGTCAATAAAACACGCTGACTTCATGAGGAAAACCTTAAACAGTATTATCTATTATATTTTCCAAGTGAAACTTTATTTATCAATAGAAATAGGCCCATGTAACGATAGCTTTAGTAAATAAGAATTGTTAAAGGCACAACAACATTAACAACAAAGTAATTCGTACACACTTAACTTTTTGTTTTTCAACATTACTTTATTTGTCCATTATGTTCTGTTTTTTTTTAAATACAAATATATTTATTTTAAAGTTCTCACACATTTAATAGACATATTGATAATCCTTGCTTAAACGACAAAAATCAGGTGATGTATGTAATAAATTTGTCAGTTTGTAATCTGGCTAAGTTCTCGATGTCAAGAAAATGCCAACTGATGATATATTATAACGATTTGCCAATTTTTCCCAATTTTCCCAATATATATATATATATATATATATATATATATATATATATATATATATATATATATATATATATATATATATATATATATATATATATATAATTGTAAGAAGCTTTCACAATAACATTTATTGGCTCCCTAAATGGGCTGGTGCACAGTTTTATATTCTTATGGTTCAATTTTAATCAAGTATATTGTTTGTATTAAGGTGTCTCTAGTCATACTGTTGTGGACTTTTGCAATTATTGTAAATCAAATAATGACAATGTTATTGTTATTTACTTTACAAGGTTTAAAGATATTTTACAATGAAACAGCACTAAACATATCTGTGTTACAAGTTTACTTCTACATTCAAGTTTCGAGGTTTCGCTTGACCTTTCTAGAAAGGCTTTTTTTCTGTCGGAGCAGCTGATAGTCTATATTCATTTATTTTTCAACAACTTCTTGACCTTTTAATGTAAAACTTTTTTCATAATTTATGTCAAGTACTTCTTTCGTTGTTTTTTTTTCGTTATTAGCTCATTTAGAGATAATGTAATTTACTACCTATATTATACTTTAGAATTTATGCCAATGTTGTCACTTCAATGGCAGTTTAAACAATGGATACATTTTAAATCAGACATTTTGTTGTACTGTTGTAGATTTACTTTGTGACTGTACTGTAAAGTACTGAATACTTAAACAAATTAAAAGTAAAGAAGGATGGAATGAAAGAAGAAGAGTCTAATTACATGTATTCTCTCGTGTAATTGTTTAGATTTATTATAAACATTCACTAAGAAGTCATGCTGAGTAAGGGGAACGACTATTCAAGGAATAAAAGTGCACAAAAGGGAAATAACGCGGAGAGACTTCGGCTAGTACCATTTTTGTAGTCATTGTTATGACTCGGCCAGGGTTCAAACCCACGACCTCCTGCATTCGACGCGGGCACAATTTTTAAGCATAATTATATTGTGCATTCAATAAAACGGTCTCGTCAGTGCAATCAGACTATAACTTTTAATGGATTGCCATGACACTTGTAACATTATAGTCATGGTTAGTAGCATTTTACAGGGCGGACCCTATGGCCTTGCTTTGATATTTATTTAGTAAAACTACTACTTGTTCGCTTATTTGTCCACTATTGTGCTGCGCTACTGTGTCTAGACATTTATACAGACTGTTTATGGAACTCGATACAGTTATTCAGTCAGTTCGCCCTTCCTGTTGATATGTGAAAATAAAATCCAACCGTAAATGAAATCAAATAAAAGGTTTTTAAATTTGTTTATATCCATATCAACGGAGCACCACGCCCGATGAATATTTTTCAGCGTGTTTGTATCAACCCCAGAAGATTGCTGTTATCTCTGATGTCTCTAGATATTTGAGCATATCGCTGAATAACATAAATACTATCGGTGGTTTTACGCCTGCTCCGAGACAATCTCTGAGTTGGATTTGCTTATTTGTCTATAACCACATCATCTTACGCTACGAGATTATTGTTATCCTGGTTAAGATCATCGATCGACTGAGCTTCATTGATGTCAGTAATAAATTCAATGATAGCATCGCTGGCTGATTTATCGGCTGCAGTCTCCTTTGCATTATCAATCTAATCCTAAAGAACATCATAGCATCGCTGATCATCTGCAGATAGTGACATTAAATATAACTTATCCCACTTGAGCCATCTTATTATAATGTTGAGTAATAATTAAGTCTATCCAGGTGGCCCTTTAATACCAATTGCTCGAATAGAGTTTAGCAATGCTGGATGGTTCTTGACTGTGTTCGGTGCAAAGAATTTACAGGTACCAGTGAATTAGCAACACTAACGACGAAGAATAACATGTGTGCACTTACAAGTAAGTGCGTGAGCTGTGGCACCAAAACCTACAAGTTTATTTCTTTATGAGATGTTAGGTGATGATATCACTACTTCATTTGGAAAATTAGCAGAGACTCCATGTGTTAAGCATCTTGGCGAGCAACATCTTCCTGGATATAATTATAGTGGTCCTGGAACGAGACTTGATATTCTACTTGATGAGCCAAATAATCTCAAACCAGGTGAGTCTCCAGTGAAAGCGATTGATCAGGCGGGTCATGTTCATGATGTCGCGTATAAAAGTCCAGATTTACAACAACGACCTAGCACAGACGTGACGTTGATACACACGCTAAAGTCAGTACAAATAAAAAATATGCGAGAATCACTAGCTAATTAACTGGTAAGATCTGCGACGAAAGGTAAATTTGTGGTAGAGGTTGGGTAATTCATCGGCCGATAATAATAATAATAATAATAATAATAATAATAATAATAATAATAATTTAATATAGCCCAAACGGATACTGGAGGAGTAGGACTCCTGTTAGTAACTTGCTGGCCCTGCACGGGTTAGATGTGATGCAGCTCCCGATTAACGAAATGCAATATGGCAAATTTGTATACCACCCTCTAAACAAATTAAATATGGGCATTTGCATCTTAGTTCCACCAATGAAATTCATAAGCCGGTTATTTTTTTACCCCATGATACTATTAAAACTGACATATTTTAATCATGCACATACAAATATGCGTTAACTGTTGTTGACCTTGCAAGAAGATACAAAGAAGCAGAAGTGTGACAGCCGCATTAAACAATGAAATTACACGTAGGATTCCTATGAAACTATCAATATAATCACAAACAACGCATACCGGAGCGACGACATGCCTCTTTTCTTTTAAAGAAAAACAACATTACTATGTACTGTGACTGGTAGATATGAATATGAGCCAGGAGAGCTTGAAGGAGCGGGTAAAGAAAGAGCGACTGATGCAGTCTGGAGTGTAACCGCACATCAAATTTTCAGCGTGGTAAGAGCCATCGGTAGACCTTCAATTTAAATATTAGATTTGATTGCTCCACAACGTGTATTTGTCCTTGAACAATTACAAGTAATTCTTGAAGATACCAAATTACCACTGACTTCGTGAAAGTGAAAGTTCACTGGCCCCCAGGGAGCTAGTTCCCAGACATCGATTACGCTCCAAACAGGTCAGCATCACATTTTCACGTGTATGGCCATGACTAATATTAATTGTATCCACGGCAAATTGTATTGAATTAATAATCAAATACAGTTGACATAATGTTACTACGCTACAAGTCGCAGACTGTTTTTTTTTTTGCTGTTGTCGTAGCGTCATCATAATCGTCGAAACATCAAAATCAAACTCGCTTGGTTTTTTGTCAGTTTGTTGATACCCAGCTAATGTTCTCCTTATTATGATATCATCGCTACTAACCTGAGTATGATCATTGTCCACAAAGGTACAGTTATCCTGAATATTGCTAAATAAACTAAATTTAACCATTCAATATGGTCAATGATAATCCAAATCGTAGTATCCGAAATAGTTCATTCCTGGGGTGAATGAATAGTTATAGCATATGGTAGTGTTCAGCACGATGCTTCAGCCGCAAGTGCTTCCTCAACCGCATCCACATCAACAACAATATTCCCTACACGTTTGTTTTCTCATATGTTCCAGAATTTGAAATATCAATATTTTGTTTACACAATGGGACTTGTAGACCAAGGTATTTTTCTCGATGAAGCAGAAATAATCACTGATTTAGTGAATCACAAACTCATTTCATTGATGAAACTATCAGATCACTAGGATGCCATAACTTCCAAAAATCCGCGTTTGTTGTTTCTGGAGTTATTTTACACATCATCGAGCACTGGACACTATCCGGTTTCTTTTAACGATTCTTCCATTTCCCTATGGTGCTCGAGCATTTCATCATAATAATCGACTGATTCTTTTAACCGACAAAAGAGGGGTTGGGGTTAGCCGTGATCGCCGCACATAACCAAGGTTGTATTTGTCGTCAACAGCCATTGAGGAAACATTTTTAACACGTCCACCGATACAGTACTTATTTCATTCCAGATAATAATAGCCTGATCCATTAAGATGAACAATTGTATGTAACAAGATCCTGCACATGTAGCGTTGATTATAGTTGTGATAACTGTGTATTCTATCAATATTCAGTTAACGGTTTATAATAATCAAGTATCATCTCATTCTTGACTCGCCAACTGCCTCATGGAGCATCTCCTGCCCATATTTCACATTCATCTAACCACTTAATATTCTTTCTATCGATATAAAATGAATATGTTGCGACTCTTTACCGCTGTATGGATAAATCTGTTTATCATTGATACCGGAGTTATGGAAACATACTCGATCATCAAAGATATAACATGAGAATATTCCATCGTTCAAGAATACATTCTCTGTCTACGCAAGCGTTCCTTTGCTCGTTGTGTCTTTGATTATAAAATAAAATTAAGTCTAGTCGATAATTGATCGTTTTCAGCTTCTTCGATGGAAAAACAGAGCGCTAGAATTGTACTAAAATAAGAAAAACACTCTGATCCTTGACATTAGTATCAGTGAAGTCAACTGCAACGATGGTGATATCAAGGATGCTAGAGAATATCTCGCTAGATTTTTGGGATCATCATCCCCGGCTGATATGTCACCTACAACCTGACTTGATGCTGGTATTGATAATACTATTATCAAGCGACCCTGAATAAAGTCGGTGATCCAGTGCAACATTATTCTTATTTTGTTCTTTTTCGAACGATTATAATTTAGACACGCAATCTTAACTATACAAATGGAGTACGGAAACAGCGACACTAAAGTTGGAAATGCAAGTATTTCAAACATATTCTGTTATCACCAATTACGAAGCTTTGTAGAATAAAACAACCAGTCAGTTTGGGATGCCACATATGGCCCTCTAAGCATTTGACATATCAATGGTTGACAGATATTCATGTTATCCTCGGTGAAGAATATTTCTAACGCAGCGCTTAAGGTTATCACGTGTATCGATAGTGCAATTTTATATACCTTAAATTTAATGGATTTAAGTCGATATCGAAATTCATTATTAATTTGCTCGATTTGATAATTGCCAGTAGGAATGCCAACGGTTTTCCAATCAGGAACGTGTGCCCCGGTTGCATCCGATTTATTTTCATACGTAAATACCAGAGAATAATTGACTGGTACTCCACCAAACGATTTTGATCTAATTTTGGAGCAGCTAATATACACTTGCAATTGTGTCAGTGCTATTTCGAGAGACCTACCAGTTGGTGCTCGAGTCCGTGTAAGAAAACTGATATAAAATTGTGGGTTCTTTCAAGCCGCGGATATCATAGTCATTGTTGACGGTGCTATACTAGGATATACTTGTTCTAGTAATCTTCGAAAATCTCGGTCTGACAGTTATTTTTTTTTCTCATATCCTTGAATCTAATTGGGACTTTCCGAGGGTAGTGGTGGTGCAGAAACCGGGGTGGGGGGGGGTATGTCCCAATTGCTTCATAGTAAATGTTATTCATCGTATCAAATTCGCAGTCAATACTCATGCCGTCATTCAACGCCGACGATATAAACGACGATTATCTGGTGTATGCGTGTATTACCGTGGATAGCAACTCTGTATACTCATGTAGTTTATCAGTTGTGCATGTCATTAACTTCTTGGCTATGATATAAGTGATACAAACAACCCTTGTTATAACAGCCAAACCGAATCCCACCTCTGGGGATATCACGTAGGTGACTGATAATATGCCGATTAAAGTAGACAGCAGTGTCAATAAACACAATGCGTCGACAACATTTGTTTTCTTTTGTCGTATACGTGTCTATCATATCGCTCAGCGATCGCTGTCAATCACGGGTTTGATTGATTCTGTAAGCGGGATGGTAATTCATTGAATAGGGGATGGGGTGGGCATCATATGTAGTGTTAAGTAATTAATGAAGATACTGATACTACAAATTTTAGACACAACCAGCAAAGTGATTTCGGCTAATTTCTGATGATCGGGGTCCAGTATAAATGTTTCTTAGGTTCCTTAGTTTAGTACAGTTCACACAGTCTCAGAAAATTCATCGGTTGAATGGTGCCATAGTAGGTGGTAAATATCCTAAATGTTGCACTAAACCGTATCGTTATGGTTGATATTATTACTATCCTTTGATCATGTTACGAGTTCTGTTGTTACTGTGCATATAACGATGGTAGACGGACTGGTGTAAGTTTAATGTAGGCCACCATTGGATTTCCAAAGAACTCAACGGAAGCTCTCTTTATGTTTCTGCGAAAATTTGTCAACGTGGTCACATGGGTAGTATAATCTGCTCTAATCTTTGCTAACCCATCGTTAATTATCATTATCGTAGTTCTCATCGCATTGTCCCCGACATCGCTGTTGTCAACGTATCATTTTGTTGCAGCGCCATCGCTTGAGCCTACTTCTCTGACATTAACAATCATTTTATTTCTATTTATATCCAGTTCACAGACCATTGTGTCAACAGTTGTAAACGATTCACAAAACATTTTATAATTTCATTCTTGACAGCTGCGAGTGATGCTCTAGAGTCTTGAACTTTTCTATTATCAGTAAATACTATAATATTATCAGATGTGTCCCCAAGAACCCGTCGGATTGTATCAGCGAGTTTCATACGGGATGTTATTAGCTTGCCGTGATGTAAAAAAGACGAAGAAGATAAAAGGGACTACTAGAGTTAAAAGGTCTCAAACGCGATAATTGAAATCTGATGGAACGACGAAAACTTACTTTAATGCCTTTCAAACGATGAATGGAATACCAACGGACCCCAGATTTACCTCTTATTCCTCATTTGGCCGAGATGTCCCTGTTATAACACGAATTTGCAATTATCGTTGATGGATCTCAGCAACTTATTTGGAACTGCAAAATCGCAATAGTACGGTAACGTGCTGCAACGACTGCAACTATTTCACCAGAAAGCTTTAGACGAAACAGCTCGTCCAACTCTGAAAGATTTTAAGACTATAATGAAATGTATATTACCACCACCATAACCGATGCCAAATGAAGAAGAGGCACTATCCAAAGTAGCATCAGTGAAGAGTGGGTGACGTATTAAAAATGGAGAAGGTTTTAGCCAGCATTCACTAAAATCCATCCCATCCTGCAGATTGCGAAGGAGTTTTGTAAGTGTATCGTGCTGCCATAAGCCTCCTGAAAAAACGTCGTTTACTCAAGTGCAACTATGGTTACAAGAACACGCCACATTCAGCTTGTATAAACTCATTCGCCGCAAGTGTTCCAGACGTAGCACCCGAGTGGGGGCATCGATCATCAATGGCAAGCCGATTTAGCCTATGTCTCTCATTTGACCAACTACAATAATGGCTACAAATGTTTGTTTTGTGTCATCGACGTCTTTTCTAAATTTTCCTGGATCGTGCCAATGACTTCCAAATCGAGCAGGGAGTTACTGCGAGCCTTAAAGCTGGTATTGAAACAAAGTGGCTGTCATCCTCTTCGATGGCAAACAGTCAATTTCTGAACCAAGCTTTTCAAAAAGAATTGATGAAACATGGCATTTGTTTTTCCCCATCGAGAATCTTGAAACCAAAATCAGCATCATAGAACATTTTCAACGCACCTTGAAATAACGCATGAGGAAATATTGTATGCATCAACACACTCTCAAGTAAGTCGACCTCTTATTGGTCCAAGCGTACAACCAATCAGAGCATTGGATTTTCCCCCATCCCCAAAGAAGTGACTCACGACAACGAAGTGACTGTTTTTGAGAGCCTGTTTGGTACGTCCCCGACTGTGGCTGTCCCCATAAAAGGTGTAGTTTTTGGTTCATGGATCGATGCCTTGCAAGTCACCGACTATGAATAGAAGTAACCATCATGTCCTTCAACACAGCTTCTGCTGCCACTACAACTGTGACCAATTCCTTCAACCAAATGTTTTGTGCAAGATCTACAAAAGCAACCCTTATAGGTATGATGTAGAGAACGTGCGCCTAAAGCGCAAATCGTCTTTTTCTGCCAAATCTTTGTGATGTATTCTGCCATCGGTGCTAGTATTGTCATTTTGAGTTAGCAGCATCACCAGGAACTTCCCTGGCTTCACAGCATGGACAAGGCAGTAAGAAACAATGAAGCTTAAAAGACCAAGAAAAGAAGAACTACCTAAGACGTAGACGTTTTGGGTTATTAAATGATGCACCAATAGTCTTGCGCCTGTTCTAAATCGGAATTGGATCTGTTTGTCATGCTGCACACCATGATGACGATGCAAGAATCCCAATTGGTAAAATTTTATTCTGTCTCCTCTTTGATGGAATCAAATTCTCATCGAGTCTGAAATCAAATGACAGCTCGAAGATTCATCGATCTGAATAGCATTTATTTGTTACTGAGAGTCAAGGTGAAAAAACTGTACTTACAATGTAGGAGAATCTGGAGGACGTTTGGGGTCTCATCTCGGAAGACGCAGTGTTGCATTAGTGGTATAAAGACTCGCGTGAAGATTCCTCTCCTCTATTCATTGCACTAGAGATGCATCACACCGTTAGCTCAGAGTGCAGAAACGAGGCAAAGAAACGATTACTTTTTAGAGAATTTTCAAGCAAAAAGTCAGAATTGAATTCATGACTTAATTGCCTGTGAAAAGACAAGAAAAAACAACAAAACAAAAAATGGATTCCCGGGACCTTAGTATCTTTGAAACAACAGTTCGTACACTAATTCTTTGAATCCTGTCGTATGTGCTAAAGGTGAACTACCTCATCGGAAACCTTCAGATGATCAACACGGACGACAGTGATCTCCCCGGAATTTTACTGGGTAGCCGTCTACTTCCCTAAAGAGGGTTGTGTGGAATATTTTGATTCGTATGGATTACCACCTTTGGAAGACGATATAATTGACTTTATGAGAAGTAATGCCCAAACGACACGATTCAATAATGTGAAATTACAGGGCACAGATTTCATAGTGTGTGGAATATCGTGTGTATTTTCTTCATTAACGGAGTCTTGGATATTCCTTACAACATTTAGTGACTTTTTATCGTAATACTTCTAGAAACGATGACAAAGTATATCGATGCTTTTGTGATCATTATGGCTATATTTTATATATACATATCAAATGTAGTGTACATCAATTTCCCAATGACTTCCATTCTTGTAAATCTAATTTGATTATCACGACGTTGTCAACCTTGTCAACAATAGTTTGTTTGATAAAAGTGTTTTTGTTTGAAAATGATAGTCGCTTGTTGTTTGAATAAAACATGTTGTGTTTTGAAACATGTGTCTGTCGTCTGTTTTCAAAAGAATTTGTGACTCTACATGCTCTTTGACTTTTCTCTATTCCTCACCATAAAGATCAGCTATCATAGCGTACCGACCCAACAAAAATCGTAGGGATGTTTCCTATCGCCTCCGCGCTTAAATTTTATAAAGCGGGAAGTAATCTCCAGTCTGACCATCCATTGTTGACTCGTCAACTTATGAAGATGCTTTCTAATTTAGCTAAACTAAACGAAACCTACGTGACTTTGCATCGTGCCGGGCAAAACCTGATACCAAAGCAGAGATCAGCAGCAGCAACATCAGCAGGAACCAGGCAAGAGGTTTTGTAGACAGCCCAGTGGGTACCAAAGAGTTATCCTTCTCTTTCTACAAAAGCAGACCTTATCCTGTGGGAAAACCTGCCGCCGGACGGGGACGCAATCGATAAACGATTGCCATAAACCCCATCCACAAAAACATTCATTTTCAGGGCTGTCCCAATACTCTAGAAAAAAAAATTGTCCTATTGCCAATCATATTAATTTGTCTATAAGCAATTCGTTTCTTTGTTTTATGTCAAAATGTGTCTCTATAAGCACTTCATTTCTGTCTCTTGTAAAATAGTGTTTTTAAGTAAAAGTTTTAGTGTTTATTTATTTTAGGTCAGCAATGTGGGTCTTGTGAGCTTTGGTGTCAGTAGTGTCACTTCCGTGCTTCAGACATATAAAACGAAAGCGTTCGTCAGTCTGGCTACCCAGTCTTGACTAGTCAACATAACAATGAGTAGCAGAATTGCGAAAGTGTTGAAACTCCAAAAGCACATGGAGTATGCCAAGCGCATTATAGATAAGCTGCCATGGAGGCCATATCAGAAGCTGTCAGGCTTTAAAGGGAGGAAGAGGAGAAACGGAAATAAGAAAAGAAGGAAAAGAGGACAAGGATCTGCTTCACAAGTTACATAACGTCCTTATATAGTGTATGCATGTCGTCTTGGTATAATATAAAACTAAAGAAAAAAAGTATTTATACATAGTTTTAACCTTTCTTAAACACTTGCTCCTGAAGACAAAATTATGCAATTTACTAAATATGATACACATTATTAAAAGGGTTTCCCTCTCTAAAATTCCCCGACATAAGATACTTTCTTTTAAGGAAAATATTATACATTTATCTAGGATGCGCTAATCACGTGTCGCTCCATATTCGTTTTGGAATCAAAATTGTAATTTTAAGGGAAATGCCTTGAATCCAGTTTACCACGTGATGTAAAAATATCTTTTGAAACAAGTTTATTCCTCCAGTTTCTTTAACATTGTTTAACATTTATTACTGTCTTTATAAAACTGATACCACCGATCCAGTTTTAGAATAACTGTCAGGCATAATGTGGTCTTTCCTCAACCATAAAATAAATATAATGTAAAAAAGAAGAGAGGAAAGACGCACAACCATAATTGCAGTCGGCTTGTAAATCGAGATATTAATAGATTTAAAAGAAAATGTAAATGTTTCCTGGAATGGCATTGAAAGTAGAAGTTGACGTTGTACTAGTACTTAACCAATATAAGTGTTTGCAAGTAATTAAACTTTCGCAATGTTTTAAGAGCTTAAAGTTTTTTTTCTGCGTTAACGCAGAAAAAACAACGTTAAACTCTTATAATTGAAATTGCAATGTATTGTTATGTTATTTTCTTTTTTCATCATAAAAAATAATCATAATTGTGGGTAGTAATACTTTTCTCAGGTTTCTGTTTCGTAGCTATTTATAGTTCTTGGGATTGTCTTGTTTGTAAGTCCGTCATCCAATGGAACCCACGGAAGGAATTTGAACATTTTGAATATTTTATTATAATGAACACGTGTATTTAAAGTTGAAGCTCAATATTTAAAGTCACGATGTCATGGCTATAAGGATGTGTGCTTATTTTAAATTGACCTCATGTGATTTGGCATATTCATCACTGTTATGACAAGTGAGTAATCTAATTTCGTTCTTCAAAACCTATTTTCGTGTTATAAACAGGCTGTACTAATACGTGTAGGTGTATGAAGTTTGGTTATAGAAAGTATGTGATCAGTTTTGTTATCTCAAACATGCACATACACGCACAGTTCTAAAATAATTAAGTACTTATTTTATCCCTCTAGTTATTCCATGAGTTGTTTTGTGACAATGGTTCATAAACGGATTCCTCTCATCAACAAATTTTTTACATTTTTTAAGCTTTCACAAATATTAGTTTAAAGATAAACTACATTTTATTCACTTCAAAGTAATTTAAATCTCATTTTTATTTTAAAAAATGGCCTGAATTATGTTATTGGTTTTTCATTGTTGCATTAAAATAAACATTGCTATTGCTTTTTTAAAATCTATAATTTAAGAAAATAATAGATCTAGAGCAATTTCAGTATCAAGCAATATTATTTAAGCTTACATTAATGAACAGTCCAGTATACTGGTTATTGTTATTATTATAGTTAATTTATTATAATTATTGAATGAAAGAATAAATCTACCTGTGAAGGTGTTGTATCCCCATTTAGTGTTTTTCTTTGTAGATTTAGAGTACCGCTGTTCTGAATTTTTTACGAGATCTTCTTCGTTTAGTGATTTGAACCGTTTTGGTTTGTGGTCATCCTATTGATCAACTGGGAATGGTGTTGGTTCATTCAAACTAAATGTTAAATTGGTTTGTAATTCTTCTTCCAATTCAAAAGGCTCGTCAGATATCGATGGATCAAAATTTTCAACATCATCATGCGTGAAATCTATTTGATAAGGCAAAGTTATCGAAAAATCTCCAAATTCTGACATTTTAGTTTCAACGTTGGATAGCCACAATACCGGTGACCTTGACCTAGCTCACTTGAAACATTTTTTTATCCATACTTTTCTTCACAAATTTCATCAAACAGTGAATGATTTTATTCATAAAAGATGAGAAATATATTTTGCTTTAATCTTTCAAACTAAATTTATTCAATTATTGTTTAAAAAATTTTAAAAATGGTTCTTTTCCTTTAATGTTTACTTCGTGTCTGCCTTCACTAGCAGTGTTTCTCTTCTGCTGTACACGTGACTCTATTTATAGACGTGGGTATTTTTAGAAAAGTAGTTCTCCTAACAGTTCATACCGAAATGAACGCAATTCATTTTGATCACGTGGTAACATTCTGACCAATCGAAACATTACTTTCCTCTACCAGCTACTTCGATTGCAATTATTCGATAGTAAAGGTAATTCTAATTAGTAATTAGATGGTAAATATCAGAAAATATTTTATTGTTTAAGCGATTTTTAATTGTCAGTCGAAAACTTTGCCTCAATTTCACGAACTGTAAATTGAAATTCGGTTTCAAAATCAAATATCTGATGAGATGAACTTTAAATCTGGCACCAATTATACCAGCAAAGTTGACTGTTCAGTTATTCATATTAAAAAAATCCATATCATAATATTTCTTTGTTTCACACCTATTTAAACTTATGTAATTTATTTGCTGTTCAAACCGTTTTCCCGTATCTCAAAACCAGGAACTGTTTAGGTGTTTTCATTGGCGTCCGCCAGTCTATAATATTTTCTTACATCGAAGCAAGCCACACTAAATTCCCGTTTTCTTTTAATTCTATTTACACAGTGTTACTAAAGATATATGAAAAGCGTAAATAAAACAGGGGTAAGTAATGCACACAGTTTCTTTCGGAGTTGTACGTGAAGACTCGTTTGATATGGCGTATGAATATGCCACTGTCCGACGACCCTGAAGTATCACTACACCATTTGAGTCTCGTTCTTCCGGACTCGGCATACAAACACTCTGCAATTTTATGTACGTGTATGTATAAAAAATATAATAACACCTCATAACGGGAAAACATAATAACGTCACGATAGTCAATGACATCAAGAACGTGCCAGCTGGTTGTTTTGTGTTGTTTTCTTAAAGTCAGTTAATTTAAAACTAATGTGATATAGTAAAAAAGAAATATAAGTGTTTTTCATTATGTGATTAAATGGAATAATAGTACATGTGTGCTCATGCCAAATTAAAACTCTGAATCTAGTCAAATACTTATTTTTTTTTCTCTCGCCATTCCTTGCAAGAAACACCATTTAATCCACTTTTTTTAAAGTTTGCTGTCTTTTTGATAAAGTTAGTAGGTGTTTTTGATCTCGTTCAATGTTTCCTTTATTGTGCTTGATTTTCTCGCCCACTGGGTTAACAAGTCTAGGTTGAACGATCATATACCATTAGGACAAGAAAGATTGACCTTTTATTCCAATTAAATCATTGCAACGTTTGATCTAGCCACGGTCGTTACTTTTTATTACATGTAGTAATGTATCGATTCTTAATTTTATTTCTTTCATAATTTTACAAAATTGTTTTGTGGGAAGAAACATGCACTCTTTGATCTAACTAAATGATAAACATGTAATGCTCATTTTTTTTTTTAAATAGTAACACAAAATGAAATAAAAACAAACAACATATTCAAGATAAAGTAAATCTACAAGAAAAGAAAAGGAAGAAACTTTTAATGCCTTGGTTAAGCAGATCCTTTTTCACTCATCAAAATAAATACAACCACCGGTGGCCTAAATGGCTAGAGCGTCCGCCTCGGATGCGCGAGGTTGCGAGGTTGGTGGAAATATACCTGAGATGTCTAAAAATGGTACTAGCCGCTGCCTCGCTTGGCACTCAGCATTAAGAGGTTAGTGTTAGGACTGGTCGGCCTAATGTCAGGATAAATGTACTGAATAACTGGGTGGGACATGATGCTGTATGTGTGCGGCATGAAACTACAATGCTAGAAATCACTATAAGCTGTTACGTAAAAATTCCAAACCCCCAAACACACACACACACACACACACACACACACACACACACACACACACACACACATTACAACCATCATTACAACAAAATTAATTTTCTATTCTTCATTTTAGCTTCATTAAGAATTTGGATCTCTCTTGTAAAAAAAACATGAGATTTAGAATACATACACTGTAAATTAAAGATCAAATATTAAGGAAATCTATTCAGTAGTAAAGTTTTTATTCATTTTGTGATCGAATATGTATCGATTAAAAACATTGTTATTTTTGTCTTCGATATTTTGTATTGCCTATATGCTGCATAAAAAGAAACACGTGCAAAATCTGAACTTAAAATGTATTTTGCTTAGTTTACTTATCTTTTGACTCTTGATTGAGATTATAATATATTGATAATATTGGCAACGTTAGTGACAATGCTTCAGGCAGTTATCTCGTGCGTTACGATACTAAATCAGTCGTTATTGCATTAACTTGTACATCTTAAAATATATTTCCAGTATCGTTTACGTTTTCTTTTTCTAATAACGAAGAAAATCAAGTTGTTAAACGATTTAATTGAATTTCTGATATGCAATAAAAATAACTCCAATAATTATTTTGTTTGTTTGATGTGACATTTCAGGAGGTGTAATATTGAACTGGGATTTTAAGTACTGCTAAAGTATGTTGTTTGTTTATTTTTTATTGACATCCAGTCATTATTTTCTAACTTTCCTTGCCAACTGAAGGTGATAAACGGAAGTGAAGTATGCTTTACCTTGAAGCTTTAAGTGTTATGAAAAGGCAATTTTGTCTTAATAATGTTGATGACTAGCCAAAATGAAAGAGTATTTTCATAGCTTACGACGATTATAGGGAAAACACAATCCTTTAAACAAACAATATTACAAGACTTCCAGACTACTGACAGAATGTCCAATATGCTTTGGATATTATTTTCGTTTATTAGAATTCTGATGAATTTTGATGTAGACACTGGGGTGATAATATTTAAGGAATGGAGGAGTCTTTAAAATAAGCAAATACGGGTGAATTCAAAGTTCAAATGTATTCAGACGTTATTTGCTTTGATGGTTGTTATTTTAATAAAATTTATAGTCCAGGTATTATCACCACAATTCTTATTTACAGTGGACGACTTTATCAGATTGGGATACATTCAGTGTCAATGATATTTTACTCGCACCAGAACACCACTATTCAATGCCCAATCACGTACACTCCCTTTCTGTTTCAATTTCACCCTCTTAAAATGCTTTGAAAATGTCCACTTATACAAGGAAAATCAGCATGCAGTAATTTGCCAATTATTGTATGCAACAATTCATTTAAAAAAAAATTTAATTTATTAATAATCCGTTTTTCACATTACTAAAAAGCATGAATGTACACATTATTAAAAAGCCACACATAACACCTGTAGAAAATTTAAATGCAAGTCATGCATGCAAGCTTTAAACCATATATTATATTATACATTATTAAAAACTCAAGCATCATTAAATAATTTCACACTGCGAACATAAAATATATTGCATATATACAACACTAAGACAGAAGCGACATTAATAGTTGAAAATTCACAATACAAATATCAAATTGTAATAAACATGGTACGCGCAAAATGTGACATTCAAACCTACACGTACTTTTTTGGGATAATAAAACAATTTCAAACATTATATTTAACATAACTCAACTAAGTTACTTTACATCATTAACATTAATACACACATTTACAATTTGCCTTACACTTCTAAATTATACTGTTGAATAGCGTGTGTGTTGTGTTGTGTTTGTGTGTGTGTATGTGTGTGTGTGTGTGTGAGAGAGAGAGAGAGAGAGAGAGAGAGAGAGAGAGAGAGAGAGAGAGAGCAAAGCACACTGGAGCAAGCATGCGAACCACTATCTGAAACTTCTCGGCCAATTCTACGGATAGTGTCCTGGTTATTTACCAAACATGGAGTGACCAAAACGTGGCGAAAGCATCGAACTATATTTCATTCTCAACTTCACGATCATTGATTGATGTTGTGGGGCCTAAACTAGCAAGTTAATATCAAAGGCCGTAGACGAGTAAAATTTGTTACTCCCAGTAAGTTATTCATATAGCGGAGTACCTACCAGAGGGAAAACAAAGATGTCAACCATACAAATCAACGAGGTGCATCATAGTGAAAATACAAAGCACATTTATTAAGTGGGAGCTCTAGAGATATGAATCTCTGAGAGTGACTAGTTTAAGGTGAAGTTGTTTGCATTTGCAACATGTACGAAACTGTACTTCTCTTAAGTTTTAAGAGCACCGGACATATGACGCATCTAGGTATCTGAAAAATTGTGGTTTATTTTATGCGAAGATTTCTAGCGAACAAAATATCTGAATTTTCTGCAAATGACTACGACAGCATTCATCAGTGGTATAGGTATTATGTACGTCTGAGAGAGTGACCGGTTTAAGGTGAATATGTTTACACTTGCAACATGCGCAATTGCGAGAATATTGTGATCCCTCCAAGCCTTATTCGTGCACTGCGACTGAATTTGTTTTAGGTATTGTACATGTGGAAACTGTATATGATCTTAACACACAGCTTACCAAAACAACTGCTCTCTGTGCTCGAGTAATCAATATGAATTAGTCTGAGGTACACTATGTTTTACAGTTATTAAACTAAGGAAAACGAAATTTGCCAGACTGGACAATACCAGCTTTTGAAAGTGCAATGAATGAATTATAAACAAAAAAAGAAAAGGGAAAGAAAGTTATCGAAATTTGTTTTACAATTTATTTCTGACGTTCAGTCCCTTAAAGAAGGGAATTAAAGGTTCCTTGTACAATACATAAGATGTCTTTTATAACCAACCAGTATAACTAGTGTGAAAATTCTTCTTCCTTAAAAATGTAACTATATTCTATGTACGCAATTGTACTTTGCCGTTTTAAAAGATATATCAACATTTGTAACATTTCTTGACGTTCTCAACAAAGCAATACATTAACATGGATGTTATGAATGCAGATAAGTTATTCTTATTTTGTTCTTGCTTGCTCAACATGCCTTGTGACAGTACTGTGTGTGCAATTACCTTGCTAATCGGGGCAGTACAAGTTTTAGGATACACGAGTGAAGTCTACTAAGAGTTAAACAGTTGAATTAAGTGACATAAAAGCAAAGTTAAAATGTTTCTTTCCATTCATTTGAAATGAAGGGAAGAAAACAACAATGACAAAGCTGATTCACTTTTTTCGATATTCTATTGTTAGAAGAATAACTAAATATTCTATTCTTTTGAAATCCATTCATCGGCTGCATCCCTGTTCAAACTGTAGCGTTTATTAATGACAACTCAGGAATAAATGAAACAGTTTCATGTTTCAGTTTTTCAGCATAGCATTTATTGCGAAGTTGAACAACATGCACAGATTATTTTGTAAATAGCTCACTTTTCGTCATGGGGAGGTGGGAGTCTGGGCTTTTGTGGAACTTTGCGAAAAATGAATACTGTTATGTGGGGGAAAAACTGAGATTATTTTTAATTTTTGAAAAAGACTGTTTTAATGCTGTCGACTTAAATCTGTCAGCTATAATTCTGTCAGTTATATATATATATATATATATATATATATATATATATATATATATATATATATATATATATATATATATATATATATATATATATATATATATATATGTGTGTGTGTGTGTGTGTGCAGATACAATATATATGTATATGCATATACAATTACAATATATATATATATATATATATATATATATATATATATATGATATGGTTGCTGACGTATTGACACGTCATATATAGGGGATCACAAATGGGTTATGATTTAATATTGATTTTATGAAACAGTTGAATAATGTCTAGCCTTTGCAAGCCTTAGCGAGCAAAAACTTGACATTATTTAACGAGTTTTTTAAATTTTATATTTAATTATTACCCATGTGAGATTCTTTGTATCAGCGAGTTTTTATTTCAGTAGAAACTATTTAGAGAGAAAGAAGGATGAATAATTTTGTTCATTTACACAGACGATGCGCCTTTTATTTGTTGTGCGTAACAACATGTAACAAAAGCTTGAAATGTCGTGATATAATTACCAAAAGAACGTTAAATTAAATAAAATAATCAGTTAATTTACAAGCTGAACTAATCTCTTAACTCCTTTAAATTACAGAAGTACATTTGCCCTAAAAATGACATCCGTATTTTAATTGTCAAATTAGACATTTCGGATACTATAAACATATTGCAGACTCTACAAATTCAATTCAAATTCAATTAGTTTTTTTAATACAAGAAAAACATAATTGTCTGGCTTTTAATAACTGTACAACATAGCAAAAACTTATATCTGAACTGAAAGTAATCGTCCAATGTTCTTTTCCTTTTTCTTTGTTAGTATGAATGGTAATCTTCTACAGATTTTCCAATCAAAATGAGCAAGAGTCTAATTTGGTTTTCTTTACGTTCGTGCAGCAGGGTGAAATAATCAAGCAGGAAATTAGTGCCATCAAGATTTCCTAATTCACCAAAGGAT
Organism: Unio pictorum; assembly: GCA_030141615.1. Taxonomy (NCBI): domain Eukaryota; kingdom Metazoa; phylum Mollusca; class Bivalvia; order Unionida; family Unionidae; genus Unio; species Unio pictorum. The sequence goes on from JARLTB010000075.1 coordinate 8,372,502, forward strand.
TTAAACCTAGCCCAAGACGTTATTTCATGGGACAGTGCGTGGCCAATGGCATATATTATTTAGTTTTTTCGTTCTGAATACAAAATTATAGATGTTAAAAAAAGCGTTAATGTCGTAAGGGTTTGTAAAAACGTCTTTTTTTCTCATTTGTAAGAGTTTGTCTGTGTTTTCACCCATAGAAAGTATCTTTCTAAGTTTAAGAAAGGGTTCGCTTAAAAAATGATTTGCATGCCATGTTCGACCCTGATGTGTTTTGTTTCCATGAGAAGTTGTTGGATGGCATCGATGCAAAGAGTATTTAACAGTATTGGTTTTAATGGGAAACCTATCAGTTATTGTCTGTCATTGCAAAGATATAAACTAAAAAACTTGAATGCTCCGAAAAGCTGATGACGTCAACGGTCTCAATAAAACATACTCTCTAGCTAATTCATGGTGCATATATTTCTCCTAATTAAAGGTAAATATCATCTTCTACAATTCTGAGACAAGTTTTATCTTGTTTTAACCCATCGAAATGTGAACAGATATGTCAACCTAAATCTTTATTTAACACGTGCACCGTTATATAGCTTTCAGATTATCCAGGGTCCCAGGAAGCCACAAAGTTTTAAACCAAACCTTCAGATTGCTTAATGAACCTCTGCACAAATCAGAGGCTCTCGCCGTACCATCATCGAGCGGTTATTATACGTACTGTCTCGCGTTGCGAAATATACCTTTAATTTAGTGTTCAGTCTCTTCCACCATGGCATGGCTAAGTAATATCTCACATCCAAATTACTCCAAACTTTGATATATTACCGTAATAAAACGAGTTTTAACCGAAAAAGAATTTCTAAGGTTGCTCCAGGCATCCATAAATGTCCCTGAAATTACGCCTGAATTCGGGATTTCTCCATGACTGATCACCTGGGTGAGTATCTTTTATTCTCAGAGTCATCTGTCTCTGATAGTATTTCCACATGTCAGCGTATAATCAGACTAGAATCCCTAGATTAAGTCAGCTTGATTGAATTTATTAGCGCAGGGCGAATGAAGACGTTTGAATAAAAGGACCGTTGGTCAGCGATCCAAACTCATCAACAAAGCGTCTTAATGACTGAGATTCAAAGGCCACATAACACCCATTTGTCATTCAGATATCCTTGCATATATAAGTGCAGAGACCGCTCCATTCGATTTTTGTTTAATTTTGTTTTATAATTATATATTATTTCAATGGGCAATCATTTTCAGTTTGTAGAGAATATAAAGTAAAGAAAAGTGTTATTTTCCACACAGACGTTACAAACAAGCAACGAATGTACACCTCCCACCTTTCTCTCTCTCTCTCTCTCTCTCTCTCTCTCTCTCTCTCTCTCTCTCTCTCTCTCTCTCTCTCTCCACACACACACAAAACACACACACACACACACACACACACACGTTATATATAAATTGCTCTTATGCGTCAAAACTTTAAAGCACTGCATTTAAGAACCATTACAGCCACAACGTTATCCTTTTATTTTGATATGTTAAACATGCATTCACTGTCAATCAAACACTGTACAACGTATTTGACTTACTAATATAGAAGGTCATAAAATAATAATAACAGAAAACCGCTACAAAATCTATTCGACTATAAACTAAGGATAGAAAAGGCCATATCATAATCAGGGACAATTATTTTCCTTATTCATGTAGCATAATTCATAAACTTCAATTGTAAACAAAAATCTAAAACAATATGTATGTGTGCATCGAGTATAGATGGCTTGTGATAATATAAAATGAACAATTTTTCTTAAAAATCACTCTTGTCACTAATATAAAATTAATGACAATAGTATACGGATTACTAAACGGACAAACAGGCCACTGAACAGACACGGCGAAGTTAACATTAGAACATCATTTTGAATCAGGTCCACTATACAGACATTTGTACATAACAATTGCGTCACGTGCCGTTATTCTGAAAAGGGGAAATAACACTTACGTATAGGATTAGCATTGAAGATCGTTATACAGGTAATGAGAATTTAATATGGGAACAACGGAAAATGTAATGTTAAAATGATGTCGGTAGATTCAACATATACCCAAAGACCAGCACATACACACATAAACAAAAATCAAAATACCTACTACCACGATTTTCCAACAATTCTTTTAAACAAAATTTAAAAGAACACTCCCATAATACCATTTGCTCTACAGAGCCAAAGTGGGGTGTAAGGATAGAAAACGGGTTGAATATTTGCACATACACACAAACAGACAATCACATAGGTACGATGTACGAGTGCTCACATATACAAAGATCTATTATGGCATTTGAGTATACAATTGAGAAGGTATTTCTATTAGCCACATTCACCTTAGTGGCCACACCTCCTCTGGCAGCACATATCTTTGGATCCTTTTTTTTCCACTACAGCTAATGATGGAGAGATTCTATAAAATAAAAAACCACTTCCATTTCCATCTCTTCTGGTTTGATGATTATATACTATTCCCTCTGTTCTTGTCGTCTCTGCTGCACTTGATGCGGTGTATGTTCCTCTGTTTCAACATATGTTGTACGCTTCCATGCTGTTGAGAGAGATGTTGATAATATTTTCCCTTTGAGTCCTTTCCCGCTCTTTCTCCTCCTCTGCCCAAGTCCTGATCTTCGGGGTCTCATAGTCCATCTAATGTTTGATCAGTTCCTTTTTCGTTTTGAATGCGACCATCTCACTCACGATGCGAAGCATGTTTTATCAGAACTCTGTCCTTCATGCAGACCAGAAAACTCCGACGATTGATTGCAGTGATAATTGGTTTTGTTTCTAATCATAGCTTAACCGATGTCATTTCTAACTGTAATTAAGACTGTACCTGCTATCTTAAGTAACAGTAGGCGGTACTATTTGTAACTGTTGACTTGAGTGAGCAGGTACACCTAGATCACTATGGCAACTCGTCTTTGGTGATTCACGCGGCAAAACAGATAATATCATCCCCAAGGTTGTGAAGACAGATGAAAAGCATTGATTGGACAGTACATGGCATCAGCTCAGGTACAGTAGTACCGAATAGTTTCCTTGGTGATTGAGAATCCCTAGTTTAGGATCATACCGCTCATCTCCATAACAAAACAAAAGGGATATTTAGGTTCCCTAAATATTGTTTGCTTCATCTTTATCCCAGTCAGTGGTTGATATAGATCTGCCCACAATAGCGGTCACAATTCTAACAAGCAAACATAGTTTCATGCCACTCACCATCGGCGTCTTGAATGTACATACACAGATAGGGCAGAGAGGAAACTAGATGGTGTTTGTAGAACAACCGGTCAGATTCAACATCCATATGGCGTTCTTGAGTGGAACTCGCCTATCCGAGGAGGGACGCTTCACCGAAGCAGGAGTCAGTTGACCTTCTTCCTGAGTGGCCAATGTAAAGAAGAGCTCATTGAAGCTCAAATACACAATGCTGATGGCACCAAACAACTCAGTGGCTTTGGTCTGCAAATCAGTGTTCTTTTAGAAAGCGACGAGGGACCATATTCATTGTGGACAATGATGAGTCATCTGAACCATCTGCAATCACCATTGAAGTAGGGCAAGGTTCTATGTTGTCATCAACTCTCTTTATTTTCTCTACCCTGCCTATATATGCTTTCCATTACTGTGAACTTGTATCGACACCACATACCAAATGATAGCGAGTTCTGAAGACGGAAAATTGACATGAAATGACTTTTACCCGAATGGCAAAACCGAATCTGACATGCAAAAGAGATAAGACTACTTCTTTTCAGCTTGTGACAACTTTTGTCTCTCAATCATCATAAAAGATTACAGAAACAATGCACCAACTTACACCAGAAAAGCTTTACCTTCATAGTGAATGACCAAACAAAATCCTGCCATTGTGTGAGTTTCCTTTGTCGGTTGTTAAATACCTCGTCCTGAGGATCATCATCTTTTGTCCGTATTGTTTTGTTGAAGGCATCAGAGGTGCGTGTTTTCCGTTAGTCGGGAGATTTTCTTATTAAACTTGGTAAGGGCAAATGTTCATGCCGCTGGTGTTCAATTAAATGATCACATCATTGAAGAACGAATCCATTATATTGTTGAAGCTAGTCTTTCATCGACGAATCCATTGTTCTGAGGACATCGAGTTTCACGTAGAAGAAACTGACGTTCAGATTATTATACTATCTGGTTTTATTTTAAACGGTTTCTAAGGGTTGCTATGACAGGATACGCGGTGGTCACCGTTGGTGCGGATATTGTGGACTGCCTCTATATCTTTAGTAAGGTTTGGGAAGAAGATGACTAACACAATTGTTGAGTAAAAGTATCCTCAGTTGTTTATTAATATATTGCAAACGCATATATCCACTTGCTGCTCTAGTAACACAATGCATTACAAAGATCTTAATGAGAATAGAAGAGTTGAACTAAAGGAACACGTTCTTGATTGACATAATATTCACAATGGTTGTTATTTTGATTTATGTAATATTCAGAAGGATAACTCAGTGAAGTGAATGCAGTGGTTTAGAGTATGTTCGGCACTTCTACTTCTTTCTATAGCATATGAATTGCAAAGTTGCAATCGAAGAGTCTAAAATGGTCAATATCCTTTCAACCGGACTTTTTGGACATGATGTTTTTCCTCAGTAGGTGTTTTGAGTAGATAATTATTTTCAATATCGCACACCTTGTGATCTTTCGTGATGAATCACTGTAACTCAGGTAAGAAATAATTTCTTTTTGCCGCTTGTCCATTGCTATCATAGACAGGTGGGTCACATCAAAAGCATGTCTGTGTTGCGCTTCAACGCTTCACCCATTGTACGACGGTCTTCGAGTCGTGTGGAGTTTCGCTTTGAAATGATTTTCTGAGGTGTTCCAAAGAGAAAGATTGTTTTTCCTCTGTCTTCATGTGTTCGTCTTTTTTGTTTGCTGTTGAAAGAGTATACATCGTTTTAAAAATCCAGTCTTTCATTTTATTTCTCTTTTTTGTAGGGTAAGATGTTCAAAAGGGTTGTACAACTTTATTAGAACTATTGTTTGAGCGAAGAGGATTGCTATCTTTGTAGATATTTTCTTCGGTCTTCACGACGTTCTTGAAATGACTCAGAGTATGTTTCGTCTTGATAAATCTGTCTGGTGAACGGTTGGAGACGTTGAAATAATTAATCGTACCGTTGCGATATTTTCCGTTCTGACAAATCTGTTATATCTATCATATGTAACTATTGTTGTATGTATGACATAACTGCTAGATTATGATTTGGGGGTAAGTGAGGTCTCTGTTGTTAGTAACAACGATGGAGTTCCATCCATTGTTTGCTTCCAGTTAATTGAAAGTAGTTTTACATCCTTGTGTATAGGGTTGATATCCTTCCAGACACATCTGTATTTTTTACTCATCCCATCACTTCTCATAAAAGAGGTTTAGCAATCAGTCATAGCAAAGAAGTAGAAACATTTGACAACCGTTCTATCAGGATGGTAACAGATAATCCCACGCATGCACGTTTTTCTTTTGACTGACTGGAGTTTTCTTTTTCACCATATGTCGAACAGTGACTATATTAATAAAAAAGTTTATTTGAATACATTTCTACAATCAGAAAACATTTACTATTGTTTTTTGGCTTGTTTCTCTTTTTTATGTTAATTTTGCATTTCGAATGATCTGTTTCTGCATGGGTGTATTGGCTTGAGTGACTACAGACGGAATATTCCAACGTTTAGCTCCAAGAAGAGCCTGTTTTCCTTTCCTTCGGTTTCTTTTGTTTATTGGGGGATGTTTACGATTTTAGTTTTACTGTCAACGCTTAAAGAAAGATATATATTTTAGAGGGTCTGAAGTTAATCTTATCCAACACTTCTTTCTTTATACTGCGGGTCGTATTCAATGGCACAACTTGATCTTGGACACAGCTGGGTAAGAAGATGTTTTCCTTGAACTAAACCGTGCTAGTTATTTTTGGACAAATCCAGTAAACTTCTTCTTCTAAGTGGGTTCAATTCGTTTGGTCGCAGCAGTAGTCAGGGACATGGGCTTCTTTTATATATAGGTTTCTATTTCTTCGACAGATTCAGAAACACTTGACTTTAAATCAGGTTTATCATCATCATCATCAGCATCATCAATAACGAAGGAAGGGAGACGGTAGCAGATGTTGGCGATGTACTTACCGGCACCATTCCTACCAATTGACATACATTTTGAATGATGTCAATGATAATTGTGTTACGATAATGTCATTTGCGTATAAACCAAACATAAAATTCCTATCTCCTTCCAAGATCACATCGAAGATGAAAAGATGCGTTTGATGGGAGTGATAAAAGTATGTTTCAAACGTTCCCATGGTCTTCGTGAGGAATCCATTCTTCACGCAAAAGCGAGTTTTATTAACCTACTTACGGTAACGTACAAGCCGAATCCCACATCTTAGTAAAACTATAGAATAATTTGAGGCGGATGAAGAGTGAGAATATATAGTATGTCAAACTTTAGACGATCTTGCCTTTAATCAATCACCCCAAGAAAGGATAATGTAGCCATAATTCTGACGTGGTAGTACGTCTATTGACGTATGCAACAAACCACACACACTTCTTGAAAAGTTAACAAGTGCTACGAAGTTTATCTTCATACAAGGGTAAGGTAGCAGCAAAAAAATAATATTTAATGGAATTATTTCTTTCTGGAATTCTTACATAATGGAGGAACGAATGGTTGGTCACTGGCAACTTGATATGTTAGAAAAGAGGCTGGTGGTAGTGATGACTAAATATAATTGTAAATAGTTTGAAAGAAAATAATCTTTCTACATCTAATTTGTGTGTTGTGTTATATCTAATATGTGTTTATTTTATTTTTTGAGAATACTGTTGTTAGTTTTTAAGTTGGTAAATTAATTTAGATTTTAAATATGAAAAAAATCACCGCAGTCAGTACCAACATCGGATTCTAGCTTGGATACAAGATATTTGAGTACAAGCTGAACGTTTGATGTTATCTCTTTCCTTGATTTAGACAGATTAGAATGATCCTCCAAAAGCAATATTCTGCACAATGAAAGAAAAATATTCCTTACAGATCTCGATAGCACTCGCATGGTTATCTTTCTACCAGCATATGTTATAAGTGATAGTGTAGGAATTCAAAACAAATGACAATGTCCTAAGTATTGTATCAAGACATGGTAATGATATAATAAAAATACAAGTCAGTAGAAGTTAACAGGAAAGGTGTTGATTTGTGGAAAAGCAAATTCTTCCTTAGAATGTCATCCAGCTTTTTTTTTAAAATCATAGCTCTGGAAATAGTTCTAAAATTGTCCTCCGATATTACACATGAACATTATCTGGGAATATTCAGATGTGCTGGTCTTGAAAGGCGCACTACCACCACAATTAGCTGGGACCAATCACACAAAATAAGATTCATGAAGGAAAAGTACCACATGGCAGTACCCCAATAAATCCTGCTCCAGACAAAATAGTATCAGTGGGTTATGACACTAATCTAATAATGAGTTTCATCCTTGGAGTTAAAAGACAAATCGACTGGTTAGGAACCTGGTTGGGGAGATAACTAAGTCCACGCTAGTAAAGGAAACACATTGAAAGAAGGTCCAGGTATAATCAGACAACTGCTATATATAGAACATTTACAGGCAACGCAGACTGTACCCATAATCGAATCCAGTACACAAATCTATAATGTATCAAGTATACAACAAGATGTGCCCATTGCACTCATTGTGCCGAAACATCCACCATAATCCATCTCATTTACAGGCATGTAGAACCTCAAGCACCAAAGAACGATGTACTTATAATAGGCTGCTCCATTCTAAATTGAGTGAAAGTCAGAGAATTGAGTAAAGAATGTCAAAAATATTTCAGTATCAGGTACCACTGTACAAACAATATTTCCTGGCATTAGACTAATAATATCAGAAACCTTTCCACCGTTGTCATATATATATATATATATATATATATATATATATATATATATATATATATATATATATATATATATATATATATATATATATATATATATATATATATATATATATTTTGGAGGTATTCATGCAGCACAAAGAGATCATCATGTGGAACTGATGGAAGAAATATAAGATCAAATTCTGAGAATTATACATGCTCAAAATACTAATGAAAAAGTTCAGGGTGAACTGGCAGCACGTGAAGACTGCGTGTTTTAGGATACTAATGAATCATTCAGGAGACTAGCAGGACAATGCAAATGCAGACTGGTCCACAACAACCACGATTTCATAGCTAGAAATGGATATATCAAAAGGACAATGACACTGTAAACTGGTCTACAACTAACAGGATTTCATTACAAAATATGGCTACAGAAATACGACAATGAAAATTTAAACGGGTCTACAACTACCAGGATTTCATTACTAAAGATGGCTACATAAACACGACAGTGAAACTATATACTGGTAAACAGCTACCAGGATTTCAGCACTAAAGATGACTGTATAGACACGAGACTTTAGTGTAAAAAAAAATCCGAATTCACCTTTACATATGAAGGACTAGAACGACTTATCAAAAACTTTAATGAAATCATCAGAATTGTGAAAAATTACAGTAATGTCCCATTCAAACGAAACATTAAAAACTCAAAACAAAGTCCAAAACTTTGTGAGCAAATGTAAAACGTTCCAATATTATTGGTATTTAAGGAAAAATCAAAACTGTAATATGAGTGGTGAAACAAACCATAGTGTTGCTGAATGTAGGCAGAGGGGTATTGCATTTAGATGCATGGTATGTTCATAGATAGGCCACAAACTCTGATCAACCGGACACAAACAATGGCGCAGTTACTGTTGTTTCCATGAGTGGTGCAACTATCTTTATCCCAAACTCTTGTCAAGTGGTAAATCCCAAAGGATGTCTGGTAAATCTAGATCCCTCTTAGATAAATCAAATTCAGCATTTTAATTTCCGTATGTTGTCAATGCAACAAATTTACCTATAGATGTAATTATTCCCCTAGCAGTAAAGATGAAAACTCAAGCAGCGTTTATACAAGGAACTTCCATCGTGTATACTGTAAATAATGAATTATACAGGACTAAGAAACGAACCAAGCACGAGGATGAGCGGAGATTGCGAAAATGATAAACTTGACAGCAATGTAAACAATGTACATGCATGTCGAAACAAAACTAAAAAGTAAATGTCTGTAGATACAGTCTCCTTGAGTGCCCAAATTTATGGAAGGGGATTACTGCCATAATTATTTGCGTGTATATTCTAACCTTTCTTGATAATTATTGTAAGTGGCTGCTTGCAATTGCTACTTTCATAATCCTATCCCTATATTTTGCATTCTTCATTGATGCAAATTTTGTAAGTGCTCCTTCCCTTCTGCATTGTTATCGATGTCTGTTTGCAAGTGTTACATTCATAATTCTAGTCATTCATATATTCATAAGTCTAGTGAATTTTCTATTCTTCATTGATGCAAGCTGTCAATGGCGGCATGCAAGTGATTAGATGAACTTTTTTTCTGCGTCATTGTGTCTTGCTATTAGCCTGCTGCTGAATTGATTATGTAGTTTGTCGCATGGCAAATGCTTTGTCAGTATTACAAGTTTGTATATTCTGTGTATAAACTTGCCATATTACAATTACATCATTCCATCTGCTATTGTTGTTGTGGGTTGCTGTTGATGTTTTTTTATTTACAGATTTGGTATTACAACAGTGTAAATGCTAAGTTTTATCATATTCGTCTTTGTTGTCCAAATGGTGTCGCCATCTAGAGATTAGAATGGCATTATGACAACATGCAGTCAGAGGCGTAGCTATGATATTTTGCGCCCGGGGACAAACTATAAAATTGGCGCCCCAGCGATCTTGTGACCGATTTATTACCCTTGTTTACTTATTATAATGTAATGTTGTAAGCCTCATTTTGGCGCCCCTGTGCCTTGGCGCCCGGGGACATATATACCCCCCTGCCCCCACCTAGCTACGCCTCTGTATGCAGTTTTATATGTTTCCAAAGAGTTAGCTTTGCCAAAAATAATTGATGTTCCCTACCGAGCTTTACGGCATTCATTTTGTGTCGATGAACATTGTAACTCTTTTCGTCACATTTTTATGGTATAAGTTAGCAACAACGTTCTAATCGTTCTCTAAAAATATGTGCTAAGTGATTTGTAGCATGTTACGAAAAGAAAAACACGTATACTACAGCAAGGTGGTCCATCTGTTTACTTTCACCGTTTAAGGGCTCCCTGAGTGGCCGAGTGGTCTAAAGCGCTTTCCGTTACGGATCACTGCCATCTCACCTCTGTCTGTGTGGGTTCGAGTCTATGATTCGGCTCATGTAGTTATGTGTGAAAGGTGGTTCTTTCCGGGGTTTTCCCGGGTTCTTCCTCCACCAATAATACTGGTCGCCATATATAGCCTATCGTTTGCTGTAAAATGGCGTCAAACCCTACAACAATGTCAATAACAATTCACCGTTTAAGAAATCTACTTCTTAGTGATTGATCTCATTACTTTGGAAACATTAGTTAATTGTGTACAGTAAGGACCAGAAATGACAATTATTTATTCCCTGGTACTCTTCTTAACAGGTTTTCATCAAATGACCCCCATTTTTAAGGATCGTATTGTACGTCACCCATTTTGACGAACCTCACAGATGTCTATCTTCTCACGTGATGCTATTGTACATTATTGGCTCCGGCGAAATTAATATATTTCAGAACAACAGCAAATTAAAACAAAGTTTATAGGTATAATTAGAGGCCGACCCAAACTAAATTTCTGGTTTCAGCCGAAAACGAAACCAGACCGAAAGTTAAAAATTGACTTTCGAAAGTTTACCTACACCTTCGGCCGAAACCGAAACCAAAACCGAAAGATAAACCGAAGTTGCCGAACACAAGATTTATTAAACAGGCCTGGGTCATGATGAAATGCCACACTAATTAAAAACGAATACAGAAGTAATCATTCAGAGCCTGCATTAAGGGAACTTCGCTAAATGTCAAATTGCCTAGCGCCGACTGACCGGCCGACAAACAGAGTAATAGACGCAGCACTAGCGTTGCATTCTGAAAATTAAAATAGATCTTCGAATGATGACCGAAAGTCAATATCAGTTTCGGCCGAAACCGAAAGCAAACCGAAAGCTAACTTCTTGGCTTCGGACGAAACCGAAACTATGCCAAAAGTGGTCATTTGCCAACTGTCGGCGCCGAAACCGAAACCGAAACCGAATTTCGGTCGGCCTCTAGGTATAATGATCTTACAAAAATTAAGTATTCCTAAATCTTTGTTTATTCTTATAACACTATTCATTTTGGAATATATTACGTACCAAAAACCGAAATAATATTGTGGAAAATAATGTTCGCATCATGATAACAATGTATTCTTGCAATTAGAAGTATTAGATTTAGTAAACTATTGTTTTCCAAAACTTAATTTGTATTGTTAATGTACAGAACCCTGTCCTTTGAATGTATTATAAAAGAAACAATAAAACATAAAAACAAAGAACAGTCTTGAAACTGGTTTGCATCCTTTAAAACTTTTGTCTCTAAACGTGGCAATAATCGGAGACAAAAAATTCTTACCATTATCAAACCAGCTAAATATAATAAATTGGTTCAAGAATTTTACAAATATAAATATAACACCCTTAGGTTCTAATTATTCAGCTGCTCTTTGACACATTGCATATTTGTTCTAAAACTTACAATAATTAGATTTGAAATATGAATGTAGTGATGCACGATTCCGACTTAGTAAGTGTGCTACTCTTTGCAGCAGAAAAGTAGTTTGGTGAATTATCTATGATCAGAGAGAGAGAGAGAGAGAGAGAGAGAGAGAGAGAGAGAGAGAGAGGGAGCACCAAAACTGCATATTTCATTAAGTAATTGTATACATGTGCTCTGGGTCTATGAACGTGTTTTGGGATAGTATTTAGGTCTTTCCTTCATCACGTATCAAGAAGAAAAGAAAAACACTACTGATCGTATCGATACTTATATAGAGTAGACATTTACTGATCAGTGTCTTTTTATTTGGTTTTATTCTGTTTAATTGCCTACATGTATCCTTGGTAGTTGAGGATGTTTGGGGACAGTCATTTGCTCTTTTAGGGAAGAGATTTGGTCTTTCATTTGGTGATAATTACCAACATGGTTGGAAAAGACTCTCATGATCTTACTCAATAATTATACAATGCAGGATTTTATTGATCACTGTCATGTATGCTGGGTAGGTAAGAGTGTTTCCGGACAGTTTTGTGCTAGCCCCATGATTTGCAGGGCATAAACATTAAATTGCTGGATGTCAAATTTATGTATAAGTTGTTGCAAATAATTAAACATAAAATTGCTAATTTCGGAAGGCAAGCAAGTATTAAAAAAGCACTGCCTAAACTTTTAAAACAGTTTTGGCCATAATATGCCGAATATCCTATGGAAATCTTGAGGACGCACACATTATGGTCAACACGTATTGGTTGCTTGACTTGGTATTAGTTAAGGAACCAAGAGTTTACTCCAGTAGTGGAATGGTTTTTTTTTTTTTTTTTTTTTGGGGGGGGGTATTAATTCTTGAAACAGTTAGCAACGTTTTCTATATTCAGTATCTTATATATTTATAACTGCTGCTATAGAAGAGTGATATTTGATCAGTGAAGTACCTTACAATCAACCACCTTTTCTTTACTAAAAATATCGATTCCTATATAGATGCATACTGTTTTAAGTTTTTGAAAAAAATGTAGTTTCCAGTTTGATATCTGTGGGGGAATAAATGTCATAATTGTATGGAAATGTTGTTTGTTTAAATATAAAAAATATATTTCATACTGTTGGAATTTATTTTCTTATATAATGGAATAAGGTCATTATTTGGAAGCATATAGCTTTAGTACAGTATATACTTTGTATGTGATGTCCTTGTTTCGAATTCGTCTCTTGCTAAGTGGAAATTTAAAACGAAATTGGAAATATGAGATACTTGTCACAGACAACTAGTGGCAATACTTGCTGGTTAGTGCATAATCACATATGCATTGCATATGCAAGAATTGTGTATAATTTCAATATTTACTTTACTATTATAATTAACTGTTTGTGTAAAGGTAAACTGCAGATTAACAGTAAAAAATAATTTCATAGCGATGAAAGAATAAATATAATCCTTATCTCTGTAATGTACTCTATCTGTCTGTCTGTCTCTGTCTCTTTCTCAATCTCTGTCACTCTGTCTGTCTCTCTGTCTCTGTCTCTGTCTCTGTCTCTCTCTCTCTCTCTCTCTCTCTCGTGAATAAACAAAGTAAAAGTATTACCTTGAGGAGAAATTATCTGCAATTTGCTCAAACCTAATGAGGTCTTTAGTGCTGCAAAAAGCAGAATTTGCACTGCACACTAAAATAATAAACATATTATAAATTGATAACATTGTGAATGAAAACATATAAACATATCAGAAACTTAAACTTGCTTGTAAGCGGCTACACTATTCTGTCTTCGTACGGCAGCGGTAAATTACACCCACATTAGGACCGAATAAAAGTGGGAAGGGAAGGGTTAGCGGAATTCCATCAATGTGTAAATACATCTAATTGTGTACAATTTGATACATTTAATTTGCTTTTTGCTTCTTGCAGGTCACTTCTCTTTATAATGAGAAATCAGCTGACTGTAATGCTATAATATACTTCGAATTATATTTTAACGAAGAAACACCAAACAAAATGCTGGAAAGTGGTATAACCTCTTGTATTTAGGGTCAGGGGAGTAGTCGTATCGTAAGAAATTGATGTGTCACGGCGCCATATGTTGTCATAATGATGCATTATTTTACGCATTCTTCCGTGATGCTAACTTGAAACGTACTTGATGCTACATTATACTAATGATTTTATAAGGTGCAATCTGTGTAGTGTTTGATATAGTAAATTTATAAAATTAATATTAAAACTTGTAATAAATGACAGTGCTTGCCATATACGTCAAACTACAGAAACAGTTCAGTAGTAGGCAAATTACAAGATATAATGACGCAGAAAGAAAATAGATCTAAGCTCTTGCAAGCAGCCATTTACAGTTTGTATCAATGAAGAATTGAAAATTCATGACTAGAATTATGAATGTAGTACTTTCAAGCAGTAATTGATAAAAATGCAGAAGGAAAGGAGTACGTGCAAAATTTGCATCTATGAAGAATGCAAAATATAGAGATAGAATTATGTAGAAAGTATCATTTGCAAGCAGCCATTTACAATAATGCATCTAGGAAGATTAGAAAATACATGCCTACAATTATGTTGGTAATCCCTCTCTATATAAAATGGTCATTAGAATCCAGTTGATGTTACAGTTATGAATTTCGGAATTTAAGGAAAAAATATTAATATAGGTCATACAAATAATCAAGACATCAGAGGGTAAATATATTAAGTTAAACTCATGTCAACTTCTCAGATTAATATGTACACTTGTTTGGCATATAAAAAAAACTGATCGAAAATCAAACAGACAATTTTTACTTCATTGATGGATATGACATACCTCTCACAAAGACAGAAAAATCAAAACATGGTACAAGTTGCAAAAGAGGGACTGATCTTGAATCCAAACATTTTGAATCAATATCGATTTAAATCACGCCAGAAAAAGCCAAACCATTACTTACTCGGCTGCATCCGAAAATGTTGACTGTAGCTTGAATTTCAAAGAACGTAATTAACGAAGAGAACGAATTTTACATGTTTGGTGACATAAATAATGACCTCTTAAAATAACAACAAGAGAAATATTTATTGGATTTTTGGAACCTTTAGAGTTTTCACAAAACATCAATGATTTCACTATGGTAAAACCAAATTCAAAACACATATGGACCATATATACACAAATACTAAAGAAAATGTTTCAATAATTTTGTCTTCCAAGAACTGGTTTAAGCGATCATTTGATGATTTTTCTCAATAAAAAAACATAACAACAATGAAGGAGAAAATAATGTTCATAAATCTATCATTAAATAAAATAGCAATTGTATTATGTATGAAAGAAAATTAATGGCTCAAAATATACGTTTACCCGAAGAGACAAACGCTTAAGATTTGCTTTTTATTCGTTTTAATTTAGATTACCAATTTACTGGGTGATTACTGTAAACATGGTTACTACTTTAGTGGGAGACAACTGTAACCTTGGTTACCATTGTCGTGGGAGATAACTGCAAGAAACTTGTGGAAGACGTATATACTTGCTAAAGTATATATGTTCTCAGTTTATGAGCGGGTTATGAGCGTTATTCGTATAGTATTGTAAACGCTCCACTTGTCAAAGGGTAAGTGTTAAGTGCCACTTTGTTATATATATATATATATATATATATATATATATATATATATATATATATATATATATATATATATATAACTGAAATAACTGCATTTGCTCAAATAAAGACACGAACGTTGAAAGTATCCCAAAAAATTGCTTTTCACTAACTCTTAACTCTGCACAAAGTAATGCATAACTGACTAAACGAATATAAATATTAGTATTACATTACAAGTCTTAAAATCTTTATTAATATTAATTATTATAATTATCATTATTATTATTATTATTATTATTATTATTATTATTATTATCTAATCTTTAGAAGCTCTGAGTACTTCACAACATCTATAATGCTATGACTACAAAATACATAAACAAAAATAAATACCATGAAATTAGAAAACATAACCAATGCTGAAAATATTTAAGGTAGGAAACATTATTAGGTCTTTGTGTTTGTTCTTGCAGTCGAAAAAGGTGAATTTTAAGAGCACTCATGATAGGGTCACTGTGTCATTGTGCCTAGTTTCAATGGGTAATTCGTTCCACGTTGCTGGGCCCTGGTATGCAAAATTTCTGACTACCTTGTAGTACCATCATGATCTTTATTTCATACATTATAGATCTAAGACCATGGGACCAATGAGTTTTTCTCATGGTAAATAAATACTAAACACCCATTATTTTAAGTAAAAATGTTATTTATTCAGGAATAGATGCAAGTGCCATTTCTTTTTCTGAAACTTTAGTCATGGTAAAAAAAAATTGTTATTCATTTTATCTTCCGTACAATGATTCAAAATAAAGTTTGGGAACTGCGCCTTTGTTACGATTATCAGAAAATGACAACATTTCCGGTTATAAACAGTTAGACTGGTATTGTGCGTGAGCAATGATTCGAGCGTTGTAAATTGAATTTTAATGTCAAATTGAGAACTGTTTGGGGATGTCAACATTTATTTTGATTAATGATCTATTAAACGCCCTTATTATGACTATAAAAACATTTTGAATATCAATTATTCCTGCCGGTCTTCATCTGCAATTGATCGCGTCAAAGGAAAAAGACGCTAGAACTTTGTCCTTCCAATGACATACACTTTATTTGAAGCACCGATATTAGATTTGCACATAAATTGATTAATCATAACTTATAACGTGTAAAAGGATAAACGTTTCAACCTGTTGTATAGATTTGCTATATGTGCGTCACTCTCTAATTAAGTGATTTACATACATTTTGATATCGTGAGGGCTTCCTTGTAGTTGCCTGAAATAACACGTTAATATCTTTGTTCAAATGTAACGTCATAAAATGATGGACGACGACTGCTTTGAACTACCGATTGAAACACATTGCAGATACAACTTGAATAGGACTCGAAGAAGTTGTCGGAAATAATTGACCGATTCTTTATGTTACTGTACTCAAGGTAATGGGTAATGTTGTCTATCACCAATGGACTAAAACCGGACAGAAGAACGGGTGGAGTCACGTTATTGTACACTTTCAGTATATATTTGTAATACCTTCTGAAAAGGCTGAATTATTTGCCAAACAATGTTAATTTTGTATGTTGTTCATCCTAAACTGTACCCGTACATTCAAAAAATATTACACCAGCACAAACAAACATCGCATAACAAATAAGCATATGGACCACAACATTATCAATTTTGCCTACCGATCCTCTTTAGGCAATCTAGAAATGAGATGATTCTTGGTGACTATAAATGCGTTGATAATTGTTAATTTAGTATACTTCGGAACTTGTTTATATATTTTACACTCTATTTTAAACATTTTACAAAAGTGGCTAATAAACTGATCCCGATTTGTCTGTCTGTCTTGTAACGCATTTAGACGATAATAAGTTTTTTTGTCCTACTCTCATCTTATTAATAACGGAGAAAACCAAAAACAAATTACTTAGGCAAAAATATCAATAGACTGTGGTTGCCATTTGAATAAAACAAAATTAATGAGAGCATCGTAAGTATACAAATATGCACAAAATACATCATATGTTCCCATATGGTTAATGCATAAGATTGAAGATTGATGTGAGGTGTTTTCTTGTGACAGCCAAGCGGGAAGGAACAGACGTGATTTATTTGAATTCAAAGATCTCAAATTCAAGTAAGCGCCGTGTTTTTTTTTATTTTTAATAACAAAAACCGAGCTCAAACGTCAACAACGATAACGACGTCAAAAATTATCTCTTTTGCTATAGATCGCGTGGTTTGAGGAAAAATATATTTTCTACACATTTTTGGACAGTATTTCTCAAAGAGAAACTAAATTGATGCTTTCTGTCTCCGATTGAACTTTATTCAGTATGTCTGTTACCATTAATTCATACAGCCTTTTTCCTCATTGAATTATTGTGCTCAGATTATCAAAATTTGCATGACGGCAAATTAAATTAGGTTTATATAAAGCACGACAATACACGAAGATAAAGAACTAGATCTGGATCAAGTAGTTGCAGTATGCATATACTATCGAGCTGAATGATATATTTCTCAGTCGTGTCAAACATTCTGTGATTGTGAAAACTTGACTTTTTATGGTGAGTTTTGCGTACTAATTATTATTGTATACTGTGATGTAGGCACGTCAGAAAAAAATCACCGTCATTTCTTAATACATTAATTCTGTTTAGTATTAAATAGCCATTAAATTATATCCTCTCTCCTCTTCCCCACCCCGTCAAAAATATTATTATCTATCACGTGATCTTTTATACATAAGCGTGGTTAGTAAACAAATACTAGTAATCTGAATCACGTGACATACTTGAGACAGATTTTAACACAACGTATTCAAATTTTAAATCGATACAACCAAGAAAATTCACTTCCATTCAAGGGATACTAAATTTTTAAATACCAAATATCCTTTCACCATAAAAACATAACATTCCTCTATTTATGAAAAAAACACTACAACCATTACGACTTGAGTAAAGCGTGAAAATGTGAGCCAATGTATGCACTAGAGAATCTAACGAGAACAACAGCAATCTGTCACAACTCACACGTTTCACCTTTTGTGATTCATATTGGTCCAAATAAGCCCTTAATATTATTGTGCAGTATGATCCTCTTTGCTGAGATCTCTAACCAGAACAGAAATCTGTCACAAATCAATGAATCCCGTACCTTGTCAAAAACAAGTCCAATATTTACTGATTTACGGGAGAGGTCTGGGTATACATCATACGTACTTTCATAGTTAATTGCAAGTTGCTATTGAACTACAGCAAAAATGCCATAACAAAATATTATCACGTAGTGGGTATAGTTTTCCTATAGTATGTGCAATTTCATATTTTTTAAATTAACACATGTTAAAATATCACTTTATGTGATTCTGATTGGTCCAAATAAACCCATGAAATTATTGTGCAGTATCCTTTTAACTGGTTGGCCGGGATCGTGAGAAAATGTTTTTAACCCCGCCTTCTTCAATGTTTGGTTTGGAAAGAACACTTTTGGCGGCCATATTTTAACTCTACTCGCGAAAGGAAACTGAAGAAAAATTACCTCGAATGTCTGAATATTGATGTGTTACTCCCAAAGTGGTTCTTATGACATTTATAACAATATCATAATGAGTAAAATGGCGTAAAACTACAAGACAAGAACAACAATTAGAAGAAAAACTAATGGTATTTTTTTTTAATGGTGGGGGGAACGGTATATCTGTAATATAGATATGGAATTCACGTTATATACAAGCGTGGTTTAAATGTTAACTTACAGAAATAAATAAAATCACTTCTGTTCCCAGAATAATTTGGATATTAATGGGTTTCGTATGTGACAGAACTTTATCCAACCACAGCACCTTCACGCAGTATATATGACATGCAAATGCGACTCACAAAGACATTTGTTTATATCGCCTGTAACAGTCTCTTGTTCCAGCCAAATATTGCAAATATCCGATCAGGAATGCATTGCAGTAAATGTGGGAATTTCTGCAGCCTATAAGCCTATTTCACATAAAAGTCGTAACAATGTAAAGTTCTGAAAGTGACATCTTAGGGTAAAAATGTACTCTAGACCAACTAAATATCGTATCAAACACTGTGACCTGACATGGCATTAATCATTCTGTTTTGCAAAATGATTTTTTTTCGTTATAAATTGTTGTTTATTCGGATGGACGATTTATCTTTGATTTATAGTATTACGAGTTTAGGCACTAATAAACTGTAAAAGAGAAACAACAACAAGCTTTGTAAAATTTAGCAAATAATTTATTTCCCTGCAAAAAGATTGTAAAAATGTAACAAAAACTTACAGTTTTAAGAATCAAATCCAAAAACAATCCAAGAATAATCAAAAGTCATAGAATGACATATTCTAATAGATTCAAGTTCGAATCCTGTTGGAAAATCCAAAATGGACGACGATGACTTATGCTGATGTCAGTTTTGTGCTTATCTACAGTTCTTTGTAGAAATACAGTATTTAACACTCCGGTGTTGGAAATCAGAATACAATATTGATAAACTTTGTCCAATAATTACGTATGAGCACATCAAATATTTGGGGAATTAATCCTTGAAAATCTAAATGAACAGTTATAATGAATTCAGAAAACTGTGTACAACAAGAGAAAATGACTTAAAACGTCAGATATAAAAGCCCAAAACTAACTATATTTCACTAACAGATAAATTAGATCGTATTTTAATATAATATTTCGAAACAAATCCCCAAATTGTGAAATCGATTAAATAAATAAATAAAACGAATCACGTGATCGTTTTATATCACGTACTTCTAACACGACCCTAACGAGAATCAATCATTTTATTTTACCAAAACGTTGTTTACTTCTTAATTCACTAGTTCCATCTTGACCTTGACAATAAGCAATCGTTTTGCAATAAAAAATAAATCCTGTTGACGTGGTGCCACGAACCCTGAATTAAGGTCAGGATCTATTTTAACATTAGTTGTTTATCAAAGAATAATTCAGGTCAGATGATTTTCTGAAGACAAAACTTCATCCCTAATGAATAAATTAACATTGTAATATCATGTAACGAAATCTAAAAAAGAATTTAAAACTGAAAAACAAACAATGAGCTATATATTAAATCAGATATACGTAACAATCTACTTTTTGAACAACATAGAAAAGTTGCACCGTCTGTCAGAATGAACGAAATGATTCGTTCTTCTTGTTATTGTTACGTGCTTAGGCTCGAATAAACGGTAACATAGAAAGAGTGAAAATAACAAGATTGTAAAAACTTAATAAACAATTTATTGAGCATAAATATTTTCCAGAAAAGAAAAATAAACTTACGGTTTTAAGAATCAATTCCAAAATTAATCCAAAAATAATTCAAAATTATTATCCACTAGAGAAATTGCAAAAGTCCTGGTAATAAAATGTCCAAATAATTCTAAGTTCGAATCTCAGCGAAGTATCCAAGATGGAAGACGATGTCACTTGATGAAGTCAGTTCTTGGTAATAAAATTATATGAGCACAATTCTTTTCCAGATAAATAACAAAATAATTCCTCTTCATCCAAACGAATTGACATAATTTCCAGTACAAGGTAATTTAAAATAACTAAAAACGACACACAACTTAATATTCTAACAGCCCAACTTCTACTGAATAGTTCACTCCAAAACATAATTTATATACCTGTTTTTACGTAAACAAGAAAGGGGTCACGTGATCTACTAGAATCTTTTAGAACAAATTTACGTTCAAAGAATCACGTACACACCATATGGCCCAACTAAAAATAGAAAGATGTTTATACAAAGCTCCATAATGTCCTTGGAACCAACCAATCATTTTAAAAGCTTGTTTACAACTTTGAAACCAGGTCAGAAATGAGGTCAAAACCTGGTGTTTATTTTGTAAAGTACAGGCCATCTCCCTATGAATAAATCTTAAACTTAAAATGTCATATTTGAATCTGACAACAAACAATACAAATAAATATAAATGACTTATATCAAGTATACGTAACATTATCTAAATAATTTCCAATCAAATAAAAACAAAATTCAATATTAAATCGTTACCCATTTGAGATTCTCTTTTTATAAAACACTGATAAGACGAAGGAAAACTAAAACAAAAATTGGGAGAAAGGGAGAGAAAGCTGCAAAGGAGCTCAAAGAAAAGCATGAAGGAAATTGTATGCATCTATGAAACCCGTTTCTTAAATCTGCGTTATGTTCTGGTAATTTTATGCGGGTTATATGTTAATTATTTGTGGTAAATATTCGAAGATACTCTGGTACGTTAGCCACTCGTTAAATCAGCATTGGAATGTTAGGTTAGGGGGTTTTATGCTGATTTTACGGCACAACAGCACAAGTACGTTATTTTGCGCCAGGGTAATTGGAGTGCAGATATCCCTGACTAAGGCCACAACACGATCGTATCATTAGAACACAGTAACTCTGAGCCACCGCGGCTCCAACGTTTTGGGTATTTTTTACTTATTATTAATACACGTATGCAGCCTAGTCGAGTAAGTATATTTGCATATAAATATGGAATAATAGCATTCTTGTGTAATCTGTATACAAATACAGTCAACATAACCCTTAACTTCCTCAAACTAAGAACGGAACAGAACTTCTGCATTTAACATTTATCCAAGTTCTTCATGTTCATTCACGTTGCTTGTGTTTTGGTATTTACTTATATAAATGTGTTTCTTGATAATATCATGTTTTTCGTATTTCAGCTTCATTAATTAGGAGTGGTTCATTTGGCATATTCAAATACAAGGCTTGACAATTGATCAGTTATCCATTTATTACAGCTTGTTTTGTGTTGATTCACCATATCCCATATCAACAATCTTGTCTCATACTGATATCATTTTTCGCATCAATATTTATATCAAATTTAGGAAATATTACGAGCCAAGTGGGAACAAAATTAGGCATAATAAAGTAACACTGGTTACGATACCATTACGTATGGCTCCCTTGAGATGAAAACAAATGAAGATAGGGTATGGGAGAATATTGCTTGTTGTTTTAGCTGCACATTTCCACTGGTGATATTGTCTCATGGTATTAATTCTATGAATTGTGAATGACAGAATTTTGCATTGGGAACACGGTAATAGTTAATGCCTTGATAATCTCTAAACCTGAAACTGTTAATGACTTTAAAAAATACTTACTTTATTTACATTTCTCTCATTAACATGACAGGTCATTCAAAACTATTCAAATTTGAATGATGTATCATGTTAGATAACTAGGATCGGCAAACGGTAACCCTTCAATCAGTATAATCTGTGTAAGTCCACTGTACCTCTTGACCACTGTTTAAAAGCATAACATGAAGTGGTACGGTCATGTATCCAGATCATCTGGACTAGCAAAACACAATCTTGCATGACACTGTACGAGGGTGCAGAAGAAGAGGCATCCAAACAAGAGGTGAGAAGACAACATTAAGGAGTGGACAGGCATGGAATCTGGAGATTTCCGAAGGGCTGTAGACAATAGGAAAAGATGGAAGAACTGGTTGTAAAGTTAACATTGGTGACCCAACGACCTCTTGAGTTAAGGGATTGAAAAGGAGGAGGAGGACCACTCAGTGTGTAGTCATTTTAGGGTATCTTTATGCCCTACACATTACAAATCTTTTGCTACCCAATCTTCATTTGTAATGGAATTTTTTAACCCGCGTGGAAAGATGCACAAAAGTATTTCTTTTTATTTAAATTTTGTGAACGTAAAATTGGCTAATGTATAAGGTTTGTATTAATCCTCCTTTTTGTGCACACATATTAAAGTAATATTCCGTATCATGGTGCAGCTTTCTGCATAAGCAGATGACATTGAAACTCATAGCATATCGAGATACAAATTGTCGACGTATTTCCGCTATAAATTTTCAGTTGAATACAGAAAGTGGTTTAGAAGATAATCGACTTAAACAAAACCTTAGCTGATAGCTATTGCGCAAATTTTCATGCTTGAAAACGGAAGGAAGCAAGATGACATACATGTATATTTGCTCGTAAGTACATCCTTTTTTCTTATTAATTTCAGATACTCTTCAAACTTACAGCCTGGTTCGCATGCATATATATAAAAGGCATATATGAGAATACGTTTCTGGTCAAATGGCTTGTTATGGTTGGTATAGACACAATGAATAACATTTGTTGGACCGTATACGATATATTTAACACAGTAGTTCAGGAAATGGATAATAAACGGAGCTTTTCTTCATCCAGTTATTAGAAACTGAAATTTAAACACCTGATATAATGCTTGCAAATATTTCTCATTTTAGTTTGGAACGGCCATTGATAGTTCTATTTTAGGACGGAAAACGCAAAGTTTACAAAGTTCATCATGTGTATCAAATAGATTTTTATTTTAAACATCTACAAAAAATGAATAATGTATCATTTATAATATTAGAAACAGTTTGTACTTTTCTGGCAAACATACGAACCTGATGACATTGGAATTATCCGCCTTCTTTATTAACTAAAATCGATAGTCTTGGCAAATTTATTTTAAACTGATAATCTACAAAACCTAGAACCCATCTATATGGAAGTGAGACCTGGAGCACCTACATGAGGCAAGAGCGCCGGCTCAACTCCTTCCATATACGGTGCCTTAAACGCATCTTGAATATCAGCTGGCAAGGACGTGTCCCAAACAGCGAAATCCTTCAGCGTGCAAATACCCACAACATGTTCTCCCTGCTGAGCAAACGTCCCTTCGATGGCTGGGACACGTCCGACGCATGAAGGATGGGAGGCTGCCAAAGGACATCCTATATGGACAGCTGGCCACTGGCACGAGAAGAGTCGGCCGCCCCTCACTCCGTTTCAAGGATGAGTGCAAGAGGGACCTGAAGGCATGTGACATCGCACCTGATGGCTGGGAAGTGCAGGCAAAGGACCGAGGCTCCTGGAGACTGACAGTAAGTAAGGCTACATCAGTCGCTGATACGAGGAGAGGCCAGTTGGCGGCAAAGAAACGTGTAAGAAAGGGCCACGTGACAACAACCACAGCAACTCAGGCTTCCCAGCTTGTCTGCACAAACTGCAAGAGGGACTGCCACTCGCACATAGGCCTCCACAGCCACAACAGACGTTGCCAACAATCCAGAGACTAATGACACCCCAAGGGCGCTATCTGCATGGTCTCCCGAGACTAACGCGCCAATGATGACGATTTGTCCTAAGGTACCTATGCGAAATATTGTGATACTTAATTATTGTAACATCATCATTAATTTTGAAAATTAAATAATATGTTAGATGTTATGTCATAAAACGCGTGCAAGGAGATACGAATTTCATTTTTTATACGATCACGAGTCTTCTAAATCTTGATAATTTGAAAACTGACTTTATTACTAAGAAAATAATCTATGTATAACAGTGGCAGTGAACACTGAAGCAGACATTCTAACATTTCTTAGTATTTTGGGCTCGTCTAGGACAATACCGTTGGGACATTCCCTACGCACGAGATATTGAATAATGTCCTCATATGATATATTATGAAGAAATATAGTATAATCTGAAAAAGTATTCTTTTATATGTTACATTTTCTGGATGTGACAAAAAAGTTTAATTTCCTTGGATCAATTATCTTTATCAAGTGTAAATTTAACTCATTCTCGACCGTTTGACTTGAAGAAATTCTTATAAGGTTTGATGCCATTATGCTAAAATACATGGAGCATTCGTAAGTCTTATTTGTCTGATATTCGACCCAACCTCACAGTCATAATGGACTCGTGGTATCATAGTTGTTTTATACAAACTAAGAAAGGTAAGCGGATTGACTCTAACTTAATTTTTGCCACTCTCTACAAGAGAATAAATGATTTTCTGCCTTTAGTACAAGTCCTGTCTATTTCTGTCAGTTATTTCATATTGTAACTAAGAGGATTGTGTTGTTGTTGCTAAAGGGTTTAACTCCATTTTCAGCACAATATAGGCTATACATTGCCGCCAGTATAAATTGTGGAGAAAGAACCAGCGTAAATCCAGAAAGATAAATTGTGGAGAAAGAACCCGCGAGAAGGAATTGGCAAGCTTTCTCACGTACCACATTGTCCCAGCCCGAGACCCGAAACCATGCAGACATAGGTTAGATGGCAGTGATCCGTAACGGTGAGCGCTTTCGACCACTCGGCCACTCGAGGGCACCGGAACTTAGAGGATTCCAACATGTCCGGTTTCATTCACAATATGAATATTATGGTTAGACTATTTTCAATTTAAATCTCTATCGTACTGTTTGTCTATCCTTCCTAAAAACTAATACACACCTTTTATTGACATTGAAGGTGAAGTTCCATTAAAGAGATATGTATGTTACATGTTGCATATATGTAGCAGGGGCCCCGAATGGTCTAAAGCGCTGTCCGTTACGGATCACTGCCATCTCACCTCTGCGTGAGTTCGAGTCGCGGATTCGGCCAATGTGGGTATGTGAGAAAGCTTGCAAGTAGCTTCTCGTGGGTCGGTGATTCTTTCCGGGGTGTTCCGGGTTCTTCCTCCACCATTAATACTGGCCGCCATGTATAACCTATCTAAAATGGCGTTAAACCATAAAAACACAAAAACAAAAACACACATATATGAAGCATCTTCTGTTAACGGATAGGTGTGTTGCTAAGCAGAGTTATATCATTCGCTTGGATATATATATATATATATATATATATATATATATATATATATATATATATATATATATATATATATATATATGGAGCGGACCCAACAAGTAACCTTAATTTTGACTCAAGTAATTCATGCAGAAGGTTATTAATGTAAACTAAGTATTAGAATATGGATAAAGCAACAACTCCTTGTCGAATCCTGCGTTCTGTTGGAGAATGTTCTCTTTTTTATTCATTCATCAGGACAATGATTTGTATACTGAGTATAATTCCTTTATTACGTATGTAATCTTTCCTTTGATGCCCAGTTTTCTAAGTTTAAGGACGATTCCGGTGTGATTCGCAGTGTCAAATGTCTTTTGAAAGTCTTAGAAACTTGCAAACATTCTTGAACCTAGTTATAAAGTGAAACCAAACTTTGTGTAAATTGAAGGATGCTGTGATACTACTTAATCCCTTTTGAAACCCCTGTTGCTCGGTATTAGGGAAGTTATATATAGTACTATTACACTATCTAGTCCATCGGTAGAATACTTAAAAGGGAAATATCTAATGTTAATGGTCAGCTTTAAATTTCTCTCCACCTTTAAATATAGACACATTTAAGCCCACTTTCCAACAGCAATGTAACACTAGTCTATCACTACATTAGAAAGCATTATGATTAATTTTGTTTTCCCCCATAACGTATTTGTTAATTTTGAATACTATCAGTTTCTTGGGCTTTCAGGAGTTTTAGCTGTTATATAACAGAGGCCATTTTTTTTCACAGCTGAAATATTTTCTTGAGATAGGTTCAGCATTACAGAACTGGTCCGATGATTATGATTTACAATATGTCTGTTAACGGAGTGTACAATTTAGAAAAATACTTAGTGAAAAACCGAGTTAATTCATGCGGATAAGACGTTAGGTTGCCGTCATATTTTCATTCTAAACAACATTCGGAATATTTGCCTTTGTTAGGTTGTCTGTTGTACAGTTTCCAAATAAGCCTAACATCTCATTCGTCTGCTAGTTGAATTCATTGAAATTTGCTTCTTGGTGAGCCGTTGCTTGTTTGAATCATGGGCTTGCCTTCGCGGCCCTCCAACTTCTATATTATTTTTTTTCCCAAAATTATCGAGCTTTATTATGAGTTTTCCTACAAGGTGACCAATATTGTTTTGTGCGAGGAATAAACGTTTTCGATGGTACGTCCTAAAAGTCTACATCATTCACTGCAGAAATTAATTTACTATGAATATTTTCTATCTGTTGGGGTGTATTTGTAGAACGATACACTAATATGATTGTAATAGTCTATTTCATGTTGATGGAAATGTGGGAAACGAGGATAGCAATACTATGCAGCCGCAAAGGTAAAGGTGATGAGAATAGCATGATAATCTGAGGCTATGTACGTATTATGGTTTTAAAAAAAATTCGCAATCTGCAACCAAATCTAGCATTCTCCTGTTGACAATTATAATGTCAAGAGTTATTTGCATGGCTCAAACGTGATGAAGAGACGTTTATTTAATTCTGGCTTTTTCAAAGATATCAAGTCGTTCTTATAAAAAAAAATGTTAACACGTCCCACTTATACCATGCACATAATCATGGTGATTCTTAAACATGCGAAACACTCTCCCATGCAGTCGAAATGAAATAATTATTCTCAGATCTCGAGTTCATTTTTTTTTTTAGTTTGCTCAACTGCGTTTAAAAACAATTTGTTCAATTATTGTAGTTATCTACAATAGTGTCTCAGTTCTTCTTCTCCCAGGCAAATTGCTACAAAATCATGACCCCAAATTCATCTTTCTTGCTCGTTCTGATAGCCATGGAAACTACTCCATCAACGCAGCTTTCTCCCTAATTTTGCCATCTTGATAAACTATCTGGAAATAAATATAAGACTAAACATAGTGCTTGCTAGTAAAGCAATGTTTAAGGCAAAAATTAAATTTCAATAATTATCACAGTGCATTGTTGTATTCACACTGTTTCATCTTTTTGTTATGTACAACATTTTTGTTGCCTTGTAATCTGTTATTTGATGAATAAGTATGAGTTATTATATTGAATACAATCAAGTCGTATTTAAACTTAACTCCCTTCTAAAGATTAGTTCAACATATTTATCGAAAACACTAGTTATGGAGCAACACGTTTATCAACATATCTAAATAAATTTGTAATAAATTGTAACGAATATGCCTTTATTAATTTAGCTCAACTTTGGGCATGATGACTGCTTCTGTGACCTAGTGGTTAGAGCATCGGCCTCGGATGCGGGATGGCGCGGGTTCCAACCCCGGCCTAGTCATACTAAAGACTTACACAAATGATACTAGAAGCTGGATATCTAGGCTCTCAGCATTAAGAGGTTAGTGTTAGGATTGCACGGCCTGATGTCAGGATAATGAGACTGGGTTGGACATGATGCCCCAGTGCTAGATATTACAATAAACTGTCACACCGCATACATTGTAGCATTATGACTGAAAAATTCCAAAACACACAATCTTTGGCCGTGCATATTATATACGATTTTCCCAAATGCAGATGATATTTGTATACAAAATGAATTGGTTACTCAAAGGGTACATGCTACTTCTACACACTAGAAGATACATTTAAAGGAAATAAAAACGAAATCATTGCATCAATGGCTGAAAATGCTTTGAAGAAAACTCTAAGTTTGATACGCAGATTATTAGATCGTTCGTCTTTTGTAATGAATGTAAAAATCTTACGTCATATTTTTTATTATGTAGGACATATCTGGAACAACTGAACGATGCAAGAATGAATTATCAGACAAAAGGACTTCATAGCTATGAGTATAAGTTATCAACCGTACATACCTTCCATTAGTGTATGAGGAAACACTTTGGAAACGCGTGCCTTCACGATTCTGTAGACCCAAAAAAATTGATTCAGCTGTCTGCAGTTTATCATGATTCTGTTCCAATATATTTTAAAAGGGGAAGCTAGTTTTAACATTTCGAAAATGAAGCATACATAATTCGATCGTTCTATAACAACGACTCTGGGTATGATGACCTTGAATCAAAAGTCATTTGTTATTCCAGGAATCAAATATATAATTTTGTATTTAATATAAAGTAAGTAAATCACCGCGAAATGAAATCGTAGCTCGTTTCAGAAAATCAGATCGTTCAAGTTACTATTACAAATTCTTCGTTGTCAAGGTTAAGAAAGATTAGGAAACATGTAAAATAAATTATTATTCCTTTTAATATTACCTGTCAAACAAATAGATACCGTATATTTTGATATGTCAAAACAAGGAAACATATTTAATTCAAGTGTCGAAAATATAGTTTTAAGAAATCGTAAATTCTTGACAATGACTTACATTGCTAAACTTGTAGTACAGTTAATTAATAATAATAATAATAATAATAATAATAATAATAATAATAATAGTAATAATTAGCTATATCGATGAAATTGATACACATTATATTTAATCATGCATCTCTTTTTGTAGGGATCTAAGGAATTTTAAGAAGAGTTAAATCATTTACATACGCAACCTTATTGTATCGTTATTAATACTGTTCTATTTTCGTTTATGATGTGAACTCGAGCTGAATAATTCAAATGTGTTATTGACTAAATAATTTAAGTTTTTGTTATTGTTGTAAATGGTTAACGCCATTTTTCAGCACATAAATGGTGGCTACTTTAATTGCTAAAGGAAGAACCCGGGAAAACCCAGAGAAGAACCACCGACCCACGGGAAGGTTCTGGCAAGCTTTTCCAAATACCCACGCTGGTCGATCCCGAGGTTTAAATTTAAGATACAAACAAGCTGCTTAATGAAGGCATAAAACAACTTAGGAAATAAAAAATCCTTCCAGTATTTGTTTTTTAAACGCCTTATTTGTGCAAATGTGTTCATGACGTTGCTTCCGGATGAGGAAAATTGTATCATGTATCTCCCAGATGAAATTGAAAATAATCAATGTTTTCTGTGGGAAGCACATATAGTGTTTCAATGTAAATCGTTTCAGTGCTTTTCTGACATATCTACCTCATTAATGTTTTCATGTTTAATGAGCGATTAGCGGCTCAGATTACTGGAACAATCGCCTAAATTTACGACAATATTATTTGGTTGACAAGTTAGGACGCAAATAATAGATTAGCCAAACTGTTTGGTACAATTATTTATTAAAACTGCGACACTGTCACAACTATCTCATTTATAACTGAACTTACTAATTGTTCTTCAGACCGCTCCTGTCGCTAGAGCGTCCGCCTCGAATGCGGGAGATCGCTGATTCGTACCCCGTCTGAGTCTTACCAAAGATTATAAAAATGGCTCTAGCACCTGCGTCGCTAGGCGCAAAGCATTAAGAGGTTTGTGTTAGGAGTTGTCAGCCTGGCGTCACGATAAGCTGACTGGGTAAGATATCATGATACATATATGCGGCATGATGCCCCAGTGCTATATACAAAAAAAAAAAACACACACACACACACAAACACTGCAGATATTGTTGTGAAATAATTGAACAATTGTTAATGCTACGTTAAAAAATCACACACACACACACACACACACACACACACACACACACATCTTCCTGATCATGTACTAAAGAATGAAGACTGTGATTTTATAAGGTTGGTTGAGATGTGGCAAGAGATGAACAGAAAAATTCTTTTTTATAATCAAACAGAAGGCGGTATGTTGTTGTAGGGTTTAACGCCATTTATCAGCACACTATAGGCTATACGTGACGGTCAGTATTGGCGGAGGAAGAACCCGGGAAAACCCCCGGAAAGAACCACCGACCCACGAGAAGCTACTGGCAAGCTTTCTCACCTAACTTCATTAGCCGAATCTTAGACTCGAACCCACGAACCCAGGCAGACAGAGGTGAGATGACAGTGATCCGTAACGGAGTAACGGAGTAACGGAGAGCACTTTAGACCACTCGGCCACTCGGGGCCCCTATATAATAATGTACACGCGAACTCAACAATGGAGCATAACAGGTGGACACAGGTCATCAAAACTAAGAAGAAACTATCAATAACTAGACAAGATTTAACATGAATGAACTTATCAAGAAGGCTGTTTGAGACTTTTGAGAGCGCTTTAGACCACTCGGCCACTCGGGGCCCCAAAGGCGATATAAAATTGGTGGACATCAATAAGTTTACAGTTGCCCTTAAGTTATCTTAGATTAAATGAAAATGGCAAAGTATTTTCGCTGCCTCTGTTTCAGATGTAAACAATTTCTATGTTTGGAATTGATTGTTTTTAATGGAAGTCATAGAGGCCAAAAATCAATTTGGATATATAATTTCTGCGTTCATTAAATATGCAAAACCTTTATAGAGCAACGTAAACAGGGATTGCTACAAACACAACTATGGATGAATCCAAGTTACAAAGCTGTATAATATGGAAAAGGAATTTTATACTTAAATAACGTTGTAAATGAAAAGGGTTTTTTGCTTGAAAAACTTTGTCAATAAATTTATACTTGATACAAACTTTGTAAGAAGAGAACTAACTGCTATAAAATCTACGGCATAAAATTTCATTTAAACATTCATATTCAGTATTCAGTTTGACATTCATAGTTTACTTAGAAGAGATGAAAATTGTTATAAATGAATTTATACACAATTATTTTGTAATAATTACGAACCGTGTTTTAGAGAGGAACAAATGGAATAACTACCTTTCCCTGAAGGGAGCCTCGAGTGGCCGTTACGCTAAAGCGCTGTCCGTTACGGATCACTGCCATCTCACCTCTGTCTGCGTGGGTTCGAGTATGTGAGAAAGCTTGCCAGTAGCTTCTTGTGGGTCGGTGGTTCTTTCTGGGGGTTTTCCGGGTTCTTCCTCCACCATTAATACTGGCCGCCATGTGTAGCCTATATTGTGCTGAAAAATGAATTTTGATGATTAAATACAGAAGATAAATAAATACAGAAGATGGCTAAGTACAGAAGATGACTAGATGGCTAAGTACAGAAGATGAAGAGATGGCTAAGTACAGAAGATGACTAGATGGCTAAGTACAGAAGATGAAGAGATGGCTAAGTACAGAAGATGACTAGATGGCTAAGTACAGAAGATGAAGAGATGGCTAAGTACAGAAGATAACTAGATGGCTAAGTACAGAAGATGAAGAGATGACTAAGTACAGAAGATGACTAAGTGTCCCAAACGTAATGGAGTCAACATCGAGTTCTGCATAAAACTTTACTAAACAAATAGTTTTTTGAATAAGATTTGTAAATTCAAAAACATCTCTTTCACATATACAATAGACTAATCTAAAAGAAAATTAATCTTGAATGGCTTTGCTAAATGACCATAGAATAAAAACGATTTGATGACCTATGTTCAATTTCAATTTTCTTTTTACTATAGTGCATAACAGGCAAGTTTCCCTGGCATATGTGTTTTGAATTGATTTATAAATACAACTTGTTATATACTTATACTATTTTTCAGACGCTTATAAGCTTTTATACAGTTTAAAGTACATTCATTTTTATAATAACCTAATAACCGCTCCGGTGGCCGCTCCGGTGGCCTAGTGGTTAGTGCTTCCGCCACGGAAGCGGGAGGTCGTGGGTTCGAACCCTAGCCGAGTCATACCAAAGACTTACAAAACTGGTACTAACAGCTGTCTCGCTTGACGCTTAGCATTAAGAGGTTAGTGTTAGGACTGGTCGGCCTGGTGTCAGGATAATGTGACTGGGTGGGGCATCATGCTACATGTCTGCGACAGTGCTAGACATCACTATAAACTGCCTCACTGCAGACATCGTAGCAATATGACTGAAAAATTGTTAAAGCTACTTTAAAAATCATAATCAAACAAATTGAAATCCTAGATAGCCCTAATAGTTATATCACAAGTCCAAAAGAACAGAGTATCCCAACTGAGTTCCAGTGATGTTCCGAATGAAGTCGCACTCTATTTTTCAGATATGCCATAGAATTGAATGTTGTTAACATTCTACCAGACTAGGTGCACCACAATGACATAATCTATGTCTTTAATAAATTCACAGTAAATCAAAAATAATTACTTAGTCCTAACGTTTATGTGCACTTTGCAATTCTATGGAAGTTTTGAAATAAACAAATAATCTAAAATTATAACTGAACACATTAAAATCTGATTCTACTAAGAAATACTGAAGATGTGAATACTACTTCTGTTATTCACTACCTTAAATAAAAAATAATAACACAATTTCAGAACCTTAATGAGGAAACACTATTCATTCCTAGATCTTTCCAACGTGCGAACAGGGTCAGGTTATTTAGCAGGAAACCAATCAGAAATCAGGTTACCCAGAATATCCTAGAGAAAAACCAATGACCTCAACACTCAAGTTAATCAAACGCATCAACGAGTTTTATTCTGAACCTTCCAAGGTTAAAATAAAACATCAACATGTTTACCAAACAAAATAACCATATCCTATAGTACAAACAAACAATCGACACAAATTACTTATGTAATGCTTTTAATACATGACCATTATACGTTATAATCATAAAAATCAGTAATTCAACCGTGCCACTACGATTTGTCCAAGCCAAAAGAATAAAAAAAAGTTAATTCAGCAAATTACGTTTTATTCCACAAATTGTTGTCGTGTACCTTACTATCAGATTATTCATTATTTCACCTTGTTTTAAATCATTTGTCGACACGATTAAAATGAATTGCTGAAATTTAATTTGAAATCTTATTTGGTTTCCGTTTACAAATATTCGAGTTTCTCTTGCGAATTGATCTTTTGGCTTAATGACGAAGTGAATTTCTTCCTATGCCTGCGTTGAAAAACATTTTTCTTTTAAGACCGGCACAAGCGTCTGGTAAGGATGCATTCACCTCCATATATGCCACAACAGTTACTGCATTATAAACACTAGAAAGAATTCTGGGGGGAAACGTAATGAGCAAAGTGTTCTTTAATACAGTTCAAACCTTCTGCAGTGGAAACTAATTAGTCTATTACACTTACACTTACTTGTGCATTTACCTATTCTTTTGTTGCATCTGATTCAAGAGACGGCTATGCACATTATATCTTCTATAAAGCTTGAACACGGGATTGCTATAGTCATTTGACCTCCTTTTACAACACGTTTGTAATTTGACTGGAATATGCTTATTAATACGACCATGTACACTTTAAAAGTAATCTAAAGCGATGCCATCAAAGTAGTAATGTTGTTGTAAGTATTAGTTGATACTACAATAAAATATCACGTCTACGGTTCAAATCACTTAATAAAATCACAAAAGTATTAGTACTTTTGTTTCCATTTTGACATAGTTCATCAAACTGGTGATGATTATTTGTTCATAATATCCCGACTAGAAGCCGTTCACAACATATGTAACTTCATTCAGCGTAACTCCTACATCACTCATTGTTGTCATGCTTGATATCTCGTTATTGTCCTCCTACACAGTTAGCACAGTTTTTTCTCGTGAAGACGAACACAGATTTAAACGTTGAGTGTCCACTTAGTTGGAAAGTTACATCTATATAATGTCATTTGTCGAGCGGAAATAACATGCAATTGCTTACGAGGTTAGAGTGATAGGTAATTTCCTGAACTCCATTGAATTTGCATCTTCAACCTTCTGTCTATCGTACTGCTTAAAGCTCTACTGCTGTCTGTTACTGTAGCTGTTGACTGGAAATTATAAAATTTATTAAAATGATACATCACTTGTATTTGAAAGCAATGATTTCATTTTTGCTCAAGATCGATAAATAAAAGGATACATCGACACTATTATTACTAATTTTACTATTATTATTATTATTATTATTATTATTATTATTATTATTATTATTATTATTATTATTATATACCTCATCAGCAATAACTTGAAATATAGCGAAAGAATTACCTGAAGAACATTAAATTAAATCAAATCATCGGATAATTAACGGGCTGAAATACTAACCAAAAGTTCATTTGCACTGAAAATGATCTCCCTGTTTTATTTTTTACTGTAGGCATTTAAAATATATACTGATACTTTTTTGCAGAGTCTCAAGTGAGAATTAAAATTCAATTAATGTTTCTACGAGAGAAAGAATCAATTGTTTGGCTTCATGACAAAGCAGTTTTTTAAGCTGAATAAATTATGAATTTCAGAAATGGATTCACAATATAACTGACATTTGGGAATTAAATAATAAAACTATGAGGCTTTTAGTTCAAATAAAACTAATTAGTAGTTTATTTTGACAATATAAACTGTTATTTTATTTAAAAAACAACCGCCCACATAATGAAATTAAGGTTTGAAAATATATGACTAATCTGATATTTTTGTCCTACCGTTTAATAATTAAACACAATTGACTAACTCAATCTATAATGTCTTGTATTTGCAAACAACCAACACTCTCCATGACAACATGCCATTTTAGACAAAACAGAGACTTTCTATCTCACCCCTCCCCGTTCTTTTCTTTTTAAAATATAGATACCCTACAGGTTAAAATAGTTTTTTATACACGTCATGGGCTACTATACCCCCACCAAATCTGGTATTATTGAAAATCCTGGATTACTATAACACTACCAAATGTTTGGAAAAGCCAGCAGCACTGAACAGATTAACGTACCACGCACCTACAGTCTCTAATATGCTCTCCCTCATTTCAAGCTTTTCTTATCACTTTCTCCAAAACTACCACCCCATATAAAAAAAAAAATTATTTCCAAAACGGTGATTTTTTTTACTTCAGAAACTAATTTAGGATTTAAAGAATAAGCTAATAAAATTATGATAGCTTTTGTAGAGACCCAGATAATAAAAATTTACTTTATGCTATATCTCATAGTTCGAATAACAACTTATGATTTTAAAAATCAAATCTAAAAATAATCCAAGAATAATCTACGAAATTAATTTTAAAATCCCTTTATAATGAAATGTTCTAATGAACTCAGGTTGGAGTCCTGATGAAAATCCAACGTGAAAGACGATGACGTATGCTGTAGTCTGTATCTATCTATCTATCTATCTATCTATCTATCTATCTATCTATCTATCTATCTATCTATCTATCTATCTATCCATCCATCCATCCATCCATCCATCCATCCATCCATCCATCCATCCATCCATCTATCCATCTATCTATCTATCTATCTATCTATCTATCTATCTATCTATCTATCTATCTATCTATCTATATATCTGTCTATCTATCTATCCCTTAGTCTTGGCAACCGTTAGGGCACACTGATGACCTGACAACCAGCTTCCTCCATTCCAATCTGTTCTCTGATACTCTCACTGTGTCACTCAGCTTCAGTCCTGTCCACCCTGAGATGTTATCATCCCATCTTTTCCTCTGTCTTCCTCTCCTTTGCCCTCTCTGCACAGTACCTTGCATGATTGTCTTAGCAAGCCCTGTTGATCGTGTGACATGTCCATACCATTTCATTTTGCGCTTTTTCACAATGGTCAATAGCTCTTCATAGAGCCCAATGGCTTGCTTAATAATTCTGTTTCCCACTTCCTCATTCGTGACATGATCTGTATATGTAATGCCAAGCAACCTTCGAAAGCATCTCATTTCAACAGCTTGTATCCTCCTTTCGAGATCCGCTGTGAGGGTCCATGTCTCACAGGCATATAGGAATACAGATGCAACCAAGGAGCGCATCAGTCTGATTTTCGAGCTGACTGAGGTGTTTCTGTCTCTCCAAACTGTGTTCAGCCTTGCCATTGCTGTTATTGTCAGTGCAATCCTGGACAATATTTCTGGTTTCGATCCCTCGTCTGCCACGATGGCTCCTAAGTACTTGAATCTATTAACTGTTTCCAGTTTTTGGCCTCTAATCATGATGTCACTGCTGATACCACTGGTGTTGTTGGTCATCAATTTGGTCTTCTCTGCACTGATTTCCATACCAAAAGCAGTAGCTGTCCTGTCCAGTTTTTCCACTAACTGAGCTATCTCCTCCTCATTTCCTGCAAGGCCATCGATGTCATCATCTAAGCGCAGATTCGTTATTATTCTGCCTCCAATACTGACAGTTCCTTCATGGTCTTCCAGTGCATCTGTCATGATTCTTTCAAGGAAGATGTTGAAGAGAGTAGGTGAAAGCAAGCAGCCCTGTCTGACTCCCACAGTTGTCCTAAACCAATCTCCTATTTGACCGTTGAAGCATACTGCGCTGGTGGCCTTGCTGTAAAGGCTTTCTATGACTTTGATCAGGTTAGCGTTGATGTTGTACAGCTTCATGGTGGACCAAAGGGCTGCCTTCTTAAAATCTATAAAGACATGATAAAGGTCTTGTTGGTGCTGGAGGTATTTCTCACATAGTATTCTCAGGTTGAAAATCTGTTCAGTAGTCTGTATAGTGTTAAATATACAGTTCCTTGTAGAAACACAAGAAATAACACTCCGGTGTTTGAAATCCGAAAAATAATTTAAGAACTGTCTTTGTCCAAGAATTCTGTATGAGCACTCAAATATTCCCAGAGAAACAAATTGATCCTTTAAAATCCAAATAATCTGAAGAAAATATAATTTTTTAAAGAAAATCTGCAATTCCAAATATTTGCACATCGCCCGCCAAAGGCCACACTTGCTTTATGAATAGGTGAATTTCTCCTCCATTGCCACGAGTATTGGGCCATTTACTGTGATTGTAGGCTCTGCGTAAGGCTTTCCTGGTGCAGATTCGTGCATAAGCTCTGTCTCCTTTATACTGCTTGTGAGACTGAAATTGATACAAGCTGAATGCTCCATAATATCTTGCATATTAGACGCAGATTTTGCATTCAAGGAAAATTCATCAGATAAAAAGATATCACAAAACACTTTCTATAAGCTGGTCTTCGCCTGTTGGCATAACATTTGACATTTGTAATGAGGTACCGTAACCTCCATACATGTATTATGTCAGGTTTTAATATGATATGTATAATGTATGTATGTATGTATGTATGTATGTATGTATGTATGTATGTATGTATGTATGTATGTATGTATGTATGTATGTATGTATGTATGTATGTATGTATGTATGTATGTATGTATGTATGTATGTATGTATGTATGTATAGAGGTATGTATGTATGTATGTATGTATGTATGTATGTATGTATGTATGTATGTATGTATGTATGACTTTATGTCCTCTTCAACAGAGATTAGATCAGATTAATCAAATTCCAGATAATACAAAGGCATAAAATACAACAACAAAATGTCAAAAATACGATAGTGATAATGTGTCAGCTACCGTATTGCCTTAATGCACATCTGTATTCAAGTCTAACTAGTATATGCCAGTGTAGTTGCATAAATATATACACACATACACACATGCATATACACATACACACCTATATACATACATACATACACACACACACAAACACATACATTTATACATATGCGCATGTACATATATACCCATACACACATATACGCATACATATACATATATCATATACATATACCTACGCATACATATATACACGTACATACACATCTTTGCATATCCATACACACATACAAATACAGAGATGCATATACATATACACATACACAAATACATAAATACATATATATTTACATACATACATACATGCATGCATGCATGCATGCATGCATGCATGCATGCATGCATGCATGCATGCATACATACATACATACATACATACATACATACATACATACATACATACATACATACATACATACATACATACATACATACATACATACATACATACATACATACATACATACATACATACATACATACATACATACATACATACATACATACATACATACATACATACATTATTCTACGCGATCATAACTCCATTAGACAGATATGCAAATAATTTTTCCTGTTTGTCACTACCTGACAATACTTATTTGTACGATGATAATCATTACCAGATGGTCTTAGCGAAGATTAGAAAACAGGGTATAGAAACCCATTCCCACTTTGATAAAGTTGTTGATAAAATTCCCACCAGAAAAGAAATCAGTATTGCAATTAGTTCTCTCAATAAAGGTAATTCATGCTGTCACGATTGTCTTGTTGCGGAATATTTACTGTTTGCGGACACTTCAAGCAGTGTACAGTTTCTTGAAATTATATTCAGAAAAGTGTAAGAGGCCGAGAAGTACCCGTGTACTTTAAACAAGGGTTGGTAATACCAATATTTAAAGGAGAAGGAAAGAACAAATTAGATATGAATACATACCGAGATATAACTATAGTTCCAGTGCTTCATTGTGTCCTATAACAGATTATATATAATAGACTACTTTTTATTTTCTAAGCAGATTTCTTTTCCAAGTCCATTGCAACAGGGCTTTAAAAATAATTGATGATACATCATTCTGTATTTAAAAAATCTAAATGCTACTATATGGATATAGAGACTCATGTCTATGCTACATTTCGTTATAATGATAAGGCATTCAACACAGTTTGGCACAACGGGTTACTATACAAGCTGTACAAACATGGCATGAAAGAAGAGACCTGGCGCATCACGAAAGACTCCTTCGAGAGAGTAACAAGTTCTGTTCTTTTGGCGGGCGAATTATTCAAACGCTTTGATATTAAACAGGGGTGTAGTACAAGGCCGTATCTTGTCTGCTTAGCTCTTTCTTGTAACGATAGATTATTTGATAACTGAATTTGATCACACTTTGCTCGGTATAAAACTTGACGATCGTCACCTGCCTTGTGTCTTATTAATGGATGAGACAATGTAATTAATGTTCAATTCACATAATTCGATGCAACTTCTGCTCTATACAATTTCTGACTATGCGAAAAGGTATAGACTAAATTACAACGCAGATAAATAGAAAAGTGCACCTTATTGTTTACTAACAAAAGAATGACTGATTCCCCTTTTTCTTTTCGACTAATCTCCTATTTCAGTAGTCAAAAGTAAGAAGTATGCAGCCATACCTCTAAAATACAACTTAAAACCAAACGATGCATGCGATAAAGGTAAACACATGTTAAACTCTTTCTATTTTACTGGTATCAGGATGGAAGAATGAACCCTTTAAGAAGTCTGAAATTTTGGAAAATAATTATTTTACCCTCGGTCCTATATGGATGTGAAATATGGTCGGCTATCACAAACTCCAATATAGACGAACTTAGTTATGTCAAAGATATGCAGAGCGACGTGTGCACGCTTTCGATAAATATTCGCCTACATAGGCAACGCGTAGTACCTTATGACTCTGTTCAATGGAAGCATACACAGATAAGATGAAATAATTCTTTTTAAACCGACTGTGTAGAGGCGAGTGGACTTGGATCTGAAAAAAGAATTTCATTAGGCGCTTATGTCAATATCTGATGAACCCGCTAAAACAGACGGGTTTTAAAACAGATATTGACAGAATAACTACGTAATATGGTATGGGAAGTTTTCTTTTAGACTTTCCAGTAAGAGTACAAACAGAAGGCAAACGTTTCGTAATTGGCATATAATTAGTATTATTCCAAATTATGAAGAAACTACATGGAGAGCAAATATGCAACTAAGTGATGATTTAATTTATTTCAGAAACATTCATTTGGACTTAAAACCAAGTAGTATATGGATTCTTGGGCATACATTTCTATCCATGTTATGGCCTCTCTCTGAAATAGTGAAACTATGTATCATGCCTGTTGGTAAAATTACGATATGCAAACTCTGTAGAAAAGCGAATGACGAGAGAGGAAACATTTTATTTTAGGCTGCGAAATGCTACTTGAAGAACGAAATGTTTTCTTTAAGAGAGTGATTGACACATTAGAGGTGAGAGACGGGGTTAACTTGTTCAATGAAGAAGATGATATAGATGATATATTCTTGGAAGCAGGGTTGACAATGTCGTCTATTGATGATGATGTATGGGATAGACTCAATGTTAGTGACGACAAACAGCATAGCTTCATTCTACAATAAAATGTATGCCCTACTATTAATCAACATGTCCTAATATAAGATCAATAATAACCCAGTTGAAAATATCAATCAATTGTGGGAACAATGAAGCGTGGAAACAAAAACTAAGCATAGTCTGATCAAATAATTTGATTTAAAGATATAGTTGGCAAACAATCTACATACACGTTACTTAAGCATGTGGGGAAAAAAGATTTCCAAGTAGTTGTATAGGCCACTTTGGTCTCCAATGGGAATTAACATTAGCCCATAGACTTACATTGTGAATTAATGTGGCCGCCAAAGGGAAATCGTATGTTAAAGTGTTCATATGTTAAACATGGGAAAGGATATATAGTCTTAATGGTTTAAAGTTCATAAGCCGCTAGCGGCTCTTTAACAATACGTCGTAGGATTGTGGACGTAGTGATTATACATGTAACCCTATGGGTCTATGAAAATAATAGCATGGTCTCAAACATGAATAATAATTTAAAATCTTTACCCACAATTCAAAAAACATTTGCAACCCAACACACGTCTGCAATTTAGCAAACGTTTTTTTTATTATCGAAGAACTCACAAGTACAATCCAACACTCGCTTTTGATGACCATTATAACTTACGCATCTACACTGCTATAGACGCTTCTATATTCTCTCCCATAACATAACAAATGAAGAGGGAAATCGATTTTAAGTTTTATCTTTTGTGGGGAAAGACAAAGGCACACAGATAACATACACCGAACATAAAACACAGAGTTATCGAAGATATGATCAGTATTTCTCTTTTCAAGAGATTTGAGTGAACATAACAAGAGCCGTTGGAGTTTGTTGACCAAAGAAGGTTAACCCTAATGGCATCGCTTGACTCGTCGTTTTCTCAAACTTCGTCTCATGGCAGGTCCTTTGACTTTTAACCGTTTCAGGTATCATCGTGTCTCTACATAAACTCTTGTCTGCCATAGTTATGTGTCTTTGTCGAGTTAATGGCCTACGATGCGTCATATAGGTGTGGTATAGTCTTGGTTGAACTGGATGCCCAATATGATGGGTGAGGACATATTGTTTGAGTTTTAGTCAGAACAGGTGACACCATGCGAATGTCTTTGTATACATAACCTAGGACAGGACCAATCTAAATATCATGTTTCAAAACTCACTAATCGTGTGCCTCTCTTCGAGTCAGGAAAACAAGGATGCGTTTAAATATGTAGGCGCAAAAATGTTCCTACGTTTTATCATTGAGGAACAGTTCAGGTAGAATGCATATTGCTGAACTAATGATGACAATATATTGGGTTGCGCCTGCTGCATATAGTTAGTATAATAGAAGTAATAATGTCATGTTTATCACTAATGCTACTGTTTTTATCCAGTCTTCTTCCACTTCCATTCTTTTTCTGAATATCGCACCTCTTAGGTATATTAACCACATTAAAAGAACAAATCATAAACTTGCGTTTTTGCTTTTGTAAATTCTCTTAAAATATGGATCACATTAAAAATTATAAACACATACAAAGTCCATTTCCTTCATTCTGTCTTTCGCTGTCTGTCTATTATTTTGAAATTTTTCACTGGCATGGGTTCTTCTTTAGTTTCTTCTGTGTCTTGCCTTCTTGAATTTATTGACGGGTATGGGTTCTTCATTTTCTGAATATCGCACCTTTCTTCTCATTTCTCCTCCTCTTGTTGTTTTTCGTAAGAGACCATAAAGACCAATCTCCATTTTCCTGACAACGATAATATATATATATATATATATATATATATATATATATATATATATATATATATATATATATATATATATATATATATATATATATATATATATATATATATATATATCATTACTTTTCTCTCTTTTTTCTCTTGTCTTACTTTCCTTTTGACGTTATGGACATTTTAGAGCCAAATGTCCTTTATACTGACCAAGTGTTTTGAGTTTTATTTATATTTTTCTAGAACTTCATAGTTTTTTGAAATTACATTTTCGAATGACTCTCACGTCATGTCAAATTTTTCAATCAATTGTACCATCCAAGCAGTGACTGTACACCCGAAGAAGTATCCCCGAAAATGAATTGATCGAAAGACGTGCAGCCTACACCCGGATGGACGACCACCGATGTGGGACAGGATTGGTAGTAAAAATCCTAACGACCATCGTCATGAACACTTCAGTCTCTAGAACAGAGTGGTGAAAATCATATTTGCCTAACATTTATGTTCTGTTTTGTGCAAATGTTTGTGTTCGGGTATATCTATGTCGACAACGAAAACTTAAAACCCTTTACCTCTTGTCTTGTGAGAGCATATATGATAGTAAATAGTTGTATCCCACTTACATTTTAATTAATTCCAGCAATGATATAGAAGTAATAACGAACTTAGTTTAGGTTAAAGAAATTAGTTTTTATCAGAAAAACAGCAAGACTGATAGCTTTAGTCTTTTGTTGTTGCTTTAAATTGTTGACAATATAGAAACTTCTCCATCCTCCTTCATTATAAACCATAACAATGCAGAAAATTAGGAAAACTGAAAGGAGATCAATGACTTTT
This sequence comes from Unio pictorum, assembly GCA_030141615.1. Taxonomy (NCBI): domain Eukaryota; kingdom Metazoa; phylum Mollusca; class Bivalvia; order Unionida; family Unionidae; genus Unio; species Unio pictorum. The sequence continues at coordinate 8,416,122 of JARLTB010000075.1, forward strand.
TCATGTTCGACAACTCATGAAAAGATAGTACCAACAAAACACTAGTTGAAATCAGAGTTATTGTCTTATACTTCTGTTTGGATAAAAGAAACCAGCATGACAAAAAAAATCGCTATACGATGAGGAATTAGGCAATGCAAGCACTTACTTGGAATCATAACAAGATTTTCGTGAGATTTAATGCCGCAAGCATATTATTTCTGCACGAACCCTTTCTCTGTTGTAAATATTAGAGCTCTAACTTTTTGAGTTCCCGCAGAAAAGACAGATGATAAATATTATATATGTTGTACTTCTTGTTTTTATATTTTATATGTGTTCCTGCGTTATTAGCGCATTCTATTTTATGTGTGGATTTCGGATATTCATTTAATTCATCTATTTACTTGACTTTAATTATCGTTCAAGGAGAGCCAAGTTTATACGGTTTAGATGTCTTGGGGGAAATTGTTGCTCGACATTTACTAGTGTTAAATCTATAAATGGCCTACGTTCTGTCGTTTTAACTACTTTATGTTTTCAGTGGAGTATGCGACACAGAAGCACACATATATAGAATAATCGGTATATTTTAACCAAACGTTTGCTTTCAATTTTGGAAGATGTTGGTTTTATTTTACCATTGTATTCATTATATATATTAGTGTAACTTATTTAAATGTTTTGTGCTCCGACTAAAGCTTTAAATATGTTGTCCGAAACGTTGTTCCAGTTATTTAGGATATGCTTTTAATTAGATTATAATATATGAGCTTTATGTTGCTTTTGAGCATTTTAGTTTGCCAACAAGTCATCTGCAATACCTCTTTATTTCTTGTATTTGATTTTGTCTTCTAATAAAGGTAAACATATAGGAAAAATAAGTGCAAACTTCTAGGAAAACCATTCCTAATGGCAAAAAAAAACTGTTTAACAGTCCCGGTTCGTTGCGGTTTTTTATGTCTACGGAGGGCAAAGTTGACTCTCGATTTGTATTTGCAGAGTGAAGACGTATTGGCATATCTGCTATTTAACTAAGCATCTTAGGCAAATAGGTAGCAGACGACAAACTAAAACACCTATTCATCTTACTTTGTCTTTATCATCTAATCTCAGTCACCCGTTGTTTAAAGCAAAGCGAGCGTCACTTTTTATTTTGAATTAAACTTTATTTGAGAGTCTGAGTTGTCTTCTCCTGGTGATTCTGAAAAACCAGTAAGCCCAAAAAAAGAAAAGAAATGGATATAAAACTTATTTCATTAATTAAAGTAAATTCCTCTTCATTTAGAACAACTCGATTTAGGTACGTTACAAGACAACTATATCAATAAAGAAAGACCTCTGTAAGTCATTTACCGGCCTTTCTAAAACTCGACGCTGGAAAACTGCATTGTGACGTTGGCCGGACAATCGCTGATGAAGCAGTGCATGCTTTCGTTCCATGCTTTCCTGTATATGGGCAAAACTTGTATTCCTGTATGGGTGTTTGTCACCATGATGTTTATAAAAATCGACGACAATGATTTGGATGTTCATGCAAATAAATATTCTGCTTTGCACATTTCAGAGAACCACAATTTAATTTGCAGCCGTGTAGCAATTAATAGTGTTGTATATCACTGGAGCTTCATACTGCAGACATGTAGCATCAAGTCCCACCAAGTCAGATTACCCTGACACCGGGCTGAGCGCCAAACGAAGCAGCTGTTAGTAACACTTTTACGAGGTTTAGATGTGAGTCTGGCATTGTTCAAACCAGCGACCTTCAAACACCGAAGCCGATGATCTAACCACTTCGGCCACAGCCGTGGTCTTATATTCAATAAGCACATATCATTGCATGGAAGACTCGGAAAATGTGCTGACATTTCTGGGTACGTTTAAATTACAGTGCATATACCAGTTTTGTCTCATATAATTTCATTTGCAGACGAGGCACAAGATAAAGCAGTGCTTTATATGCAACAAGAATGTTGCGTCAAACATTATACTCAAGTGGATATACATCAATGTAAAGAAATTCAAACTTCGAATCAAACATCATACTCAACAATCAGAACCTAACATTAATGTCAAGGATGTCATCAAATATTTTGTAAAAACATGTAATTTCGTGCCAATTATGCCAAGCCATGTGGTGTTTTTGTCCTCAATGAAAAAAGTAAATCTTTTGGGTGTTTGGAGAAATGTTCCTAACCATCACTAAACCAAACTAAAAACTAGCTCTTAACAAGAATTGTTTGATTTCAAGCCACGAGATTCCGATGATAAATTGCAATCCATCTCCATATTTATCATCGATTGGAGAGTATTTTCGAGAAAGATTTGAAAAAGAGTACCGTCAAAAGGAGCATGTAATATTTCTATTTTCTGGAAGCAGCCTTGATTGTTTCCTTAGACTGATTTGATGTGTATTATCAAAAGTTTTGACAATCTAAAGCACGTATTTTATTTTATGCTTTCAATACATAAACCAATTTACCTTCGAAATGCTTTGAAAACGAAACTAAATACATCAAAAGCATAATATCTGATATTTCCTTAGGGTTGCATGCCTAATTTGACAGATACCGACTCTATGTCAGCATTCAATGAAAACATCTTTTTAATTTGTATTTAAAACGTTTTTTATATTAAAAAAATGTTTATTCCTTTTTATGTAAATTTACATTGGTTTAGGGGTTTTAGTTTCCAAAATAAATAGTTTTGGGGAGGAGGAGCGGGGCTTGTGGGGCCACCCTTGAAAAGAAATCATATCGACAGTTACAACAATGAATACATACCTTACAGACAATCCACCCGACAGTTTCAATGAAAGTATACCTAACTTACAGACAATCCACTCGACAGTTTCAATGGAAGTATACCTGCCTTACAGGAAATCCACTCGACAGTTTCAATAAAGTATACCTACCTTACAGACAATCCACTCGACAGTTTCAATGGAAGTATACCTGCCTTACAGGCAATCCACTCGACAGTTTCAATGAAGTATACATACCTTACAGGCAATCCACTCGACAGTTTAAATAAAGTATACCTACCTTACAGGCAATCCACTCGACAGTTTAAATGACGTATACTTACCTTACAGACATTCTAATGCATAAACCAATTTACCTGCTGTTCATGGCCAAATAGTCACCGTGTTGGTGTCGTTTAGATCACTTAATGGTCAAAGGAAGACGAGTTAGACTCGCATCCAACTTTGGCCTCAGTCATTTTAGAAACCTCCAGAGTATTTTGTTTGGGTTTGTTTCTTCCTGGTTCAAAAGTTTTGACAATCTAAAGCACGTATTTGATTTTATGCTTTCAAGCATTATATAACAGCTGATCAAATTTAGCAAATTGCAGCTATAATGCATAAGCAAATCCGACACACTGCATGCCACACTATATTTTATCGTCTATTGATGAAAAATCACATTTAATAGAATGCTGTAACCTTTCAGAACTGCACGGTCCTCGGTGTCATACCTTTCCCATAGTGTTTAAAATACGTCCCTGAAACAAAGAACTCCAAAACTTAGATAATGTTCGCGTAGTTCAAATGAAATGGAATTTGAAAAGTAACATTCGATCAATAATACTGAAGGCCGATTGAAAAAGCATTCTTTTTAAAATATTCCTCCTGAAAGAAATCAATAACTGAATTTGCAAGTTTTTGAGTACTAGAGTTCTTCACTTAATTGAAATGACTCTTCAAGATAATTTATCCGCTACTAGGGACATTGATTCAAATCGATTTAAACAGTGCATTCAGCACATATGTCTTGTGCATGAGAAATACTTCCAAATTTACGGACGATATTTTAAATCTTAGTCATTTGTCTATTCTATGGAATTACAGATCACATAATAAGATACATCGTGCGCATTGGGAACATACTATTACTTAATATTTTGAAGAAATGCTAACGATCACATGTTTGTTTCTAAATTGTTTAATTATGCAATTTATAAATTTTAAAAGTACTTGCTCAACCTCTCGAAACAGTGATACAATCTACATTGAAGGAATGAAACATTTAACTTCTCTTTAACATATATTTAAGAATTATATAAGATAGGTGAACTCAGAACGATTACAATAAATGTATGAGTTGTGAACAGACACAGGCGGGTATGGAACTCACAGCTATTACCAGAAGTATGTGATCTGGCGGTGGCGGTCGTGAATGTGGTTTACGGTCGTTCAACATTCAGTGTTAATTAAGTCTAGCAATCTCGAAGGACATTCCTGAGTTCGAATCAAAGCTGGCTGGAGTTGTGGCTCGGTAGCACTGTGCGCTAAATACTCGACTTGCGAGGTGTCCTCCTCCACCAACTCCCCTCCCGCGACTGGCAGTGGATAAACTACTGGACCGATGATGACTGGTGGCTGATACATGCTGTGTCTCATTATAACATTGAGAAAGAACCAAACAAAATATCATGGCAACACAAAAACAAACAAAAACAAAAAAAGTGCCAGAAGCTGATATAATTAGGGCCACACTACGACATTATTAAAATATGTTATTTTGTAGCCGTGACTATTTGAATGTGTCGGATTGTTGCTTTGCACGTTGTTGGATTGTTGATTTTTTTTTTTGTGTTCAAACTCATTAGTTTGCCGCTTTAATTTTGCTGCTTTGTCAAGTCATGTTGACGCATTTTTGCTTTGTTGCAATGATGATTTTGTCGCGTTGTCTTTGTTGATATTCGTATTTTATGCGTCCATGTAGGTTAAATAAACGCTATTTTACATTGTACTTCCCTGTCTTAATAACCAGTAAAAATACTCAGTTTCATATAATTTCTTGGTTGAAAGAGATGTATTTGGTTTGTGTTGGGTTAGAGATAGTTAGAGGTCATCATACGGACCATAACTCGAATGTTTGTCGATTACTGCTATTCTGATTGCATCGGCTACTTACGAAACATGGGTTGACGGAGAAACTATAAATTATCAAACTATTACTTTATTTAGGGTCATCAATCCTGCAGTCAATCCAATTGTATAAATAGCCAATATTCTCCGAACAGGCTTGGTTTACACTGAACGAATATGAACGATTCTTCTGTAAATCCATGCATAATTTCATCTCGAAGAAATAGACGAATGCCCAAGAAAACCCATGTGCCCACTCAAACAAATTGAGAGCAAAAGTGACAAAATAAAAATCAACTTTGTTGCTTTGTGGCCCTAGTTTTGTCTACTTAAGGCGACATTTTGACGGATTCTCGCTTTGTCGCGATGTAAATTTGTTACTATGTCGCTGCGTCAGTAGCAAAATATGGCCACTACACGGTGGCGCGCGCAATGTTCATTGAACTGCAGGGAATCTTGAAAGAACTGAGCAAATCTAAAGGAGTATTACTTGCATATATATATATATATATATATATATATGGCATATAGACCCTTAATCATAATGTATTCATGGTAGCATGAAAAATTATTAAAGCTGCGTTAAAAATCCTAATCAAACAAACAAAATAAACAAACCATTTAAATTAAAATAACCCCGCACATTTTTCAATTTAGATAACATATTCATACACAGAATCCACCAGATATTCTTATTGCTGTATATATTAAAGTCGCCAGGTCTTTTTTTACTCTTGTTGAAAAATCTTAATAGTTATCTAATTAACAACATATGCCTTCATTGGAAAGAAATAAACCAAGAAACAGTTATAACTGTTTGGTGTTGGAATTAATGCGCAATGATTATTAACTCGAGCCACATGCTATTGTGTTCCAAACCACTGCGCATTTATACGAGTAAATTAATGTGGGCAATGGCGTGATTTGTGGGATATAAGTAAACAAGTTCTACGCATGAGCAAATAGAAACATAAAACCATTTAATATTTATTACTGCATTATCATGTTTAATCGATGGATGTCGTATGAAAATAGTAAATAATGTATTTTCTACGGATAACTTTTAACTTTCATTAGTTTTAATTTTTTCAAAACATACTATGGTAGGCAACGATGTGAAACATTACCTCACTGAGTACAGACTACCGTACGGTTCTATAATAGCTATTTGCTTAGTAACAGAAGAGATTTTAAATTCATCATATTCTTGGAAATTAATATTTTCTTTCCTGGAGTATGTCAAGTGTTGCTGTTACTGGTACAATGATACGATGCATGGAAATCTTGTAAAATAGCGTGTAGACTAGTGAACCACCCTGGTAAATGCAGGAATTTTCATTTGCTTACAATGCTCGATTGGACTAGAGCTATTTGGACGTGATTGACACAGTTTGAAGAAAGCATGTCTGACATAACACATTTTAGTTGTTGCTGTCTTTGCGGTCACTCTTGAGTGGTTTTGAACGTATGTAGCCAGTGTTACGTATATTTGATTTAAATCATTTAATTTTGTTTGTCAGATTCAAATTTGACATTTTGGGTTTAAAATTCATTCATTGGGAAATTTTTATAGACATTTTCACTTTACAAGTAAACAACAAATGTTAACTTCATTTTCTGACCTTGTTTCAGAGTGTAAACAAGCTTCTAAAATGATTGGTTGATTCCAAGGACATTAGAGCTTTATTTTAAAAATGATTGGTAGATTCCAAGGACATCTTTCTAGATCATAATATATACGTGACTTTGCGAGCATAGGTTCGTTCTATGACCTTCTAGAAAATCACGTGACCCCTTCCTGTTTACGAGATAATCAGTATATAGCTGTGTTTTGGAAGCTAACGGTAGTAGTTAGTTTGGGCTTTGGAATATAAGATGTGTTTTATTGTTTGAGTGTAAATCATTTCAATTCGTTTGGGATCAAGAGGAATTTTATGTGTTATTTATCTAGAAAATTACTTGTGCTCATTTGAATTATTATAAAACTAAAACTGACTTCATCACGTGACATCGTCGTCCATATTGGATTACATCATCAATAATTTCCTTATTGAAAACATTTGTACTCAATAAATTGTTTGTTAAATTTTACAAGCTTGTTCTTTTCACTTCTTTCTATGTTGCTGCTTATTCGAGCCTAAGCACGTAACACCAGTGATGTGTGTGTGCCTGAAACAGTGTTTTCTGTTATAGTTCGTTCCATTGTCAGTAAATGTTCGTTTCAGAGTCATTAAATGTAGTTTACAGTACCTAATCGTTTCATACGAAGTATTTAAAACTATTTAGGTATTTTAACTACATTTAATGACGCTGACCTGAAATTTAAAGAAATATGTGAGAATGATGACATACTATTTTTTTATTTTCTTACTGTCATTATTTATATCAAGAAAATGCTGACAGTGCTTAAAAGCTTGATAACATTATATATTCCTCCAGCGACTAGTTCTGCAACATCCGTACTAACTGCCTAACTGACTGATAGATACTTCTTGTACACTGGATAACTAAAGTAGGTTGATTCTGGTCTACGTTTAGATGGATGGGATTGGCGGTTATTTGTCCTGCACTTTGTGGAATCGTCTGATTTCTAAGTTATGGTATGTGAGTGTACGAACCAATGTCAAAGTTCAAATTGAAACGTTCTAGAAATATGTTTTCCAATATCAAACACTAAGTATATAGCATTCGCATTAAGCTATATATAGATATTCATTGTACATAGACAGTTATAACGTTATGTCCATCACCTCTTCATCCGCATTTGCTGATCAAAACGGTGATGCTTTTTTCCCAAGATGATCCATAATAGTTTCTAACAGTATCGTCTATCTAAATGATAGAAAACCATAACGAATGAACATTGACTCTTTTTCAGTTTACTGAGGAAAATGGTGCAGTTGTGAGAATGGTACGGTCAGTTTTCAACGGATTAAATATCCAATCTGTACATGGTTCTTTCTACAAATGGTCGTTTTGGATGGTTCGGTATTATGTATTTGAAAGGTGAGAAACAGCTGTTGCAAATTCAACCATGGACAATGCTTTTTCATTTTGAATGTTTGTACAAGTTTCAGAATTGTCACAAAACAAACTCCCGTTAAAGGCAAATTCCAACTGTTCCCCTGCGTAAGAGAGAGAACGTTGTTTGGTTTGCTGTCAACTTCAAAGAGAAATGGTATGGGCTACAATGTACACGACGTTTCAAGATTATGATAATAGAATACGCCTATAAGATGTTAGTACTAGATTGTTGAACTACAACTAAGCTTCGTTGAAGATATTGTTTACAATAAACCATCTTCTTCTGAACATTTGTGTTGAAAGACATAACAACATGAACGGCACAACTATTTTATTGATCGTGAACACTTTCCTTTTGAACAGATTGCTTTTTCTATCCCGATCGAAGTTTCAATTCAAATATAAACAAAACATCTGACAAGAGTATGCAGATTGTAGTAATTATTATAGCGCACGATAAAATTGTGGTTCATTTCCAGTTCTGACCAATTTTATGCAGACGTAATGATTATAACTAGGAATTCATGTTTCAAAGCTAATAAAACGGTCATTTACATAATTTTGCCATTTTTCAAAAAACTGAATAATGCTTTAATTGCTGCTTTAGCGAGGAAAATTCTACCATTGTTTTACAAATATCCATGACTTTTGCTTCAGTTAATAACCATCTTTTCTATATTCTTTAAAAAGACGTGTATTTAGTAAATACTTCTTGTGCCAGCGGCAAAATAGAATATTACTGTACTTAATTAAAGGTTAGTGGAAACCACGTAAACAGGTTTTATTTTAATTTTAAAATGATTGGTTGTTGTCAAGGTCAAGATGGCACTGGTAAACTAGGAAGTAAACAACTTTAAATTCATGTTACCTACAAACAAACGTGTTGTGAGAATACAGCTGCATTACAGACTTTCGTGATTTTTACGATACATTGACAAAATGGCGCTTCGATGCGGATGGGGAACATGCAAATTATCCGGAAAGGTTGGAAGGAGGCCGTTTTATAAGTTTTCCGACTCAAAACGATGGATCAAAGCGTGTGGTCACGAACAGATGAATATCGCCAGGGTAAACCTTCAGAAAGCCGTTCAAAGGTAATTCAGTTTAAATTTCACTATGGTAAATAAGTATATGTTATTATTGTTATTATTGTAGGGTTTAACGCCATTTTTCAGCACACGATAGGCTATACATGGCGGCCAGTATTATTGGTGGAGGAAGAACCCGGGAAAAACCCCGGAAAGAACCACCGACCAACGAGAAGCTACTCGCAAGCTTTCTCAAATAACTACATTAACCGAATCTTAGACTCGAACCCACGCAGACAGAGGTGAGATGGCGGTGATCCGTAACGGCGAGCGCTTTAGACCACTCGGCCACTCGGGACCCCTAAGTATATGTAGTATTTTAGTAAGTAATGTTAAATATAAAACTATCTTATACACATTTTCGTAAGGCTGGTTTATGTAATTCTTATTACCGTGGGTAAACTACATTTTTTTCAGTATTTGATATGATGTATGGCTGCCAGGTTTATAACGTGGAAGAAAAACCCGGAAGAACAGAAGACTCACATGAAGCTACTAGAAAGCTTTTCAACATACCCACATAGGCCCAGCCCAAAAACGGAACAAATGTGGACGGCGGTGAGATGGCAGTGACTAGTAAAGGTGGTATTCAATACTGGTGTTTTAATTATACGTATACATGTATCCCAAACCAGCCCTCGTGGTATCTGTTTTATTTTGTATTGAATGAATTAACAATATGTTAATACATTACGTTAATGTCAGTACATGTATAATGGAGCATATATTTATTTTATTATATTTATTTTATGACTAGATGATGAATAAGAATACAATTAATGCTTGCCATTTTAATGTAGGTGAAATAAAATTGTATAAAATAACACACATTACTTAAATAGTCGGTACCGATCGCCTACATGACCTGCATGACTTTTACTATAACAGTTGCCATTACATCAGGATATTAAACAAGTCAAACTTTAAAAATTTCATAAAAAAATATAAAACATTAAATCTTGCCCCGCTTTACATGAACAGTATGCATCTTCATACTTTTCCTCCGTAATTTCAATGTGCAGGCGGTGCGAATTCGATGACGTCATGCTTACTCGTCTAATGTTCTAATTTTGTGACTATTTATTCGAAGGTCATTTAGTAAACAGCCGATTAAAAAGCTTATTTTGTTCATGATAGTGGGTTTGTATTTTCACAGATGGAATTAGAACTAATAAAGCTTCAGCTTCAGACTGAAATGGCGCAAATGGAATAAGACCAGAGACTACAAACTCAGAGCACCAGGGAAAGTATTCTCCAATTGAGAGATGTCTTTAATATTGGCTTCGTAACACTCTGCTAGTTCAGCTCTTTCTGCCATTCGTGTATTCACTGATCACAACTCACTTACTTTCAGTAACAAAATCAAAACAAAATATCAGAGATTGTTAAGGTGGAGTATGATGTTGCAAAAATATAACACTGACATTAGACACCTAAAGGAAAATAATTGCAGATGCTCTTCTACATGTATAAAATTAATATATTGCTTTATTATGGGAATATATTGAACTATTGATCAGACACCTTCCTATGTAACTTTAATTATATGAATGTTTGTCTCTTATGTAAAAGAATCCTTTACTGTATAAAATCTTTTTTGTTTCTTTATGAATAGAGGTGTGATGTATAACCGCATCATGTCTTAATTGTTATCATCATAGATTGTAAAGTCATTTAGTAAACAAGATATTAAATAGCTATTGTTCATGATTGTGAGTTTGTATTTCAAGCTGATGTCATTTTTTAAATAGACAGTTAGTGAAGGATCTGTATTTCTTTACGATCTAGAATGTTATGGAAATGATCTTAGGACCCTCGTCCCAGAACTGTTATTGTGTATTATTTCTTCCCATAATGGTATTTATTCCTATCGTAAAACATCAGTCTTTAAGTGAATCATATTTTGCTATGTTCAGGTATAATTTGAGAGTATCCACAAAGTGCTCACAGACTCAAGGATAGAATCTTAGGTTTTGGATTATTGTGAATTCATTTAAAGACATTCTGGATTATATCATTGTGAAATGGAAAGACTGTTGTCACATTAGCAAATTCAAGACCATTCGCACATCAAGACATTTAATATTGTAATGCATTCGGAACACCACTGAAACTTATTTGGAATGCTCGATACTTTCTGGCTTTTGATAGAACTTTCGGAATTATATGGGATTGAACGAAAACACTATAAATTCTTTTTCAACGTTCACTATTTATGTTAGAGAAATAAGTTATTTGTTGAATTTTGCAAAGCAAGTTGATTCTCCCATTTTCCTGTTACTCAATTTAGTAAATATGTAAATCACAAATTTAATCCCAACTAACAGATGTAGATGGACATCAGAGAGATGATAGACATTTTGCCAAGTAGATTCATCTACAATTACTTCATTTAGCTAAATCTAGAGAAAAATTCTTATAATATATTTGTTTTTATGCAGTTGATTTTATCAGACAGACAATATCTAATTGGGAATGTATAAATTCCAAATTAGCATTACAAATATTAATTATTTATTGATCACAGCATGAGTACAAAGAAATGAAGAAAACCTGATCACTTTCACTGCCTACATATTAAATCTAAATTTCGATCACACATGATAGTTTGAAATGAAATAAACAGACCAGGAGATCACATTTCATCTGATATTTCGTCAGGAAGAATTAATAACCGTGTTTTAATTTCCTAGTTACAACCTCTTCCCACACATTAAGTGTAGATCTCGAATCCAAACGTAAGTGCTCTTATATAATTGATCAGTAACTGGACTGCTCCTATCCCTTCGTAACTGTTGGAATTGTTTTGAAACGAGTAAATAGACCATCGATTGAAACAAATAGCTGTCTTTGTTCCTTTGCCCAATACTTTGCATTGGTAATTATAACAAATCTGTACGTCTGAAATAATGATTGAGTCTGCAGAAACAAGTCTAAGAGAAAATGTCAAAGAGTAAATCAACACTTATGTGTATTTCCTTCACTTTTCTTTGACAATTAAACGGTTAACTCTGTAACATTCCTGTAATCAATCATTTCCTTAAGTTCATTATTATTCAGAAGATGGTACTTTTATTTTCCTGTAGACGTAACCATAATCCTATAATGTACAATTTGACACCAAAGTTTTGACATTGTTACCAAACAAAATCATTGCTATTGGATACAAAACCATTGTCATTGGATACAAAATCATTGCCAGTATGTACAAAATCATTGCTATTGGATACAAAACCATTGTCATTGGATACAAAATCATTGCCAGTATCTACAAAATCATTGCTATTGGATACAAAACCATTGTCATTGGATACAAAATCATTGCCAGTATCTACAAAATCATTGCTATTGGATACAAAACCATTGTCATTGGATGCAAAACCATTGTCATTGGATACAAAACCATTGTCATTGGATACAAAGCATTGTCATTGGATACAAAATCATTGCCAGTATGTACAAAACACATTGCTATTGGATATTTTTAAAAATCATTGCCAGTGGAATCTTCATGGTGGATCATATCTAACAAAGTATTTATGATATTTGTAGTATTGACTTCATTCAATAATATGTTACCTTGGCAATGACATCATCAGTTTCATTGCATCTTTGATAATCTTAAAGCGGTGGTTCTACTAATGGCATATATCATCACCCCTCCCTCCCTACCCCCCCCCCCCCCATATCATAAAATAACTGTCCATTATAGTTTATTCATCATTTCGTGTTTTGTTTAAAGATATTAAAATGTTTATTATATTTATTATTATCATTAGTAGTAGTAGTAGTAGTAGTAGTAGTAGTCGTAGTAGTAGTAGTAGTAGTAGTAGTAGTAGTAATAGTAGTATTGTAACGCATAAGTCTATATTGTTATGCTTGACAGTCATATTTTCTTGCCTTTTAACGTTCCTGAAATTTATATTTTCCTGGATAGTTGAATTAGTCCATGTGTTAGACGTCTTTTTTCTATAAGAGCAAAAATCCACAACAGTCACAAAAATAATGTCTCAATGGCTTTCTTTTACTTAAAATATAACTTGCTTGTAATTTGGAAAAACGACAAATAGTACGATTATAAACACCACCAAAGCCAATCCCAGACTTACAATTTAATTAAATCTGAAATTTCTGCGTTTATAGGCAGAAGTCTTCGAGATCCTTGATGGTCGTCACGCACTAAAGCTGTTGAAAACTGACACTGTCTAGAGATATGAAGCAGTCAAGTGTAGTCGACAAAAGTGTCTTCAAATGCAAAAATAGTCAAAGTTCTCAATATTAACCAAAACAAATGCTATACACAAATTGAAAACGAGAAAATAAAAACTATATTTTATCACTGAGTTGACAATCTAGCAGACGAAAATCCTCAACGTATGGTAAGGTTTATATATTTTTCCCTGCTTTTAATTGTGCCTTGACTGGTTTCAGACTTGGATTATTTTGGTTCAATACTCTGTTCAAATATCATTAAAATAAACATCAAAGGCACAGTCACAAATGAAAAATGATAAAGTCTGCAATTTTGTTTTCTTTTTTATTCAAGAGAATCCATATATTGTTTAACAAGGTATTCACCTCTGTGAATATAATTCAAAGTACATTTGTGCTAGGTAAGTAACAGTTACTTTTATTGTACGGATAACATTTCGTGACAAAATTCTTTCTCACCAACGTTACTGTATAGAAGACCTAATAACTCAACTACAAAGTCCATTTATCTAATTATAAACACTCGGAATGATTACCCGATGTTAAAAATATTTTTGCACTTCAAACAGGTTTGTTTAAAAGACACTGTAGACACAGTCTTACAGAACATTAGTGAATTTCGTGACACTTAAGATATGTGGCAACCTAATTATTCTTGGAGATTTCAACTTTCACTTTGACTGTCCTGGTCAACCATACATGTCAAAACTCCTAGATTCCATTCATGTTTTCAATCTTAAACAGTCAGTTAACCAACCTACCCATAAACTTGGTCACATTTTAGACTGGTTTCTTTATAGACCTGATGATAATATTCTGCAATCCACCCTTGTATCCCACGAACTTGCATCGGATCACCTCTGCATTATATGCCATCTCGACGTATCAGTCCCTAACCCTCCACCTCTATTTGCTACTAAGAGAAACATCCGTATGATAAATAGAACCAAATTCATGCATGACATCCAAGAAAACCTAACAACTTTCTTACATCCAACAGCGGAACAACTTGATAACTGCCTGCGTTCATTGCTTGAAAAACATGCCCCAGCCACCAAATGCGGAGTATCAATTAAAAAAAGTGTTCTCCATGGTATAGCAGTGTTAGGGACCAGCTTCACACTGCTAAAATACATCACCGAAAAGCAGAGAGGCTTTGGCTTTCCACCAGACTCACTATTCATAAACAAATCTACGAAGACGCTAAGAAGAACGTCACAAACACAGTCCATTTAGCCAAATCATCCCACTACAGTACTAAGATCACGGAGAGTTCCAGCTGCAAAGAGCTCTTCGAGATAACTAACAAACTAATGTCAAGGAACAAATGTACACCACTTCCAACAACCTTCTCTCCACTATACCTACCAGACCAATTTGCAAATTTCTTCGATGATAAAGTACAAACCATTAGAGATTCGCGTGACAGCACAATTTCAGCTGATTCGTCAACATACAGTTATGATGCAGAATTTCAGCGACAACCGTTAGGAGCATTTGAACCTGTTTTTATTGATTTAGTACTAACAATCATGATGAAAAGTGCACCAAAGTCTTGTGAACTTGATCCAATTCCGACATCACTGCTGCTTGAGTGCTTAGACCCAAAATGTTCTTCACTAACTGATGTCATTAATATCTCTCTCTCATCAGGGGAATTCCCATCATTTTTCAAAACTGCCATCATAAAGCCACTGCTGAAGAAACCAACACTGGACCATAACGATTTAAAGAACTACCGCCCAGTTTCTAATCTCCCATTCATATAAAAAATCTTAGAAAAGGTTGTTCTAACTCAACTTGTATCTAATTTGAATTAAAAAAGTGTTTTTTTAGCAATGTACAGTCTGCATATCGCCTTTGCCACAGTACGGAAACTACTCTTCTGAAAGTATTTAGTGACATTATCTCTGTTTTGGATAGTGGAAAGATTACAGTCCACACTCTCCTAGATTTATCTGCAGCATTTGACACAATAGACTATGATGTATTACTTCACCGTCTCCAGCACGTATTTGGCATTCAGAATATAGCCTTACAGTGGTTGAAGTCCTACTTAGTTAACAGGACACAAATTATATCTGCAAATAGAATACACTCCAGCCCAGTTGACGTATGTTGTGGTGTTCCACAGTGATCTGTTATTGGACCTGTTCTCTTCATTCTGTATACTCAGCCGCTCTCAAGTGTCATAGATCATCACCCAGTGTCGCACCAATTGTATGCAGATGACACCCAAATATACAAGTCTAGCCACCCAACTGAAGTTGATGCTACCATCCATGGAGTAGAGAAGTGCATTTCTGATGTGAAATCATGCATGAAAAGTAACCAGCTGCAGATGAATGATTATAAAACTGAGGCCATTCTGATCACAAAACAAATACTTTCTCAATCACATCCTTTACTTCAAGCAATATATATATATATATATATATATATATATATATATATATATATATATATATATATATATATATATATATATATTAGCAACACCAACATAAAATTCACAGTCAGTACGAAACCTATGTGTTACTCTAATTAGTACTCTCACATTGCACCAACATGTAATGAACATGCAAGGCTGCATATCTTGAGCTGAGACGCATCAGCTCTATTCTCAAATATCTTTCAGTTTATGTCACTAAAACACTTGTGTGTTCATTAGTACTTTCAAGACTGGACTACTGTAGCTCAGCTATGGCTGGTTCGTCTCAATATTTACACCGGAAACTTCAAAAAGTTCAAAACACATCTGCTATGAACATCTACGATCAGAGCACACCTCACCGTTACTCTGTACCCTACACTGGCTATCCATTCGATCCAGAATCAAACACAAAATATGTTCTCTGTGTTACGTTTCATTTACGGACTCGAGTCCAACATACCGATCTGGCCTCACCCATGTATATACACCAGCAAGATACTTACGCTCCTCTTCTGACAAACGTATACTCATCATTACCACTATGAAAATGAAGTCATATGGGCAAAGTTCTTTTTCATACCAGGACCCAGCAACATGGAATGAATTTCCCATTGAAATTAGACACAAAGACACAGTGGTCCCTTTCAAACGTGCTCTTAAACTCACCTTTTTCGACTGTAAGACCTAATAATGTTTCCTACCTTAAATATTTTCAGCATTGGTTATGATTTCTAATAACATGGTGTTTTATTTTTGGTAGTCGTATCATTTATAGATGTTGTAAAGTGCTTAGAGCTTCTATAGATTAGGCGCTATTCAAAGTCCTCATTATTATTATTATTATTATTATTATTATTATTATTATTATTATTTTTATTATTTATGTACATTAGTTGCACTCATAAAGGTGCAATCAATATTGGGTTGTCAAAGTTTGCACTCATAAAGGTGCAATCAATATTGGGTTGTTAAAGTTTGCACTCATAAAGGTGCAAACAATATTGGGTTGTCAAACTTTGCACTCATAAAGGTACAATCTATATTGGGCTGTCATTAGATACGCTCATAAACTTACAGTTAATACTGGGTTGTCAATTTCATCATCAATATTTGTGTCTGTCAATGTTTGCACTCTTAAAGACGCCATCAAGATTTTGTCTGTTAATTCTATGCATTATTTGCACTCAAATCGGCAGCATCATACTGGCTCTGTCAATGTTTGCACTAAAAATAAAAAAGTCATCATCAATATTTTGTCTGTCAATTCTATGCATTATTTGCACTCAAAAAAGTACCATCATACTGGCTTTGTCAATGTTTGCACTAGTAAAGACGTCATCAAAATATGGCCTGTCAGTTTCGTGCATTCTTTGCACACATAAAGACACCATCAATATTATGCATGGCATTCTTTCTATTCATACAGGGATAATCAAGACTGGGTCTGACAATCATGTACATTATTTGCACTTGCAAAGGTTTCATCAAAATTATGTCTCTCAATTCTGTACATTCTTTGCACTCGTAACAAAATCATGGTTGGGCCAATCAATTCCATGTAATTTTTGCAGTCGTAAAGGCATCATCGGTATTGGGTCTCGAAAAGACATCATCAAAAGTGGGTCTGTAAATTACTATAGAATAGTACAGTATATATTACATATCATTAGAAGAACCTTAAACATAAAATAATTCTTTTTATGATATACGTACAAGTCATGTAGATCGGAATTGATATGTTTATTGTCATACAATGTGCTAAGTAAGACAAGAGTAAATGATAACTATGACAAAAGCATCACCAACATTGAATCAGTCATTGCTTGTACTGATAACTGCATCATTGAAGCGTTCAATTCACTCCATTGTTTGTATTTATAGAGGCATCAGCAATATTGAGTATGCCAATTATGTGAATTGTTGGCACTTTTAAAGAATCCTAGACAATGGGTTTATAAATTCCGTGCATTATTGCACTATCAAAGGCATCATCAAGATTTGGTCTGTCAGTTCCATGTATTGATTCCGTTCATTGTTTGTACTTGAAAGACACCGTCAAGACTGACTTAGTCAGCTCCCTGTATTGCTTGTACTCGTAACGGCAAGGCCTATCTGTCAATTACTGTAAATTTAAATTACACCTTACATATCACAAAATGAACCTTAAACAAAAACACGATAATTGAGTTGCGTGCAAATGAATTATATCGGAGCAAATTCTTCTATTACCATAAAAGTGCTATATAAAATTCAACTGTAATACAATGCACGTGTCAAGGAACTAGGCAATAGATCATGCACCACACAGTTTTAAGTATTTAAAAATTCAGCTTTTTAGGTCAAGTACATTTAAACTTAAGCATGACTGAAAATAAAATGGATTAATGTATTGCAAAGCGCTGTTTACGATAAATGTATTCTATATCGCTGTTTACGATAAAGGTATTGTATATCGTTGTTTACGATAAAGGTATTGTATATCGCTGGTAGGTCAAATGTGTTGTATATTGCTGGTAGGGCAAAATTATCGTTAATCGATCTATAATGAAGCTTTTTGTCTCCGTAGAAATCATGCTCTCAAACAAATGTAACAGTGCCAGCACGATAAACAGTAAAAGATACAATAAGGAGTTATACAGGTAAGGAATAATGAGCATCACTTTTGACAGGATAAAAATGTTCGATCTCCATTAATCACTTTATTAATGGAAACTTTATTTAATATGTGAACAATCTGGTTAAAACATAAAGTACGCTAATAAACTGTTGGTTTCTACCTATATTTACACTTTTGAAGTAATAACCGCTGATTTCAACACTGTTTGCATGTTAATATTATTATCAGTTTTGAATACCAGTGATTGGTCCTTGGGCGAGATAAAAAAAACATGGTCCTTAACTAGATTACGATAATATGGTAGTACCATTCACCCTCAAGCTAATAACGTTGCTTTTGTTTTGAAACTATAAACCCTGAGAACTGAGCGTAGGAATGAACTCTGTTTTACTTAGTACAGAAACACATACTAATCATAAAGCCATGACAAGGAAGAAGACTTGTGGCACCTAGGTATGCGAGGACGATATAAGTAAAAGCTGACGAAGTAAATGGTGTGAGTGAAATTAATGTAAATAGAACAGTAGACACTAGGCCTATAACAGTTGTTACGTATATTTGATTTAAGTCATTTATTTTTATTTTAATTGTTTGTTTGTCAGATTCAAATTTGACATTTCAAGTTTAAGATTCATTCATTGGGAGATATTTGTTTAAAAATTGAGATGACTTGTACTTTACAAATAAACACCAGATGTTGACCTCATTTCTGACCTGGCTTCAGAGTTGTCAACAAACTTTTAAAATGATTGGTTGATTCCAAGGACATTATGGAGATTTGTTATAAACATCTTTCTATTTTTAGTTGGGTCATACGGTGTGCACGAGATTTTTTTAACGTAAATTTGTTCTAAAGATTCTAGATGATCATGTGACCCCTTCCTTGTTTACGTAAAAACAGGTATATAAATTATGTTTTGGAGCGAACTATTTAGTAGAAGTTCGGCTGTTAGAATACTAAGATGTGTGTCGTTTTGAGTTATTTTAAATTACTTTGTATTGGAAATTATTTCAATTCGTTTGGATCAAGAGGATTTATTTTGTTATTTATCTGGAAAATAATTGTGCTCATTGAATTTCATAAGACCAGAACTTACTTCATCGCGTGGCATCGTCTTCCATCTTGCTTCACTAAGATTTGAACTAGGAATTTGGACATTTTATTACCAGGACTTTTGCAATTTCTCTAGTGGATTATATTTTGAATTATATTTGGATTAATTTTGGAATTGATTCTTAAAATCGTAAGTTTATTTTTCTTTTCTGGAAAATATTTGTGCTCAAGAAATTGTTTATTAAGTTTTACAAGCTTGTTATTTTCACTCTTTCTATGTTACTGTTTATTCGAGCCTAAGCACGTAACAATATATCGTATGCTCTGTTAGAACATCAACTTGTCATATGCTCTGTTAGAACATCAACATGTTGTATGCTCTCTTAGAACATCAACATATCGTATGCTCTGTTAGAACATCAACTTGTCGTATGTGCCTCTTTACTACTCCTTTTTCATAGAAGACTCAAAAATATGAATCTCCGATTATGTAGCAAAAAGAGGATCCACCTGACTAAAATGGGACAACCCAATTACTAACATGAACAAATATTCCATGATTATCACGAAAGTTACTGGAGACTAGGGCCAGTACTGTGGTGTGACTGGCCACATTACTAAAGTGTGTCATCATAGGAAACCTGTTTCATGCAATGCATATGGGACACTTGGGCAAAAACAAGTTCTAAGTCCCTGTCAAATTTCGGCACAGTAGCATATGTTCATTTGAACTGTAACATTTATAGACTGAACAAATTGTTTTGGGTGTGCTAAAAGTTACTTAATTGCAATGCTTGCCCTCCCTCAATAACTGCCCAGTCTCTAATTTAATTCTAAGCTATTATATATATATTTCATTTTCATTTTTTATAATGAACGTCTGTGTTTGGCAACAAAAGAATATTTTAACAAACATGTTCAATTGCATTTAGTACAAAATGTCGGATTAAATTGAGAGTATCGTAGAAGCAAGTTTAGTTCTTAAACACGCATGAGCGATCAGATAAATATACGGGTTCAAGGGTGACTTTAACTTTTAAAAGTAAAGTCAGCTCGCTGCATTAATTGGCTTTTAAATGCCTGTTTTTATTAT
Source organism: Unio pictorum (assembly GCA_030141615.1). Lineage (NCBI taxonomy): Eukaryota > Metazoa > Mollusca > Bivalvia > Unionida > Unionidae > Unio > Unio pictorum. Next base: position 8,436,496 of record JARLTB010000075.1, read on the forward strand.
GTAATTAATTATAGAGACTTATTGACCAAAAAAGTTTCATAATTTGTTTCATTCCTATATATTTCACATTGGCAAATATATAATTATAATTCCAGATGTGAAAATATAAGATTTCCCATCATGCCTTGCAACCCTGAAGGGTGTGTTCCCACAAACATTGCACCTGTAGTATTATGTCGGGCAATAATCTCGGAATAAATATTCTCCATATTTTCAATACATTAGTTATATGCAAAAGTGTTTTAGTGACGAATAAAAGTATGCGTATTTTAATTCAATTTTTTAATTTGAATATTCATTACTAATATGCTTTAAATAGGATAACTTGAGAACTTGTTATATTTAAGAAAAAATAAAAAGTGAAGACAAACCTAAAATGAGCAAATAATATGTTTTTCCTAAATCGATATAGTGATTCTTGTGGTCAAAATGCTTCAAAATGTTCTAATATGTGTTTATATTCCTGACTTTGATTGGACTTCATTATCTTCATCTAACAGGCACATCTGAGAGAACAAGCGTTTTGCTTTTTGGGATCACTAATGGAGAAAATACACACCACGTTTAATCCTTCTAATTCCAGTTGTTTTCGCAGAAGTTAGGTTTTACACACTTTCTCCCTTGCTGCCAGTTCAAAAGCTGTTATGATGGTGCAATACACGCTGGTATATGTTATATTCGTAAAGGAAATGAGACAAAAAAGCAAGAAGTAAAGCTTGGCTTACGATTATTCAGCTTCTATGGGAATTCTAGTTGATGAAATCTTTCTTATCAAATTAAGCGACGTATTCTGATAACAGTTCTGTATTGATGTATTGATTCTGTTGTCAAAGACTGCATTGAAGGATTAATTTGGTGGGAATTATATGTGTTTTAATATTAAATCGATTAAAGAGAACATCTGTGGGCATAACAAAGGTGTGTTGTGACATGTTTTAGAATTATACTAAAACTTCCGCTATTTCCTTTAAAGTGCATAGTATTTCTTTAAACCCATTTAAGACAATTTCTTTTTCCAGTTTAAAGTAAAAAAAAATTATTTCAAAGAAATACACAGATTCTGTATATTGTCCATGAAATATCCCAACCAAAGAAGCCAATGATAAAGATAGTAATTATATTGTGATTTGTAGGATGGGTGCAAAGAAAAGACATCGGAATATTTCAAATCGATCCTTTCCTTTCTGGACTAAATTACATCAGCCAATTTATGCACAATGAATAATGAAGCTAGCGTTTTTATCACTTGTCTACTTTATTTTAATATATTGCTTCTTAAGATCCGCCAGGACGAACTTTATTGATTAATATGATGTTATTACAATAGGATACATCGAATTCCATCCATCCATACAAATCCGTAATGAAAATCTCACTTTTCAAGGGCAGAAATGTTTTTCTACCTCTGTGGATTTACTGTTCTTTTCATTTTTAAAGGCAAGTTGAAATACTACCCAAACCAAAGTGTTCTTTTGAATTGAAATTTGTCTTAACCTAAATTCCAAAATCATGCCTCGCTGCATACTCTTTGCATTGCAAGACAAATGTAATTTTTTCAAAATAATCATACTCGTTACACTACAGCTATTCCCACTTTCAAATAGTATGCCATCACATGTTTACCCAATGCTTACTTGCCACGGCACGTTACCCCTCATACAACATGCATACCTCATACAACATGCATACCTCATACAACATGCATACGACCTAGCTTATGTAAACCCATTCTTTCTGTCATTGTTGCCAAGGATGTACAAAGACTTGACATGAAACTAATTTCTTTCCTTCACACTTTTGCATTTTAAACCGAAATCTTTACAATCTGTGATTTAATTGACATTTCGCTAGTCAATTTTCATTTGCATGTTTTAAAAACGTTGTCCCTGTCTTGGTAAAACTCCAATTTTTGTTTATTAAGTTCCTGCGTCTTTTTGTTTTGACTACAATTAACAACAATTAAATAACGTCATGTACCAGGAGTAAAAAAAAAGATATACATTATACAAGACAAATTTACTCCTTTATAATGCTAGCTACCTCATCTTTGATTGGGCAAGATATAAACAACTTCTAAATATCAATAGAATTGCAGTTTATATTAATCTACTATGTTTTCTGTCGTGCTATTGGTCAATAATATCACGTGATACAGATTGTAATCATTCGATTTTTCAGTCAAGCTTTGTCCGAATCAGTTCCTTACGCCAAAATCGTTTCAACCCTATTTCAGATCTAAATAAAGTCTCCTGTTTAAAGTTCAAATACCGCAATAGAACAGCCCTTCTTGCGCTACAACACTCAACTCTGGGTCCAAGCAAATATATTTGGCGATCAACTCTATTATGACAAATTGCCATACGTTTTGCTTCGACATTTAGTTTGCAGAATCAGTCAGCGCTATGTTATTCAGGGTCATGGATACATACTGTAAAATCTGCTGCGAATCTTCTGTTGAAATCTCGAAAAGTGCTGAAGCAAGAGAAATCAATGCCAAACATTAGGATATTTTCTCTGTAAAAAGAACACTTACTCTCATTAATTCCTGTGTTGTGATTCTACACGGTCGTAGTCATCATTGACAAAGGGTTGTCAATCTACTTATCTTCAGATCCACTACTATCCACGGTCTGGGTAATAAAGATGGTAGTAGACATTGCCACTTACAAAAAAAAATTGATATTTTTTTCGAGTCCCGCATTCCTCCATGAAAATGTTGATGAACCACTCTTACTGTTTTAAAACAAAAAATACCCTAAACTCACTGGTCCGTAATAGTGATAGTTCACTGCTGTTTGTGAAATAAATCTAAAAATAGTCCCTCTTTTGAAAAGGACTAAACTAACATTGCAGATATTTTGCAGCCAGCAGTCCCTTTGTCGATGGATGTTCTGTCAAGTTGTTTATAATGGCTAAAGACACTTTGCCAAAACGCAAGATATTCTCAAAGTGTTTCCTTATAAAAAGGTACTTAATTTAAAAACATTGAAATATTTAAAAACAAATGTAATGTAAAACACTACAAGTGGTTTAAGAGGTTTCGAACAAGATCTGTTAATGGAAATCACACACACACACACACACACACACACACACACACACACACACACACACACGCACACACACACGCGCGCGCGCGCGCGCGCGTTAAAAAATTTGTTCAAGAACAAACGACCCTTACAGGCGTCGTAAATCTTACCACTTTGATAGACGGCTTGGATGCAGTGTTTGCTAAGTTGAATAGAACAGGGTCGAATCGACAATCGGAATTGAGAGAAGATGTGGTCTCCATTTAAATCCAGAATTTAATTTAGAATTTTCAAGCTAGTAACTTAGTAATTGCCAAACCATCGTGCTGGAAGGTTATAAAGCAATACTCTGGGAAAGCTACTCGTAATTTGGCGTGGAAACAGAACATTCTGTAAGAAAGACAACGCTTCATAAAGAGCGCTTTAAGGAGACAGGCTTTCGGTATAGTTTAGTCCCTAGTCTCAAGGAGGGAGACGGACTAAAGACTAGTGAAGAAGTCGATTGTGAATCGAAGGCTAGTCGGAAAAGGAGTCGAGGAGAAGAAATTAACGAAGAAGCAGGAGTTAGAGGGGAAGTCGGAAGGAAAGAAGGATTTGACGGGATAGGAGAGATACAGATGAGTAGAAATCAAGGACAGGGAAAATAGCTATCTCACACCCAAACATAAAATGAAACCTACACACACACACGTACGCACGCACGCACGCACGTATGTCTGTCTGTCTGTCTGTCTGTCTGTCTGTCTGTCTGTCTGTATGTATGTATGTATGTATGTATGTATGTATGTATGTATGTATGTATGTATGTATGTATGTATGTATGTATGTATGTATGTATGTATAGGTACTAACGAATGTATTAGAACGAGCCGCATAACATGACATTTTGTGAAATGTCTACTTGTAAAATGACTGTGTTTGCAATAAATCTGATAGAATAGCTTTTTCAGTTTTGTGGTTGTTTTCTGTCCAACGTTTCTGCGCATTAAGACTCGCAATAGTAAATGGTTTCTGACAGATAGAAAGGTGTTTTGATAGATCTTGACGATAAACTAGATTCAGTTATTGGCTCATACGTGCCATTAAATCAACACGTTGTTTACATTTGATGACCGCAGGAATCTTGTCAGCTTAAGAAAGGAAGCGACTAATCTAATTTTACCTGCTTTCAGTGGCAGACATTTTAAGACATCAGTATAAATGAGCGTATAAAGAACAAGTCGGTAATATCAATTTTAGAAATAATACCTTTAATAAAACTTATCCAGGGTCTTTTTCTACAGCGTCTTAAATGAATACAGTTTTTACTCTAACTCATATAATTCTCTAATTGCTATGTCGGTTATTTAAACGTCAATGGGTGTTCCTATTCAACAAAGGTTTGTTGAACCATTCGTCCATGGAATAGTCTGTTAATGTCATAGGTAGAACATGATGCCATAGTTCTTACGGTTTTTTGTCGCAACATCAACTTTTTATCCAGTCAGATTCGATTTCCGATTATGATTTATGTAAGAGTTTAATAACTAGAATGCAACTTATTTGTACTACAGTTGCAGCTACAAAGTACGACTAACGGTAGTTACTCGAATTATGTTATCAACCTACTTGCTAACTAAAGAATAAAACTCACCATGATTCCAGAGCTGTGGAAAAGAGTTTATATAATTGGGTAATTTGCTCCCTGGTTTGGAATCAGTTGTATTTTTAAATATTCATATTTTTTTAATAGCATAATATGTTTGTTAAGTTTCCTAATCATCATGATGTTAGGTACGTAATACGCTATTAACTTGGCATTCAATTCTTAAAATAAAATGTTTTGCGTGATTTTAACCCATTTACAAATGGGGGTTTTAATAACGTTTTAGTACAAACATCTGCGTACTTACATAAATAATATACTTATCAAATATCTGCCGTCATAATTGTTCACAATTGTCTTTCAAACATTTTGAATTTCTAACAATGATTGCTATAATAAGTGTTTGTAGTCCCACACATTTTTTCAAATGTCGCACAAGATCCTTACACTAATTTATAATATATTTGAATTAATTGTTCTCAACAATATTGAACTATTTGCTATTTCCATTTTTCAAAATTTATTTGAGTTTAAATATCACGTCATCTTTCTCAGTGGAGTCAAGGGTCTGTGCAATATAGTGTATAAGAATGGTCCGAAAATGTTCTTTTGCAGGGAAACGGATCTTAAAATTTTAATTAAAACTGCTTTCAATAGTCCAACACTGATACATCTCCTCGTGGTCCAGAAAATGTGGGACTAAATGTTTCATTTTAAATATGAATGGTTAGAAAATATTCTCCTGGAAGGCAATAAGGAACTGGAAATATGTCTTTCTACAAGCTTTGAAAGTGGTTAACCATCTGTAATTAGATACCTTGGCAGTTTGTAAAGAGATTCACAAGATAAGTATAGTTCTACTTAAATCAACTTGTAGTCTTGATGGAATCAGCTGATTATATGACAGACATAATACAAATTGGAGATATAAGGATCAAATGATTACGCTTGGGTAATGTAAATTTTAGCTAATCACTCACAGAGTAAATGACTTTGTATGATTGACACTTTCACGAATACTCAGTCATCATCGTTTAATCCTATATTGAATTTGTTTTACTGTGCTAACAATGAAATCAAACAAAATTTATAAGTAAACTGCGAAGAAAAATACATTACAAAACTATCACTTCAACTTAAACCGCTCTGGTAGAGCATCGGCCTCGAATGTAAAGGTCGCTGGTTCGAGAAGACAGGCATTATGCATCAACTTACACTAGAAAAGCCTTAAGTACAGTATGTTGATTGTTGGTGACTTCGCTTGCAAAGATTTAGGAAGGTGGATGTCCACGTTTATTGCACGCGCGCTGGTGGCGGATAAGTCCATTACGTGACAGGCACGCCCGTCTACAGTGGCTGCAGCGGAATATCTGGGCTTTGGTGGGTGCTGCCGATGATTACCGATTTTTCTTCGTCATCGTTTTTCCTCTGAGCTGGCCGCCGATCTATTTTGTTCAAAAGTTGTAGTGTACTTCGCCAGCTTTCAGAAGCGTGTGATAGGCCTACAGTCACAGACAATGGCCAAACCCTCCTGGCTCTGGACAAGTTCATCTAACGTCGCAGCAAACTGCCACGTGCCATCTACATCGATGGTAAAACCAATGTCAGAATTGCAAACGTATGTGTAGCTTTTGACAGACTATGTAGAAATTTGTAACAGCGTCTATAAGCAAAACGTAAGGTCTACATTGGGTTGCCAACCCTGCTGTATACGTGCGAAACCGAAATCGTATATGGATCCCATTACAAAAAGCTGCCTGCAAATTGGCTGCCTGAGAAAACTGATAAGGATAAGATATCAGAGGAATGACCCAGAGACGGAGGTTCTCACATAGACGGGTATTTCAAGCATCGGCTCTCTGCTATGAAATCAAAGAGGAAATGGTCAGGCCACGTCTCCAGCATATGAGAAGAGAGCCTACCAAAGATGATGTTCTACAGTGCTGAAAGATGGAAAGAGATTTCAAGGTGGTCAGCAATACCATTTAAAAGATTCCCTCAATTTATCCATGAAATACGTCAAGAAATATACTTAATTTTGATGTAGATCAGCACAGGATTGCTATACCTTGCGTAGTCTCATCCATACTAGATCTACATATATTGAATGGAAGAGAACTGCAAAGACAGGTGCAGAAACATGAGCAGCATCTATCTCAGAAATGCAGCACATCCTATATTGATCAAACGAACCAATGCAGCATCTCTGGCAATTGTGCAACAGATAGTTCAGAGCACAAATTAGTTTGATCAGACACTCATGTACTAACAGAAATCGAACCGGTCGGTAATGTCCTGGTCGTCTTGGAACTCGAAGGACGAACAAGAGCATTTGATAAATTACACCATTTAAATGAATAAAATAATTTGACAAAGAATATATACAAATAACAGCAATTATCAAAATCAAATCTAAACAAAAAAAAACTATGATAATGCCAGATATTGTAAAACAAAAAGTGATATATCCAATGAGTATATTTCGACCAGCTAATAATTTGAACGAATTAAAAGATTACACAAGAATAATGATATTTTTATCTTGTGGCTGTTTATTTATGAAAAGTACAAAAACAATTTGCTACCGGTCTATAATCATGATGCTTACTTATTCAAGTAATTTTGTTTTGTGTGAGTCAGTGTTCGTATTTTAAACTTTGAAAATAAAATTTCCTGGGCATGGGATTGATCAACTTTATACTATTTTCAGGTTATATAACTTAATGACATTACGGAACGACATTCATAAACAGTACGTTTATAACTTCGAATAGATTTTTCAATACAAAGTACAAATCAGAAATGCATCCTTGGTGATATGAAGAATTAGCGTGTCGACTTTTGCTTTTGGTTGGGGTCTGCTAACATGATACGATTTAACATTATATGATATCATGATTTAGCGTGAATGATTTAGCGTGATATGATTTAGCGTGATATGATTTAGCGCAGGGGTCTCAAACTCAAATTATCCGGGGGCCGCAATAGGTAGAGTCTGGGTGAGACTGGGCCGCATAAAGTATTCCACAAAAAAGCGATTACAAATTCAATGAAGTACAACTGTTACAATCTGCTCAACCTTTATTAATAACAAATAAAAACATTAAGGGTTCTCAAGAACATAGGCTTCACTTACTTCCTCCTACTCCTTGTTGCCAGAGACCTGGCAGCGCTTCTTCTTACACAGCTGAGCAACATTTGGCTTGAGTGAGGAAGCAACTGAGACCCTCAGTATAGCTTGAAGATGCTCATCAGTAAGTTTGGCCCTGAACTTTGATTTGTTAAAGTTCATAGTGGAAAAGAGCTTTTCACACAGATAGGTACTCACAAAAAGGCACATGATGCGCTTGAACAACCTGGAAATCTCAGGGAAGGTGGTGGGCAATTCTCTCATAAATTGTCCAAGCCTGTCTGTTTTTCCATTCACCTCCCTGAACTTAGCCTTGAGTTCAGAATTGCACTGAAGATCAATCAGCTCCATTTGAAGCGCAGGGGTGGGGGACATCTTCCACATTGAAGGAGAAAGGGTCAGCAAAAATTTGAAAAGTGGCTCTGTGTGTTTTGAAGTCTGCAAACCTCTGATTTATTCCTGTAGCTTTGCAATGGCATCAGTATACTTACTACTGAATGCTGTGCCCGAGTCCATGAGTACTTTGCATGTTGGGAAATGGCAGAGGTTTCTCTGAGAAAGCTGGGCTTTCCATAACACAAGTTTTGTGCAGAATGCCCTGACATTGTCATAGGCAACACTGACAAGCTGCCCCTGGCCTTGTAACTTCTTGTTGAGTATATTCAGCTCCTGTGTAATGTCAACAAGAAAATCCAAGGCCATGAGCCATTTTGGATCACTTAGTACAGGAACAACCACCCCATCCTTCTCCATGAAGGCTTTGATTTCTGCTCTCAACTAAAAAAAACCAACCTTTTCAAGACGTTACCCCTACTAAGCCAACGTACCTCGGTGAAGTAGATAACATCCTCATATGCTGACCCTATTTCCTCTGAAAAGGCGCGGAACTGTCGGTGCTTTAAGCCCCTGGATCTGATATGGTTGATGCATTTCACAACGTCTGACATCACATTGTCAAACTTCAGGCATTTGCTGCAAAGGGCCTGCTGATGGATAATGCAGTGTAGAGCAACGGCCTCTTCCACACCCTCCTCTTCCAGTTTTCTTTGAACATGTGCCACGAGTCCATTTATTTTCCCTGTCATTGATGGCGCTCCGTCGGTTGTTATTCCTGCAAAACTTTTTCCACGGTAAACCGGCATCCACAATGGCATCACACAGCTGGCGGAATATCTCCTGAGCAGTGGTCTGGCCATGTATTGGAATCACTTTGAGCAACTCCTCCATCACTTCAAAATTATCATCAACACCACGGATATATATTGCGAGCTGTGCAGTGTCAGTAACGTCTGTGCTCTCATCAAGAGCGACTGAGTATGCATGGAAATATTTACCTTTCTCACACAGTTGATCATAAATGTTACCTGACAGCTCAGAAATGCGCTTTGCCACTGTGTTGGCTGAAAGGCTGATGTTGCTAAACCGACCCTTCCTTTCCGGACAGACTATACTTGCAGCTTGTAACATGCAATTTTTTATGAACTCGCCTTCTTTGAATGACTTTCCTGCCTTAGCAGTCATCTCACTCACCACGTAACTAGCTTCAACTGCTGCATCACTTTCTTTGTTTGCTTTCTTGAAAAAATCTTGCTGCCTCAGTAGACATGTTTTAAGTTTAGCGACCCGGGCCTCTCTCTCATCTCCCTGGTATTTCGCATACTCCTCAGCATGTCTGGTTAAATAATGACGTCTGATGTTGTACTCCTTGTGCACCGCAACTTTCTCGGTGCGTATAAGGCACGTCGGAATGTCCCTGTGCTCAACAAAACAGTAGTCCGTCTCCCACTTCACCTTAAATTGTCTGTGCTCATCGCCAACCTTTCTCTTCACAGCAGGTTTTGAGAAAGATATGACTGGGGTCGGGTGACAAAAAACGTATTTGCACTGTGTGATAAAATATATTTTCCCTCCACTCGGTAACACTCCCGAATCACGTATCACGAGACTTTGATCTTAGGGAGATTTGGAAACCAAGATAATAAATGAGGCTGCAGTAGTCAGAGAGTGAATTCCCGAATTATGACGTAATTTCTGACGTATGAAATATATATTGCTCGATAATTTCAAATAATAATGTAATATGTGACCCTCCACGATGGTTTCAGTCGTATGTCACCAAAGCTAGTTTTGCGCTAGCGGTGAAAAAAGACGGTTGGTAACAATGACCTTTTGGCTGATATTGAATCAACAAACATTTTTCTTCAGTTTTAGTTACAGTAAAAAAAATCTACATTAATTTTTGCTAAAACAATAACAAATCACTGCACATACTTATGCTAGTTTGTTCCAAAAATTAGGCCAACAAGACATTAAAACTCGAATATTGTGCATCTCGTCACCCCTAACTCCACAAGTAGACCCGGCCGTCACATTGCGTATCATTGTTAACGGCATTATATCCTTAGTAAGAAAATAAAATTCCCGGTGATCTAAAGTAAAAATATTCAGCTAATAAAAAATGCTATGAAAATAATGAACTTCTGGTAAACAAAGACGAAAAAGCATAAAATAAAAAAAAAAAATATGGCGATTCCCACTAGCGATTTTAAAACTAAAACGTGTTCAAACAGAAGGCAGGAGCAGGCAACATTTATGAATTATTGATGCAAAGGAAGATGCTATTGTAGGGAGAATGAATTTTGATTTTTTTTTTCGTAGAAAAGGCCTTTTTGACTAACCCTTTTGAAAGTGACCAAGCTGACAGGCTCGGAATTTCCCTCACTCATTCATACACACTAGCGGCAATTTTAATAAGAATTCTTTGATACTGTGTCAGATTGCTACGATTTACACAGTTATGGTTGTGCATTACCCATTAACTAACTTTTTTAACTTTTGATATATGTATATACAACATTTGAAGCGTGTTTTCTCAAAACCGCACTTTGGCCATGTTTGTCTCATAAAATGCTATAAAATAAAAACGTTTAGTCCGATTTTAAAACGGTTTTTACCATTATAATCAACGTCCAAACCTATACAAACATAATAAAAATCAGAATTAGACTAGTTGGTGAGATTCGACTGAAACCGTCGCGGAGGGTCACAATTATAAATATGAGAATGGGGAAAACGCGCGGGTTGCATTAACACTAAACTTTGCTGTCAGGTAGCGGGCCGCAAAATATCGTCTCGCGGGCCTCAAATGGCCCGCGGGCCGCGAGTTTGAGACCCCTGATTTAGCGTGAATGATTTAACGTGAGCGTGAATGATTTAGCGTGATATGATTTAGCGTGATATGATTTAGCGTGATATGATTTAGGGTGATATGATTTAGCGTGATATGATTTAGCGTGATATGATTAGCGTGATATGATTTAGCGTGATATGATTTAACGTGATATGATTTAGCGTGATATGATTTAGCGTGATATGATTAGCGTGATATGATTTAGCGTGATATGATTTAACGTGATATGATTTAGCGTGATATGATTTAGCGTGATATGATTAGCGTGATATGATTTAGCGTGATATGATTAGCGTGATATGATTTAACGTGATATGATTTAGCGTGATATGATTTAGCGTGATATGATTTAGCGTGATATGATTAGCGTGATATGATTTAGCGTGATATGATTAGCGTGATATGATTTAGCGTGATATGATTAGCGTGATATGATTTAACGTGATATGATCTAACGTGATATGATTTAGCGTGATATGATTTAGCGTGATATGATTTAACGTGATATGATTTAACGTGATATGATTTAGCGTGATATGATTTAACGTGATATGATTTAGCGTGATATGATTTAACGTGATATGATTTAACGTGATATGATTTAGCGTGATATGATTAGCGTGATATGATTTAGCGTGATATGATTAGCGTGATATGATTTAACGTGATATGATCTAACGTGATATGATTTAGCGTGATATGATTTAGCGTGATATGATTTAACGTGATATGATTTAACGTGATATGATTTAGCGTGATATGATTAGCGTGATATGATTTAGCGTGATATGATTAGCGTGATATGATTTAACGTGATATGATCTAACGTGATATGATTTAGCGTGATATGATTTAGCGTGATATGATTTAACGTGATATGATTTAACGTGATATGATTTAGCGTGATATGATTTAACGTGATATGATTAGCGTGATATGATTAGCGTGATATGATTTAGCGTGATATGATTTAACGTGATATGATTTAGCGTGATATGATTTAGCGTGATATGATTTAGCATGGTATGATTTAGCAAAGCCCATAAAGTCATTTTGTATTTCACTAAATAAACTGTTTAAACAGAAAGAAAAGTCATTTTCTTCTTGTCCTGTGATTGATAAAATGAGTTATCTGCTTTGCTTACATACCAATTTAATTAGCATATTACTTCAAGACTTGGTGTAAATCCATTTTCATTTTGACATTTTATAAAACAGTATAATTTGCTTTGATCCTAGTAAGGTCTGAATCAGTCACAATTCCTTCCCATTGTTCTATACATCTTTATTTTAACCTTGATGCTGTCGTGATCTACGTCAGTCAAAATTCATTGCATCTCTCTGTACAGTGTTCTTTTGAGGTACCAGTAAGCGATCATTCCTTGTAAATGTTCTGTGCAGCGTTCCTTTTACTGTGTAACAAAGAACTTAATGTGACAACATCCCGCTGAATGAATTATTCTCTGTTTTTGCGTCAGTTTTATATATATATATATATATATATATATATATATATATATATATATATATATATATATATATATATATATATATTGTTACTCTCTGTACATTATGTTTTTTAATTGTTGTTATTTCGTTTGCATGGCTCTAAATTGTAAAGAATATCTTTAGCTAAATTTTGCCTACCTGACCTAAGTCTGCTACAATTGATATATAAATAGATGCTTACTTATAATAATAATAATAATAATAATAATAATAATAATAATAATAATAATAATAATAATAATAATAATAATAATGAGGACTTTGTATAGCGCCTAATCTTTAGAAGCTCTCAGCGCTTTACAACATCTATAATGACATGAATACACAAAAAGCACCATGAAATTTGGAAACAAACAATGCTGATAATATTTAAGGTAGGAAACATTTTTAGGTCTTTAAGTTTGTTCATGCAGTCGAAAAGGATGTGTTTTAATAGCAATGTGTCTTTGTGTTTACTTTCCACGTTGCTGGGCCCTAGTATGTAAAAACACGTTGTCCATATGACTTCGTTTTCATAATATGAATAATGAGATTACGTTTTTCAGAAGAGGAGCACAAGTATCTTGCTGGTGTGTACACATGGGTGAGGCCAGATAGGTACACTGGACTGGAGTCAATCAGTGAAACGTAGCACAGCATAAACAAAATTTGGGTTTGATTCTGGTATAACTGGATAGACATTGTAGGGTACAGAACAGTGAGGAGGTGTGCTCTGATCGTGGTACTCTAAAGATGATCTGAGCAGCTGTGTTTTGAACTATTTCACGTTTCTAGAGTGGATATTGAGATAAACCAGACAGAGGTGATTTACAATAGGCCAGTCTTGAATGTGCTAACGATCACACAAGTGTTTTAGTGGCATCAGCTTAAAAATATTTGCTAATGGAGCTGATGCGTCTCAGCTCAAGATGTGCAGTCTTGCAATGGTGCAATGTGAGAGTACTGTCCAGAGTAACACATAGGTTTTGTACTGACTGTATGAATGTAATGTTGGTGTTGCTGATATTTATTGTTTGAGGTAAAGGATATAAATGAAAACGTCTTGTGTTGTGATCGTAATGTTCTCAGTTTTATCATCATTCATCTGCAGCGTGTTACATATCATCCATGATTTCACATCAAAAATGCACCTCTCTACTCCTTGGATGGTAACATCAACTTCAGTTGGGTGGCTAGTCTTGTATAGTTGTGTGTTATCGGCAATATATTATTGAGGCACTGGGTGATGATCTATGACACTTGAGAGCGGCTGAGTGTGTAGAATGAAGAGAACAGGTCCAACAACAGACCCCTGTGAAATACCACAACATATATCAACTGGGCTGGAGTGTATTTCATTTATACAATTTGTATCCTGTTGACTAAGTAGGACTTGAACCACTGTAAGGCTATATTATGAATGACAAATACATGCTGGAGACGGTGAATTAATATATTGTGTCAAATGCTGCAGTCAAATCATGGATGGTGATGAGTAGTTTCAGTACTGTGGCAAGGACGATTAATTTGAGAAAGAGGACAAAGAAGAAGATTGCAAATGAAGACGCAGCGCGTACATTTACCATAGGTAAACTTATGTGTACCTTTTAAGTAAAACTTTGCAACAATTTTACCACATAGTTGGTAGTGATACTGTTACGTGCTCAGGCTCGAATAAACAGTAACATAGAAAGAGTGTGAATAACAAGCTTGTAAAAACTTAATAAACAATTTATTGAGCTCAAATATTATCCAGAAAAGAAAAATAAACTTACTGTTTTAAGATTCAATTCCAAAATTAATCCAAAAATAATTCAAAATATAATCCACTAGTGAAATTGCAAAAGTCCTGGTAAAAAAAATGTCCAAATAATTCCAAGTTAGAATCTTAGTGAAGCATACAAGATGGAAGACGATGTCACGTGATGATGTCAGTTCTTGGTAATGACATTCAATGAGCACAATTATTTTCCAGATAAATAACAAAATAAATTCTCTTGATCCAAACGAATTTAAATAATTTCCAATGCAAGGTAATTTAAAATAACTCAAAACGAAACAACTTAATATTCTAACAGCCAAACTTCTACTAAATGGTTCGCTCCAAAACATAATTTATATACCTGTTTTTACGTAAACAAGGAAGGGGTCACATGATCTTCTAGAATCTTTTAGAACAAATTTACGTTCAAAAAATCTCGTACACACCGTATGACCCAACTAAAAATACCCAACTAAAAATAGAAAGATGTTTATAACAAAGTTCCATAATGTCCTTGGAATCAACCAATCATTTTAAAAGCTTGTTTACAACTCTGAAGCTAGGTCAGAAATGAGGTCAACATCTGGTGTTTATTTGTAAAGTACAGATCATCCCACTTTTTAAAAAAATATCTCCCAATGAATGAATCTTAAACTTAAAATGTCAAGTTTGAATCTGACAAACAAACAATTAAAACAGAAATAAATAACTTAAATCAAATATACGTAAAAATACAAACTGCAAACATATGATATGCATCTCAGTTTCGATCGTGCTTTGATGTTTTATATGATGCTTTATATTTTGTTACATTCGTACCTCATATTTTTCCAGATTTCAAGATAGAATTTTAATTTCTTTTATAATTGAAGAAAACAACCCACGATTAAATAAGTATTTTTTTAGTTCAATTTGCATGTACATCTCTCTTACAATCCATAGGTACTCTGCCAGTCAGTTGATGAAAGAGCGAATAACATGGTATCCGAAGAATACACAGTGACCCATGCTGGACATTTGTTGTTTTGCGATTAACCCGGATTTTAAGAACCTAACGTTCAAATAGCATTTAGATTGTGAGAGTCCATACATTTAGGGATAATTATCTCACCGACGAGTTTATGTCAACATTAACGCACAGATCGATTGATCGATAAATAGATCGATCGAGAGATAAAGTGATGTTGACTAGCATCTGTATATTGAACTCCCTGACGACTGATATGTGTTACATTGCTCTGTACATTGTATTCCCTTAAGACTTATATATGATACAAAGCTTTGTATATCGTACTCACTGAAGACTGATATGTGATACAACTATTATTAATTATTACTATGAAATATCTATGCAACAAAACTCTTACCAAAACAACCTAATAGTGTTTATCTACCAGCGTCTCTATATACCTTATATATTCAACTGTATTAATACAAATTTGCTAAATAAATGCTTGCCACTAACTTTGACCATTTAGAGTCATTAAATGCGTGATATGTCCAAAACGATTGATGGACATATTTTCTCAGATAGCTTTAATCTAAACCAAATTTCTTTGCAATAACGGACAAAAACATATTTTAATACAAGTGTTAGTCAACATATACCACTTCTGGTTTTCATTCAAGAGAATAAAAACGACTGATAAATGAAAAGCCTAATCTTATTCATTAACTACAGAAAATTCGATGGCACGCCATCTCCGAATATCTGTATTGTGGAAGTGTATCTAATTCAGAATGAAAGCAATTTGAAGCTGTGCACGCGATTGCAAACTCCCACATCTACATCCCCGCCCTTCAAACACCAGCCCGTCCCCCACCCCGACCTTAACAGTTACCTAAAGGTCACATTCAAATATTACATAAAGTATCTGTCTTGAATGACTTTGATCTAAGTTATCAGATTTAACAAAACGTCACTCTTCATACCATCTGGAGCACCATATGAAATTGTTTTCGTTATTCTATATCCCTGTCTTTCGACTTTTCAAAGATTAAATTCATTCTATCCTAAAGTGTGACCAGTGACATGATTTAACTCAAATGGTATGTTCACATGTTTATTGTTATATTCTGTTGAACCCCTACCCCCAGTGCACAGCCTAAAAGGTGTTATAACATACATGTCATGTTTTGAGGGTTTAAAAACTGTTTCAAAGGAACATCAAATTCTTAATCAACTAAAAAGGGCAGATTTGTATTGTTGACCCTATACACAGGTTCAAGGGTTTAAAGCTGGTGATTGATTTGCCAATGTTGCACTGAAAAGTTTGGAACCTTTACATCCAGCCTCCATCCTACTTGAAAGTCATAAGTTTATAAGCCGTAACATGAACAAAAGAAAAAGTTTTTCAATTACAAATATTTCTCAAAGTCCAACATTCCCCTACCACAACAAGGTTTAGTTAAAGCCTATTTTTTGACCATATCACTTTTACCAATAGACAGGAGTGCACGAGAGGGTTTAAATCTATTTTATGCATAAATAGTCTTAAATACCATTTGATTTGATACCCATGCTGTCATTTCTTGGTGCTGTCCTAGATTTTAATATTTCAATGTCCACCACCCCTATATCGGAAAGGGGTGAATTGGGGGGGGGGAGCTCTGAATAATATGTTGCATGCGTGGTAAATTCTGAGTTATTTGGGGCATTGTGAAATTTTAATACACGATCGGCAGGGAAGAAATAGCATTTCATGTAAAAACAAATTACTTGTAAATCTGACCTGATGCATAAGTAGCCTCTGAGGATGTAGATAAAGATGTAGATGTAGATAAAGATAAATTCCCAGAGTTCTTACTGCAAATGTGCACCTTACTGGATAGACACCTGATAAGTTCTCGCTGTACCAATTGTAAAACTTATTGCCAAAAGGTACGTCCAAAAAAATTCCTTAGACAGAGTTTAGGATAGTTTGCATAATTTCTAGTAGTACATGAACAATTACGCAATGAATGAACTACATATATATAATTCAGAAATATAGTGCAGATATTTTTTTTTAAATACCCTCCAAAACAAGCAACTCAATATTTGAATGTGATTCCGATGTCTGAATGAAGCTGAACTGTGCTTGAATAGAGATAAATTCGCAAAAATATTGACCTCAAACCAGTTATAATCAGACAGATAATATACATTTTATGTTTTAGGTATTCTTGGACACAACACTTTTTTGGGCCATTTTTTCTTGGTACGATCCATACTGGGTACACAACAAATGTTGTGGCCATTTATTCTTGGTATGATCTTAAATGTTTGGATATAATTTCGATGTCTAAGTACAGCCGAAGTACGCTTGAGTAGAGATAAATTCGCAAAACTATTTATCTCAAACCAGTTATAGTCATACAGATACTGTACATTCTATGTTTTAAGTATTCTTTAACACAACATTTTTTGTGGCCATTTCTTCTTGGTGGGATCCATACTGACAACACAACAAATTTTACGGCCATTTATTGTTGGTATGATCGTTACTGACACATTTAAATTATGCCACTACGATGTACAAATTTTTATTCAACAAAAATATATTATAAACACTTTTTAAACACCACAGTGTGTGTGTGTGTGTGTGTGTGTGCGTGCGTGCGTGCGTGTGTGTATGTGTGTTGGTATACTTACTCTGCCATCATCCACTTTAGTCGTGTAAGTTAAATTGCACATGTCAGATCGACTCATGTGCTCGAATCAGAGGTACTTTATTCCTTAATGGTTTCAAGATTCGTATTAAATTTATTTCTTCTAATAATTAATAATAATTAAAACGGTTTTGGCATAATTTTCGTTTCATAAAACACATGGTTTAACTTTATGATCACTATGTACACTTGCAGGTCTAAGACCAAAATAAATTGGAATTATGGCGAAACTGCAATGTTTTTCATTCCAAATGTCCTGTTTCGTTTATAAGTAGTTCAAATTTGAATATTTAGAGAGCTGAAAAATATAATTTTTCCCCATCCTTCTAGCAGGCAACAAGAGAAGCAGGCTGTGTATTAAAAGTCAGACCAACGTATCTTGACGTCACATTATTCAGTCTAGAATGAGTTCGATCATAATCTAATCCTACCACTGACTTAACGATATGCTTACGTGCACGATCTCTTTGGTAACAAAATCCGTGCGACGTACAGATAGTTCGATCATCGACCATGGTCTAGTTCCAGAAGTTAAGATGCACATCTTTTGAGCGACCTGTGTAATCGGACCGTCGTCCGTAGTCACATCAAGATGGTGGAGTTTTGTCAATTACTTTAAAAATTACGTAAGGCACGTAGCTGATTTACCTCGGGCATATCCCAGTCCGACTGGGGACTATCTTTTACACTGTAATAAGATAGGAGTACGTGGACGGAAGGTCTGCAATATGTTGGCGAATTTTAGAACGCATGAAATATAGTCTGAATTACATTCTAGTAAAGAAAACTTTAACATGATCGAGATTTCAAACATTTCTACTTTTGTTGTTTAATATTTCCTTCTACGGCTGTACGTGGTAAATTTTCTTCTAATTATAGACTTCTAATTAGTCTGTTTCTACTTGTTCGTATGTAATGATGATTCATGCACGCGCGCACGGGTGTGTATGTGCGTTGCTTAAAACGTTTGTAAACCTTTGTACTCATTTGAACATGTTATTGATTCTGCTGTGTTTGTAACATGCAAAACATAATAATTTCAATATGTGGCAATTTTGAGATAATCCTAAATTCTAAAATACTCTTGTCAGTTATGATATTTGTAAATCAAGAAGAATTATAGCACATACAGCAGCACGGTTCGGACACAAAATAAAGCGTATCACGGAACCATTATTTATCTAATGTATATTTAAACTGTTTGACATTTTGGTTTGTTATCAATCGTTTTCTTCCTTACAAAGTGTTACTTATTTGTATTCTCTGCTGACGTGCGACTAACCCGATTCTAACTGGCAATTTCTTCTTTTTGTTTATTTTCTTTTTTTGTAGACTGTGAGATTAAAAGGATTACAGTTTATAGTTATGCGACGTTGTATTATCACTTCTGGCAATATTGTCATTTAAAACATTTAATATGTCTTAATTGCTAATTGTTTTTAAAATATTATTTGCATTCGAAAAATAAAATGTATTATGTATTCGCTAATAAGTTGGGTTCAATGATGCGTCGGCAAATCGGGGTCTATGCAGTTCGTTAGGGGAAAGCAATAAAACAAACAACATGGACCCTGATCTGCAGATGCATTATGATGGCTCTTTGTTTTTGTTATTTGATCGGCATATAAGTGAGTACATACGGTTTATGTTAAGGCTACAAAACTTCTCAAATTATGTCTACACAACAGACACACGTGCACACACGCAGGTGAATATGCCTGCCATTTTATGATTAAACAGTTTAAAATCAGACATTAGATTATGTTCCAGAACGATATATCTGAGGGGGAGTATTCCGTAGCAGACGCGGTAATATTATTCATTCCATACATTTCAGTTACAGCATCGTCCAAAGTATTATTTCAAAGTTGTATGAATTGACTTTGCAAAGGGTTACAATATCCTTCTGCAATGCGTAGGCTCATTAACCACAGTGCGCGTGTGTCTTTGTGGTTGGAAAGCGTTCTGCTTTCCGATTGGGTGAAAATGCTATTTTCCTATTGATTCCGACCACCCCTTTCTATTAAATAGATGAGATAGCTTCAAAGAAAGTATTCGCCAATAGCTGCCCCCAGAGAAAGTATTCTCCAATCACCGGCTTTAAATTTCTGCAGCATATTTACCGTTACCTTGGAAACACTTACCTTCAAACTATAATAAGAAATTTTGCTGTGCCGCAGATAACTTTTGTCCGTTTCAAATGTCAAGTCCTATCTTCCATGCGAAAAGTTGTCTATAAAATTACCACAGTGTGTTGAAGGTAAGTGTTTCTTTAATTGCTATTTATCTTTTTCAGTTCCATTATTTAATCCCAAAAAAATTTCCTTACATGCAATTTAACAGACGACATATAAATAATAAAATTCTATCCGTTTCAATAAAATGAGGGAACATTATACAAATTTTGTGCAATGTTTTCAAGATTTAAATATTTCATGGGAAACACTTTTATGAACACATTATGAAAAGTTGGATTTTTGGGAATATGAATCCACTGCAACGTGTATTCTCTGAATAATTGAAAAACGTCAAATCGCATAATTATGTTAATTGCAATGCTACTTAATAGTGTTAGCATTAAATACTTTTGTCGTAATTTAAAGAATTCATTTTTCAGCACGATGGATAATACAAATTGCTGTAAAATAAAACTTTTTTAACACATGTTCTTGTATTGCAAAATAAAATACTTCCATAGTTTCCTAAATCTGCATGCATTGTTCCAAACTGATGGTGATCTGCAAAGACACTTTAACAAAATGTTTGCAAAAATCAATATCCAGCAATTTTCTGC
Organism: Unio pictorum; assembly: GCA_030141615.1. Taxonomy (NCBI): domain Eukaryota; kingdom Metazoa; phylum Mollusca; class Bivalvia; order Unionida; family Unionidae; genus Unio; species Unio pictorum. The sequence continues at coordinate 8,457,125 of JARLTB010000075.1, forward strand.
AATATTTGCTTATCAACTATAGTTAAATCAAACTAATTAAGGAATGCTGCAATATGATTTTATCTTTAAAATCAAAAAAACTTTCATATCAGATATGACTAAATATTTTGCAGGAATTTTGATGCAGGATCTATTTCGATGAATACGTTTTGTGCCTTTGATGCCCATAGCAACAGTTCATTCACTTTAAATTTACTGTTCTGAATTCAGCATTATTCGTCATGTTGTATTCCAACATACTCTTTCATTGTCGTATAACAAAGGCATTGAAGTGTTTGATGTGTACTTGTCTACAATGCATGTCTGGTAAAGACCAGATCGCTCTCTTTCACGTATATTAGGTATATCTTCCAAGAAAATAAACCGCTCCGTTGGCCTAGTGGTTAGAGCCTCCGCCGCGGTCGTGGGTTCTGGTATTAACGGCTGCCTTGAATTAAGAGGTTAGTGTTAGGACTGGTCGCCCTGGTGCCAGGATAATGTGACTGGGTGGGACATCATGCTACATGTCTGCGGCATGATGCCCCAATGCTAGATAGACATCATTATAAACTACCTCACTGCAGACATCATAAAGATATAACTTAAAAATTGTTCAAGCCACGTTAAAAATTAAAAAATACAAATCACACACACATATTGTATTTTTTTTTTTTGGGGGGGGGTATTTGCTGTTGTGTTTAAAATTGTCCTATGTGCATCATTTGTTTTAATTTTTGCAATAACTCTACGTACTGGTGACGTTTCTCACAATTATTTTTTTTCTTTCGCTTTTAATTTTTTTGATTTCACGTGGGAGACTAGATACTTAAAACAAAGTCGCTATAAATTAAAAAAAACGTGGAATGGTGTACGCGGATTATAAATTGAAATAAATACACAAGATATTTTCATTATAATTACTGAAAATGCTATACATGGCTTTGCAACCATCATAAATCTCTCATATGAACGATTTTGTCTATGATCAATTTGTATCATCGCCACTAAATAAACCTCGCTACTGTTTGGCGATTTACTATCCAATTTTGGATATATCCTAAGACATCCAACTCGGATAACATATGTATATATGTTAAAAGTAACAAAATCGTTCCAAACACTTGCTCCAATACATTTGTTTATTATCATGACTTGCTGATTTTAATCTAATGAATATATTGAATGTAATTTAAAATAAATAAAATTGTTAAGAAACAACGCTCTAACGTGTGCTTTTGAAAAACGGAAATTAGTCCATACTTATTACAGTTGTAAAATCTTCAGTTTAAATGGTAAGTAGGTTTGCATAGTGTCAAGCTCTTCTTTCTGGAGGTAAACGAATCTTAGTTGGTAATCCCATAAAGCCGAGATGGAAGTGATCGGTTTTGAAAGACACCGGAAGTAAATGAAGTTTGGTCTATGGCTTGCCAACTACCGTAAAGCATTCGCATTCTTTGTTTCCATGTGCATATAATTCGAGCAGACTAAAGACAAGATCTGACATCAACTGTCCCTTTTGATTGCAAAGAAAGAAAATAAATCTAACAGTGTGCATAAACAGTACAATTTCGTTACATTAATTGATATTTATAGTATTTAATTTTTTGCACATCCATGACCGTCACGTTTAGAGTAATGTTCATTTAAACATTCGAAAGCTTCGTATCTTTAAACATATTCAGCAGCAAGTTCGTACCGAATAAGTCCACATCTACTTGGAATATGTACGTATCACTAACTTAATAAGATTTCTATGGTAAACGTTATACTAAGAAGGCCAATATACAGTGGTTTGTACGATGTGAACCCCCCTACTGTGTTCGTCCATGTTGTATTTCAAAATGTGTATTAGTCTCGCCCATTTCTGATTTTTCAATACAACACGAACTTGCTCAGCAAAATACTTAAAAATGTCACTGTCTACTTTTTTTTCTTAATTAATTATTTGTTAATGTAGTATCCTAATCATATTAATGTGAGAAAAGTTAAGAAGGTCCTGAAAGTTCTATGATTTTGACCTTATGAGGCATTCCCAGGAGTCAATCGACCTAATTACTTTAATTACTACTTCCAGTAGACGGGATTAAGGATGCACAATATGAATCGTGCTCCCCGCAGCATGTCGTAAAAAAACACTACTGTGGGCAACGATGGTGCCCTGGAATGTATCCCTTGAAGCTGTTCCGGTCGAGAATGTTTTTGAGTTTGTTCAAGAGTGCGGTTTATATTGAGAATTCGACATTATGTTTTGAAGAATTTACTTTAGTTGATGGTTCTATTTTTATTTTTCATGATTTTTAAACTTATGCCATGAATCACTATACACGCATATTTTTAGAACCAAAGGAGGGGGTAAATGTTAATGGTAATGCGTCAGCATAAAAGGGTAGAAATGTTGGACAAATTAGAGGCTATTGTTATTTGTTCGAATTGAAACATTGCGTTACTTTTCGTTTATATCATCCACTTTTAAATTACTTTATCATTAAAATTAATTTCTTATACATATGTGTAATGGCTTATTTTCAAGAATATTTCACAAAACGAGGTGGAATGTTCAAGTGGGTGTTGGGGGGGGGGGGTAAGAGGTGGAATGTTGTAGTGGGTGTTTTTTTTTTTGGGGGGGGAGGGTGTACAAACTGAAGAGTGCTCTATAAAGATAGACGTATTGTTAAACATGAAAATACCTTGAGGGTATTTTCCAAATTAAAGGATGAACAAACGTAATTATTTTCTTATTTGACCGAAAGTAACCTCTGAAGAGAAAATCATTATTTTCCCCCTGACAAAACAAACATAGTGTATTTGATAGTATATATAATTGACCAATGTTTCCATGTCAGGGATTTGGTGTAAATTGGATAAAAAACAAAACAAAATATATATCATAGTAAGTAAGTAAATATTCCACAATAGTAGATCTAAAAAGAAAGATAAAACCACATATGTACATTTTATGTGTGCACAATTTGTTATGCTGCATAATTTATTTGCGTGTCTGTGTGTGTGTGATTTGGATTTTTAACATAGCTTTAACACGTTTTCAGCCATACCGCTATATATATATATATATATATATATATATATATATATATATATATATATATATATATATATATATATATATATATATATATATATATATAAAGTTATGATGACACCGAGACAACCAGTCCAAACACTGATTCAGCCGGGGTTCACACATCCGAAGCGGACGCTCTAACCACAAGGCCTCCGAAAACATCTATAGCATTGTGTTATTTTTTATATCAACGTTAGATTTTGAAACCGAAAGACAACGATGTAATGTATCGGCTTGCGCAGAAAACATTTAACTGTGTAATGTTTGTGATTTGTGGAATTAACTGATCGTAATTTTAGATGTCATTCTGAGATATTGTCACGGAATATATCATGAGCAATAGAGTGGTCGTTTAAATGTTCAATGGGAAATCAGTTAAACAAATCTTTAAACTAGTTTTAAAAAAATCATAGCGCTAAGTTGGAAAACCATGTATATGTCGCTGTTTAGCAAATATTAAACGAGTAAAAAATTGTCAGTGACGGATGATATTGTAATATTTTTGAATTCCGCGTGAAAGATATTAGTTTCTTAAGCGCATAATTACACCTTAAAAATGGACTAATCCAAAGTAACAAGCTTTAATGTCATCTAACCATATACCGGTTCTCGTCAAAAATGAGCGATTATGTCACTTTGTCGAATTACGAATGGGAACTTTTTGTAAAAAGATGTATTTTTTGTTGTTAACGGTACTGTTGCGACATTGTCTTTCTCGAGGATATGTCGAGGCAAACAACCCGAGGGTCGGCGATCTATCGAACCCACTACCCTCGGAGTAGAAGTCTATCATCTGAGCTCCGGCAACGCTCTTCACCGTTTTTGGTATAAATATTCTAATCCTGCATTTTAATTTTCTTTTAGAAATAAAACTTTTATTGATATGAGACGAAAGATACAGATGAATTACTTCTTATTTTGATAAAATATATAGCTTCGTGGATAAATGGCTAATTTTAACTCCAATTTATAACGAAAAAGTTAAAAAGCTGGTAATTTGGATGCCGCACACCACTATCCCCCAATCACACCAAAACCACCCATAAAATACATTTTCGACTCTTTGGTTATTAATAATTGAATCTGTACTGCGAAATTTAGAATGACCCACATACTTGAGACTGGCAAACATTCTATTACTAAATCAATAGTATAGTATAATTCCTTTATCCTATCTGTTGTATACACGTACAGGTGACCTACACGACAGTATTAAATTCATATTCCCTTTGAAAGTTACTGTTGTCTACCTCCTTATTCTCGAAATCATTTAGAGAACTGTGATCAATCAATCTTGTTACAGATGACAAAACGACTATCAGCTGCCAGTGAAATCATATTCCATCTATAAAATAAAACAAACACGTGAGTTTACAACATGAATTCGGTTATTCATCTTATTTCTAACATGTTTCGGTTAGGTGATTACTTTGTGCTCTTGTTATTACCACTGACTGGCAAACTTACGCGTCGGTATATTCAGGCCATGGTAATATTAAATCGTTTTCGAAAGAAAGCAAACGCATTACGGGAAAATTAACTGCACCTACGCGTTATCTCGTTTTGGGTTAATAATGGGAATGCGCGTTTCTCAAATCGATTCACGGTTAAAGTCATCATTTAACAACCTGATTTTAAAAAAAATGTACGAGACGTTTTATTCGACTTAGATTTAAAAATGATGAATAACACATTTTCGTAAACTTCAGCACGCTAAATTAGGATGTAGTTAACAGATGTCGCCAAGCGAGTTATCTAGATTACGCACACGCATACAGCAAAGTAGTTGATAATATATAACAAGTGGCACAGGATGTGCTCCAAAGTGGCCGCTATCATCTTCCACTGTTATAGGCATAAATCATCGCTTAACGGAACCATAGAACATAACAAATATCTCGTAAAGTCAGCATTAATCAATAAATTGTTCTATGGACTTATTCGTGGTTCGAAATCGTCAAGCTTTGTGCTCTTTAATTTTTTAATCAAACATGAAACATTTTAGCAATACAATAATAGTCACTTTGCATATTCTAAGAACGCGCGAGATTTCTGAGACTTCAATCGATATAGCCAGTGCACCTGTTATAATACTAGTTAAGGCTTCCTTAGTTTTAAAATTTACCTATGATGGCATAGACAATAAATGCATGTGTTTACTCTGACATTGCTTTCAGTAAGACGTAAGAAGGCATTCAAGTATAAAATATTTTCGACATTCAGCCATCAAATCGTTTTCAGTTTAATGAAGTGTTAAATCCGGATCTTTGACCTTCATAGTTGGAACCTATTTCCAAAAAAAATTGATGTGAGACTCCCCTGGCATGCTCGAGCGATTCTCATCTAGAGAGTTGAAACTTGATTGCACTCAACTCGTGTGTAGTGGCAATTGAATGTCAGCCACTAAAAAGTTTAACGCAATTAACAAATGTCGAGAATTTTCAACCAATCTCATTTATCATTAAAGCAAATTTCACACTCAAGCATGTACGCCTGCTTGTTAAATTAGACATCAGCTCTCTCAAGTCATAAAGTTCTACACTTTACAAGTTGTTTTTGATTGGATTACGTGTGGCGCTTTTTATCTCTTACGCCGTTGTATTTGTCATAATGAACAATCTACCAAGCACTTCAAACTTCTAAACCCTCCTTATACGATTCTTGTTCTCGCTTTTGATATGATCCAGAAATGCAATGACAGAAAATGTAGCAATGACAGAAAATGTATTTGTATGAACAACATTTTGTGCACAAAGATGATTTGAAAGCAAGCAATAAAGGCGTTAGTATACATGTGCCCCGATGCATATGGTTTGAGATCCTCAATACACATTGTTGGTGAACTCCTATGTCCCTATTGTTGGTGAATACATATGCCCATATTGTGTAGGATAATACAAATGTATCAAGAAATATTAGAATATTATGGGACGGACAGTTAACTATCGATCATAGTCCAGGACTTATTTTATTAGGATCTACTCGTGAATCCAATTTGTGTACAACTTATTTTATTTGGACATACTATTGAATCTAATTGAAGTACCGCTTGTACTTATTAAGAAATAATCTTGAATCCGATTTGAATAGAACTTGTTTTATCGCGATGTACTCTTGATTGATTCTGATTTGAATAGAAATTGTTTTATTGCGATGTACTCTTGAATCTGATTTGAATAGAACTTGTTTTATCGCGATGTACTCTTGAATCTGATTTGAATAGAACTTGTTTTATCGCGATGTACTCTTGAATCTGATTTGAATAGAACTTGTTTTATCGCGATGTACTCTTGAATCTGATTTGAATAGAACTTGTTTTATCGCGATGTACTCTTGAATCTGATTTGAATAAAACTTGTTTTATTAGGATGCACTATTGAATCCGATTTGAATAGAATTTGCTTTATTAGATATTCTCGTGAATCCATTTGAATATAACTTTTAGTCACGATGTACTCTTGAATCTGGTTTAAATAGAATTGTATTATCACGATGAATTCTCGAATCTGATTTGAATATTTATCACGATGAATTCTCGAATCTGATTTGAATATAACTTGTTTTATTAGGATGTACTCTCAGTGGCGTAGCGAGGGTGTTTGGCACCCGTTGCAAGATTCATATCCCCCAGGCGTTGCGGAGAGTATTTGGCGCCCGAGGTGACTGGATAAGTACGTATGACCCAGATTCAGTCTGAAACAAAGTTAATCTGAATGATCCAGACATCCGGGCACGGGCTTAGTTGTTTATTTAGTTGTTTTTTCTGAAGCATACTTTGAAAAAGTATACACTGAATCATCCAATCCTCTTTTTCTGGTGCCCCCCCCCCAAGAGGGTGCCCGGTGCAACTTGCACCCCTTAACTACGACACTGTGTACTCTTTAATCTAATTTTAATAGAAATTGTTTTTATCACGATGTACTCTTAAATCTGATTTTATTAGAACTTGTTTTATTAGGTTGTACTATTGAATCCGATTTGCTTTATTAGGACGTACTCGTGAATTCGATTGGAAACTTTTCCATCCTTGGAAACTTTTCCATCCATATTTTCATAATTGAAAACTATGGCAAGAAGATAGATATAGATGTATTGACAACAAGCAAACTGACAGACATACCTGTAACAAGCAAACTGACATACATACCTTGAACAAGCAAACTGACAGACATGCCTTGAACAAGCAAACTGACAGACATACCTTGAACAAGCAAACTTACATACATGCCTTTAACAAGCAAACTGACAGACATGCCTTTAACAAGAAAACTGACAGACATATCTTTAACAAGCAAACTGACAGACATACCTTTTACAAGAAAACTGACAGACCTGCTTTTATAAATCAAACTGACACGCATACTAAACACTGGAGTATTACCTAACTCAATTTCCACTCATTTTACATCTTTACTTTTTTTTAAACACAATTTATTTAATCATTATTATCTAATCTATATCATGGATCTACCTTAAGTTTCTCTGTTCTAATATTTGCATCTATTATTTAAGGCAAGACAATCAGTCCGTTAGTATTCGTGTTCCAGGATGCCTGATTTGCACTATCAGAGTTACAAGATAGGCATAATTACATACTATTAGTAAGACTAATGCAGGCATAGTTTAATATTTCAGTCTTTGATGATTATCCGGATAATTATTTTGGAAACGACAACCGAAATAAGTCAATTTACCGGCAATTATTTGTGTGTGGGTGAAATTAGCGTTATGAACACCCTCACGATAGAGTAATGACGATGACAAAACTTGTGGTTTCGTGTAATTAGTAATTGTTATATATATAACCTGATGACTCGAATATTTCCGAGAATATTGGCCACTTATGTCTTCGAACACCGAACCTTATCACACGGATAAGGTGATAACATGTAAATGTTACATTGCATAGAACATAATCTATCCGAAATGTTTAGAAAATGGTATGACCGTTTATGTTTTATTTAGAGCCTGAGTGTTCCGTTTTCTGAGTTGAATTTAGTATTGGCCTAAGATGGTGACATGTTTGTGTAACCCTTATCGGAATATATGTTGATTGACTGTCTTGTTCGAGGGTAGTTTAGTGTTTTTTTTAAAAAATTGTTTCATTAATGAGACTTTTTTAAAACCACGCGCTTCCTTTCAACGTTTGTTTTACAAGAAAAGCCTCTTATAGAAACAAGTATTGACATTGATAAAAAAATCGATGAAGATTCGTTTCATCCTTTTGCGGCAGAGAACTAAGTTTTGAAATGCTTGTCATTTGTGCTCATCTTGGTTAGAAATTCTCTTGAAGTGACGCTTACAATTGCAAATTATGATTGAATATATTTGCTTCAGCAAGATAATTGCCATGTCATCGTGACATTTCGATGGCTTTAGTAAAACAAAGGAGTGGAAGAAAATTACAAAAACATAGCATAATTTGACGTTAAAGAATGTAATCATTGATTGATTATCGATAATCTCTCTCTCTCTCTCTCTCTCTCTCTCTCTCTCTCTCTCTCCTAGATTTCTAGACGATTTTTCTCCGTATAAATTTCTCCAGATGACGTTGAATCCGTCACTGAAACTAAACGTAAATGTTTCAAAATGGATGTTCAAAATTACTTAGAAGGAAAATGTGACAAACTTTCCTTCAAGTGGAAATATTAGATTCCATACCTTCGACACATGACCATAGGACACAACACTACAGAGGTGTATAGGTACATGAGTATATTTACGGTAAGCAGTTTAAAAGACCTTATACCCCCTAACATAATACATCTAATACAATTGTGATGTCCGTTCAGCTAGGGTAGAATTACATTGGGGTGTCCGTTCATATTTATCACCAAAACATGTATTTAAGAAACGAATGTCATGATCTATTTGTCTTGATGTATAGCAGATATAAACTTATATATAAATTAAAGCATAGATCTGCATTATGTAGACATATAACTGTCAAAATTCGTTCTAAATGGAGACTATTTTACTACGAATTACCTCTGAACTTTCCAGCTCTTCAACCTGTGAGCGACTTGTCAATACACATGCATAGGACATTCCTATTATTTAACGACGTTTAACGGACGAATCTTGAAATGTTGTTAGTATTTTTGGGTAAGAGGAATGGGAGGAGCGGGGCGGGAGAATGGTAGAGAGCACTTTATGCCCCTCCAAAAACAAATGTGTGTTTCCGCCACAATTTTACAATGCCGACTCTAACATTAAAAGAAACAATAACATTTATTTTAAATTTCCGAAATCAATTAGTGCATCTAACTAAGCTAAGCTAGCTTAGTATTTCAAGGTCTGAGTCCATTATATATATATATATATATATATATATATATATATATATATATATATATATATATATATATATATATATATATATATATATATATATATATATATATATATATATATATATATTATATATTTCGATCTTGTTTTTGTTGGGCAGATGGGCAGCTATCCAGCATGCCCGTCCTCACACCCAAATCCAGCTATCCCTTTTCCGTTCAGTAATTTTCACTTGGAAGTTCCATGATCGTAATCCAAATTTAAACAGTTACAGTTGCATCAAACCTGTTTCTGCTTCCGAACTCTTACCCCGGCCGAGTCATACGAAAAAAAAATTACAAAATGGTTCTTGCAGCTGCTTCGCTTGGTACTCGGCATTAAGAGATTAGTCTTATGACTGGTCTGTCTGATTTCAGGCTAATGGTACTAGGTACTAGATGCTATAGGTCTACGGCATGATTTCCCATTGCTAGGCATCACTTACAACTGCCAAAAATATATGACTGGCTTATATTACTAATTACCATTCTATTAATGAAATGGTACCTGTTATTTTTCTCCTGATTCTTAATACGATGCTAACAAATATGTTGAGCTTGCATTCAGATAAAACGTTTCCAAACTGGCTCTGATCCCATTCAGCCGTGTTTAATAACGTCTGTTGATCAATACATGATAAGCAAATTTGTTCTTCCTAATTGTAACTTAGAAGCTTGTTATCGTCAGACAAAAATATCAGACCATAACAAATTTGCATTAGAAACGTCTATAACAAAATATAATTGTTCTCCTTCAGTAGTATAAAGCATGCTAAATTATTGATTTTGTTACGTTTTATGTTAGGCTAACATACGTCTGAAGGTTATTTACATCCCAAAACAATAGCAAGAAATGGTCAACGGTTCATGTGTCCTAGCTTTAACTCTTAAATTGCTTCATATCAGAACAGAACAAAATATAAACTTTATTCGGACCTTAACTCTACATCATCCATCAATTTGAAAAATTACAAATATGGCACACGTGATGCGTGCAATAACAAAGTACCGAGTTATGTAATTGTACAACCGCTCCGGTGGCCTAGTGGTTAGAGCGTCCGCCGCGCAAGCGGGAGGTCGTGGGCCGAGTCATACCAAAGACTTACAAAAATGGAACTAACAGCTGCCTCGCTTGACGCTCAGCATTAAGAGGTTAGTGTTAGGACTGGTCGGCCTGGTGTCAGGATAATGTGACTGGGTGAGACATCATGCTACATGTCTGCGGCATGATGCCCTTGTGCTAGACATCACTATAAACTGCTTCACTGCATACATCGTAGCGATATGACTGAAAAATTATTAAAGCTACGTTAAAAATCCTAATAAGACAAACAAATAAAATGTAATTGTACACAGAATATGTAATTGTACACATCCAACTAAGACAGTATATGCACAAGCCCATACTAACTGTACACACAATGTGTATGAATACGTCTATAGTAATCATTCACAGAATATGTAACTAAATACGCCCATACTAACTATACACACAATGTGTATGAATATGCCCATAGTAATCATTCACAGAATATGTAACTAAATACGCCCATACTAATAGTACACATAATGTCTATGAATACGCCCATACTAATTTTACACATAATGTCTATGAATACACCCATACTAATAGTACACATAATGTCTATGAATACGCCCATACTAACTTTTCACATAATGTCTGTGAATACACCCATACTAATTGTACACATAATGCCTATGAATACACCCATACTAATTGTACACATAATGTCTATGAATACACCCATACTAATTGTACACATAATGTCTATGAATACACCCATACTAATTGTACACATAATGTCTATGAATATACCTACATACTAATTATACACAGAATGTGTATGAATACGCCGATTCTAACAGTACACAAAATGCTTATGTATATGCCAATACTAATCGTACACAGAATATATATATAGGAAGACGCCCATACTAATCGTACTCAGAATGTGTATGAATACGCCGGTACACAGATGGTGGATTAATACGCCTACACTAATCATACACAAAATGTGTGTATGAATACGCTAATTCTAATCTTACACATAAGTTGTATATCACGAATACTAATTAGTACACAGAAAGTGTATGAATACGCAGATAGTAATCGTACATAGATTGTAGATGAATACGCCCACACTAATCGTATACATAATATGTTTAAGAATACGCCTATACTAATCGTACACATACTATATATATATATATATATATATATATATATATATATATATATATATATATATATATATATATATATATATATATATATATATATATATATATATATATATGAGTACATCCATACAAATCGTACACTGAACATAGGTACATGTGTATGCCTAGACGATGTTCGACGCATGGGTGTTAGTGTTGAATTTGAACTTTTTTGTTCAGAATGAGAGTTGATAGAATCATGCAACGAGTTTGCAGTATTACTTTTCTAAGACATATCACGTGTCCTAACTTACATTGCTTTCTTTCAGAAATGGAATTCTAAAGAGAAAAAAAATCGTGAAAAATGAACACTGCATGTATGTAAGATAATAACGGATTAATGATACAGCCGATAAAGGATTAGTTATATAACAACTACGGATTAATAATACACATAATACAAGATTAATGATCCAACCAATAAAGGAACTAATAAATTATTAATAATAAGCACATTAATAGTCGAAACGCACCAAAACATATCTCGTTACTGGGAGTGTGTTTAAGTAGTCGTTGTTTCCCTCAATAAATATAAAATGTCGAATCAGCTGAATTATTTTACATGCCACTCAAAATCAGTATTTTAGTCTGTGTCTATGCATATTTCCTTTCTGACATTGATTTCCGAAAGGTGGTCCTTAGTCTTCCTTTCTTTTCGTCGAGTGGTGTCCCTAATGCCCCTTTGCTATCGCTGTCTTCTTCCTTTCCAAGAAGATGAGCCATCCATTATATCCCTTAATTATTCTATTAATTGCTTCGTTATTTCTGTATTTTGATTTCTTGACGCCTTCAATGTACATACGTGGAAAGAGGAATGATAAACAGCTAAAAGGTTCGCGCAAACTACTTTCCTGCACATCTCGTTTCTAAGAGTGTATTTAGGCAATCATTCTTCCTTCATTAACTATCATCTGTCAAATCAGCTTTATTATTATCCATTTTTAGCAGTCACCAGACCCAACAGTTTTTATTTTTCCCATTCGGCTATCGATTTGAGAAAAGTGGTCGTCATCCTCCTCTTTATTTTCCAAAATGGGGCTTTTCGTCCTTCCTTAGTAAATGACCCAAATATATCAATTTTTTTGTTTTATTAAAAATCATTCTATTTAGGCCTTCTGGCTATTGTAAATTTTCTTTCTGTTTTTAAATTTCGGCCAGATGTTTATTTTAAAATCAAAATGGGATATATATGTACAATAAGCAGTCAAAATGGGATATATATGTACATGTACAATAAGCAGTCAAAATGGGATATATATGTACAATAAGCAGTCAAAATGGGATATATATGTACAATAAGCAGTCAAAATGGGATATATATGTACAACAAGCAGTCAGGATCGAGATTTGCTCAGTTCCAATACAGTACACATGAAAAACTTATTTTCCTTTGCCATTATCTTCAACGTGTGCTTTTTCTAGTTTCTTGTCATCTCGTTTAATTGTTAATAGATGGTGTAGCAAACGTTAAAATCTAGTTCTATCTTAAATTAAACATTATATTTTACCATCATAATAAATTTGAAGGGACTATAAAAAATCATGAGTCATCAATAAGAATTCTTATAGGCAGTGGCATATCGAAACAGAAAACATTCCTCTTTTTGCAGAGGAGATTCGGATTTGTTGTTGCAAAACACAGAACTATACTCCTATAGACCACTGCTTGACTAAATGTATGTATACGGGTAATATTCTTTGGCTGTTTAAAGATGTTTGTGTAGGGGGTGATTTGGATTTTTAACGTAACTTTAATAGTGTTTCAGTCATATCGTTACGATGTCTGCAGTGATGCAGTTTATTGTGATGTCTAGCACTGGGGCATCATGTCGCAGACATATAGCATCATGTCCCACCCAATCACATTATCTTGATACCAGGCCGACCAGTCGTTAGATTTATGTAACCATTCAAACTCTTTAAGAAAACAAAAGAGCAATCAATCGCAATCGGACAAAAATGACAACGCACAACCTAAAACCAATTGCTCTTACTGAAGTTGTTAGGGTATGTTCTCTTGGTATAAATGCAATGAGAGGTATTCAGAATTTGTTAGGCTCTGTTATCTTTTAGGCTCTCGTTTATCTTATTTATATAATTTATGAATAAATTTAAATGTACATACATGAAAATATACCATATACGCATTACGGTAGAACTAATTCTTAATGCAAAATTTTACTAAATATGTACTCTATGGATCTTACTGTCAATTTCCTTGCCATCAGTCAGAATACATCAGCGTTCATTTTCATAAATATTAAGTGACTCTATCAAGAGAACACTGCTTACATAATACTATCTTTGTTTTTACCACTATGAGTATAGCAGTATACAAAAGCAAAATGTATAAATGTTATTTTTTTTAAACATTGGATGACGTGGAATCTTCGCAATAAAAATTCACTTTTAAAGATAATGTGATTTTTCATACAATATATATCTATTCATCTCCTTGACGAATCTGATTGGGTGTAATTGTCCGCGGTTCCTACGGCTTGTAGCTTCTTGTCAGAACTAATATTTATATTGATGCCAATACATCGGAATAAAATGGACACAATACAACTACCATTAATTGAACATAAATGTCCAATACTTTTACACAGCGTGGTCTCCTAATAAATCGTTTTCTTTATTCATTATTGACAACTGAGTATTGTTCTCATGATTCAATGATGGTTTTTCCATTAAACGAAATGAAATTAAGCGTATTCGCCCAGTAATAAAAAGATGAACCGAACAGTTTCCCTGTAAGAGATGGCCAGTCATGTCTGAATATGCACAATCTTCGATGAGTACTGGTGGATATATGAACGTGAGACTGGAAACGTGAGACTGTAACTAGGAATGTGCTATAGATGGGAGTTGAATGGAGACTGGAGATTAATATAGATTAGATTTGTGGTTACAATAAATTCGTTAGAAAGACAAGTACGAACAATTCAGAAATCAGAAACGGGATTCATCCCTAACAATTTGTGCTACAAAAAACAAATTAATGCATTATGAATAAAAGGAAATATTTAGATAATGTCCTACAATGTGCGTATACATGGGGAGATTAATGTTTATTAGCGTCGAGCAGCAGTTGAAATATCTATATCTTACAATCACTGACCCACCCTTTGTATGTTCTTGATTTTGTACGGGTATCCTAAATGGCGAAGATCAACCCTTTATATTAAAAAACCTTTCGACCTATCTTTCTTTTCGTGTCTCGTCACTTTACATAAACAGAGTCACATTTGTCCTATTTAATGCCAAACGAAGCCATGTACTCTCTCTCTCTCTGTCTCTCTCTCTCTCTCTCTCTCTCTCTCTCTCTCTCTCTCTCTCTCTTCAGCTATTAATATATTCAAACTATTGTTTAAGTATGCTTGGATAGGGAACCGACTCTCCAAAGGCACTCTACATTTATTGTGATATTCTCGTAGATGTGTGTATAAAACAATTACATTTTAATGAATCAATTTTAAAACTGAGAAGGAAAATAAATAGTTAAGCTTACAATCTCTGTATGACCCTAAAATAGAAATGCCTTCGGAAAACGCCTGAATTATATATAAGCAAGGACTAAATGTACAAATGGATTAATATGAAGGACAGCTATCTCAATGACGGGAACCGGTCACGTGATTTATATTCATACATGCGAAACAAGATGTACATAGTGTTGCTTATGCAAAAAGGTGAAACATCTCGTCCATAAATGGGATGGCAACAATACAAATTATACTTCTAAATTATTGAAGCTGTCAATAATCCTGAAATTGTAATGCGTCGACCATTGTTCGACGAACACAAGTAAGAGAGAGTTGTAAGATATGCCACTAGAAGACATGAATTTTATGTGTTTCTCTCCATAGAGGAGAATGTGTTTCAAACATATTTGCTTGATAATATGTTTAAAAACTGAAGTTAAACAATTATCATGTCATATACACCGTTCGGGAGAATGTTTTCATTAAAAAATTGTTCGTACAAAATAATTTCGCTCATCTACTTCATATACAAATGTATATCGATGTTAATGATACAATATTAGCCGACACAGTTTCATCGGAAGTAGACACGTTACGTACCTTGTGCTCATACACACCCACGAAATGATTTTTTCCCCTAATGTTGAGGATCTCCAAAAGTTTATTATCGACGTTATCTATCCAATAAAACCGAAATATGTGTTGGCAATTTCTTACTCGAGGGATGGTTGACTCGGTATTTACCGTCAGTACCCTTTATAATGTAATTGTCCAATCAGAAGTCGCTGTTATCTCATTTGAAGAAGCGGTTTATCTAATGTTACCTTTGATCCCTTTTTGTATCAATAGGAACAAATATTAGGACTGTGCATTAAGTCCGAATAAACTGATTTTGTTTCTCCTACTTGAAACGGAGGCTTGTACCATATGGTTCAATTATGTGATATAAAGTAAAAGGTTACTACAAAGTATTTACAACTTGCATGAACCAGTGGTTTTGTTTCTTTTATAATTACCCATTACCACTGTCCAGAAAACATATAAAAAATGATGTATGTTTATTATTTGATCTTATAGAATCTTACTAGCGAAATGAAGCGACAAACAGCTACAATTGATTTTAAGACTGATATAGTGTGAAGGAGTATTCTCAAATC
The DNA here is from genome assembly GCA_030141615.1 of Unio pictorum. Taxonomy (NCBI): domain Eukaryota; kingdom Metazoa; phylum Mollusca; class Bivalvia; order Unionida; family Unionidae; genus Unio; species Unio pictorum. The sequence goes on from JARLTB010000075.1 coordinate 8,473,398, forward strand.
AGCATTTAAACGTATATGATCTTCGTCAACATAAACTACCTATTCAACATGATCTAAAAATATCCAACGTTTAGTCATGTACATATGCTTTCAAAGTCCGTGCTCCACACACAAGCGAAACCTTTTAAAACTAGTTTGATGTTTTTAGTGTATTTTAGGAGCATTTTGTGTCGGTCTATTACTGGATTACCCAATTTATCTTTTCCAGAAAAAAAGTTACAGAAATGGATCATATATGAAGAATAGCTTTGATCCATTTCAAAGGATAAAAAATAATATTTATCAATTCTGGAATAATGGTCCAATTATTTACTGCTTTATTTGCATGTTTGTTTCGCCATCTGTGTTGCTTATTGTGTACCAGATGAATTATTACTTCATTCTGAAAACACAAGTCTAACAAGTATTCCTTCTTTCTACAATTTGCTATAAATCTATATAAAATAAAAAGATTCAACCCTAACCAATCTTGCAAAAAAATATCATTTTCTTGTAAGCATAGATCTTTTATCATTATGCTCCTGGATTTCTTTATGAAGGCGAAATCAAAATTATCAGTGGAAGAACTAGCCATTAAGCAATTTCTTTATTCTCAGCTGTTGTCAGCAGATTTAAAACTCACCTGAAATTGCCTCATTGTTGTCCGTAATGATAGACGGGGTCTTAAAATCAATTCTAAATATAATATAAACAGATCAGACGAAGTAGCTAAAAAGATCAAAACTATCAACTGTCTCGGCCGCCTGAGTCAGAACGCGTGACTCTTGCAAAACTCGTTTTTCTGTGACGCAAAGCTTCCATCAGATTTTAGCAACCATGCACTGTATGTATCTAGCTAAGTTAACCTAAAGCTTCATATATTGTTAACCTATAGTGACCCAAATCGGACTAATTTGATTCTTGCAATTTACGTGCGCCTGCTCTAAATATATAATTCCATATTGTGCATTATACCTTAAACTTTTATTATTATTTCTTTTCAAACATTTTAATCAGAAGTATGTACATGTTACCATGTAGTTCAATTAATTGGGAACAGAAAGCTCGCTAGTGCATAGTACATTTGATAAATTTTTATATTTTGCACATTTTGTTTTGGTATGGATTCAACGTGTGAAGTTCCTTCAAAATCATTGCTAATATTATTTTATTCGATACACGTTACTCATCCTTGCTGGTTTTATAATGTCCTTTGATGGATGACTTTGACTTCAACTGCTGAGGTGAACTCTGTTGTTATCTATATGTAGCCAATTAAGTTAATGATGTCAAGTTGATTGATTGCGATATGGAACTGACAATGTTTCCACGCACTGCTAGATATCTGTCATATTTGATAATGAGAATCAAAGAACCATCGCAGAACTTTATGGACTACGTGTAAATTTAATTTTTAATTGAATAGGTTGAATACGTCCTTAAAGACAATACATAATTGATGAAAGTAACAGAGATAATAAAGGGTCTGAGCAGTATCTTCCGGCACGAAAATTACCTTTTAGTAACGAGAGTCAAAAATAGAGCGTGATAGAAGAAGTTGCTGGCTAAGAAAAGAACTAGCAGAAAAGCAACAAAAAGGTGCGCATTTTACAATAAAGAAAACAAGAATCGAAAGAAATCTTCATTGCAAAATATCTATTTTCATGATATGGTCTAAAACGCCAACCAATAGTGTCTATTAAATAATATAAATCTACCTTAATGGTCTTGAAGCAAGGTTACCGATCAATCTTGTTAGAAACAACAGTCATTAAAAGGTTAATGAAGTTCGACGGGACATCGAGAACTCGAGCTGTTATGGACCCCAATCATTGGTTCGAAAGTCACAATTAAAATATATGATTTAGAATCAGAAAAGGAAAGTTTTTAATTAACTTTGAGTGGTTGATGTTCAAGTTATTTAAGTTTGTACTATGTTTAAAAGTTTTCAGTATGCCGAACTTAGTTTTACTGCTAGCAGTTGAAGATGTACCAGCACACGTACATACATACATAAATGCATACATGCATACATACGTACATACATACATACATACACACGCACGCACGCACGCACGCACGCACGCACGCACGCACGCACGCACGCACACACACACACACACACACACACACACACACACATACATACATACATACATACATACATACATACATACATACATACATACATACATACATACATACATACTTGTTTAAAGAGATATTTACATGATAAATATAATGAAAAGAATTTTACACAGTCACATTAATGGAATATTGTATGTAACTATCATGACGTGAAAATAATATCCGTATATAATACATACACTTCAATGCCTACAACTCTGTCATGAATCACGAATATAATCGAAGGATATGCTTGCTCCCAAAGTAAACGAACTTCTTGTTTGTAACATGGGGGAAGAAAAAACTCGTAACCCACAATTTGGACCCGTAGCTTAAACTTCGGCTGTAATTCTTTATTAAGATAAGTGTCTTAAAAATACAAGTTTGTGTTTTGTCAATAAAGATTAAATGTATCCAGAGAATCGATCATTTTTATGGCGCACTGTTACAAAACATCAGCTGCCAATCTGACAAAGTAGATGGTTCATGTACGTCCATCAAAGATATCGTATCAAGCATCTTCGCGCAAGGATAATTTTCATACGCTTGTTGGATGAAAGTACTAAAATAAAAATAGATATTAGCATCCTACACATCAATACACTTTACATTATATACTTCTCCAACGCGTTTCGACGCTATTAATATTTCATTTGCGTTTTTGTAAAAGAGTTTGTTAAGTGTTTTAAAAATATGATGAGGTTATAGTTTATTGGAATGCCTGTAGCACTTTTTCTTTCCGGAAAGATTTTAAATGAACACTAATAATGAATAAAAGAATTACGATGTACTCATCTCACTAAATACATGTTTATATTGTCTACGATCTCTTGATCTCTGACATCAGTACCGGATTAAATTCTTCCAGGGCCCAAAGAACACAAAATATTATAGTGCCCTCCCCTCCTAGAAAAAAATAATAATGTGAAACTCAAAAAACCCAAATTATTTAAAGCTAAACAGGTGGTAAAATACCAGTGTTGCAAACATTCCAAAGCAAAATACCCATACATGCAGACTGAAAAGGTTCATTCAATTTTGACATCAATAATTACTTTTCAATTTTTCTCAGCTGTTGCCCTAATCAAATACTTACTGTCCTTAATGGGTAATCCCGCACTGTCTGCCAGCTGTATATTGAAAAATAACCATCAAATTATGTGTTCAAAAGAGAAAGGGAAGATTGAGAGTGCTATTATTTTTAAGTAAGCAGAAGAAATGCAGCTTAAAATGACATACCTGAATGTCATGTATTCAATTGGATGGACAGATTTTGTAGAGTATACATACATATAGCGAAGTTAGAACTGAAAATAAATGCATATATACCGAATATATGTAAACACTGTTTATTAAAGTAGTACATCAAAGATACGGCTTGCATTACTATGCATTTATTTTAACTGTACCTCAAAAAAACGTTCATACTTTTGTTCCGGCTGAGTATAAGATCGAGTAGAGGAAGCGCTGTATGAACAAAAAGAATGAACTCCTCACATCTTACATACCCTAACCCTAACCCTAACCCTAACCCTGTGACCAATACAAAATCTAGTTCTGCATCTTTTTTAGCTATTAATAATCCTTTTAGAAATTGTTAATTAGCTTATTTTGGGCGTTTATATTTTTCATTGATATTGACAACATAAGATAAAAGAGATAATAAGTATTAAAACATGAAAGTTTGTTAAAAGGAAGATAGGACAGCCCTACAAACATTGACTGACTAGTACCACCAAAACAGTGAAAGAGCTGTCATTCAACAACAAACGTGTACATCGAAGCGAATGAGCGATATTTTGAGGAACTAACAAGAGGTACCTCAAACAAATAAATTTATTTGTTTGCTGATCTATTTCTTCATTATACTTTATTTTCCATTGCTACTAGCAATTTCTTTTATCCTTTCGATGATGGTTCCGAGAAACAGAGAAAATGACCGATGGAATGAGAGTGAGTAGGACTGACTACAAGATTGTTGTTTATATCGTCCACCTGGTTTTTTATGTTGGTCGATTAGTCAGAGAGAGAGAGAGAGAGAGACAAAGAGACAGAGGAAGAGAGAGAGTGAGGTTAGGATCTGTATTTACACTATTATCGAAGTATTTTTTTAAAATATGTTTTAAATAGCATATGTTTAAACGTATAGCTCTAATATTCACTGTCACACCAAAAAAAACACATTTTTTTTAGACAATTTGCTATATTGTTCTATTCCTATCATAACCAAGAGTCTGGAGATTTTATAATTTTCTTTATCGCCCAATAATCTTTTTATAAAAGTGTTATATAATATATTTATATCTTTTAAAATCATGTTTTGTTAGTTTAACAGAGAATAAGGCAAAATATGACTAAAAATGCAATTTATGTCGGTAAGCTGGACTAGCTGTCATAAATGACAATTAGCAAATCGTTTAACGGAGAAAGGATAAGACCCGAGGCTATGGAACTATGTGAGCGTAAAATTACATTTCTATTGAAAATGAATCATTTCGCTAGTTGCCATTCCATTTATTCAGCTTTTGCGTCAAGGTCAAAATGAAAGTAAGTTTAATCTTTTCAGAGATTTAAAAAAAAATAACAAGATTATTAAGAAAATGACAAAAAAAAAATATCTCGCGCTTGCTTGAATCTGGCCTAAAACACTCTTAATTTGAAAAAGATTTTTCACTGATCTGCCAGTAAGACACGGTCTTTGAAAGTGACGTCATTTGTGGACTCTGTGGATTCTAGGCGAGGTGTAAATTCCGATTTAGTGGCTAGATCAGCAAGGCAACATTTTCCTACGGATTCAAAGTAAAATATTTCAAACTCTCATTAAACAAAATTATCTGAGAAAGCTATTACTTCAACATATTCATATGATGCATTTCGCAGCGTTTGGGCAACTAATATATGCATGATGTGTTTCTTCTTTACAAAAACCCAATTTATTAAAAAGAGGAAGCAAAAAGGGTTACTTCTATAAAGAATTTAAATTTCACTTTTGGTCGGGAAAATCTTAGGTGTCAATTCATATGTAACTTGTAGTTGTTGCCGCTTATTTATTAATAATTAGAGCTGTATGTACTTTTGCATCAAAACTAATTGAGACATCGTCTTAATTATTTGATAATTACCTAGTTCTCCCAAGAAACATTTAAAATATATTAAAGACATTTTCTCATATACAAAGCCCAACCCAAATGACTAATAAACCTATGATACATATAACGAGGGGCAATGTCAATTACCTTTCAAACGAAGCTTTACTCAAATTTCAATCTATTTTGGGCACACAAATAAACGATCGAGCATTCTGAAGATTTCAAGTGTCTCAACGATCCCAGGAGATATATACTTAATTAAAGAAGCAGTGTTCTATTGGATGTCTTCTAAAAACATAATATTTACGTCATAATCTAACAACTACTACATAACGGTACTCGAGAGACATAAAAGTAGATTTCGCGTTTTTGGTCATTAATTTGCAGGGCTTGACGGTAATATCAATCAAAAGAGTGGGTTGTTATAAAATATGTGGACTTCTGCCATTATTAACAATAGTGAGGAGGTAATGAAATGATCAGTAAAATAATGAACAGGTCAACGTATTAGTACTTAAATGGTCATTTTGTTACATTAATCATTACAGTGGACCTGGAACTTATATATTTGGACATAAAATAGGAAAATATTTATTCATGTTCCTGGTTCTGTTATTGGAAGAAGGGTTAAAACGATATAATGGTACTGGGTAAATGTAGGGTTAAAACGATATAATGGTACTGGGTTAATGTAGGGTTAACGATATAATGGTACTGGGTTAATGTAGGGTTAACGATATAATGGTACTGGGTTAATGTAGGGTTAACGATATAATGGTACTGGGTTAATGTAGGGTTAACGATATAATGGTACTGGGTTAATGTAGGGTTAACGATATAATGGTACTGGGTTAATGTAGGGTTAACGATATAATGGTACTGGGTTAATGTAGGGTTAACGATATAATGGTACTGGGTTAATGTAGGGTTAACGATATAATGGTGCTGGGTTAATGTAGATTTAACGATATAATGGTACTGGGTTAATGTAGGGTTAACGATATAATGGTACTGGGTTAATGTAGGGTTAACGATATAATGGTACTGGGTTAATGTAGGGTTAACGATATAATGGTACTGGGTTAATGTAGGGTTAAAACGATATAATGGTACTGGGTTAATGTATATTTTTATTATGTCTATTATCAGCCATCTGGATTTACATTTTGAAGTAAATATATATATATATTCAGCAAAAGTGTTGTAACCTGAAATGACAAATCTTAGAGAAAAATATAAGCTGTACCATAAGTTTGAAACAATTTTAAAAAAACAAGACCAAACTAACTGTTTCATTTCATATAGTTTGCACGTTTTCTGTTGAAAAAAATGGAGATTAGAGATGGGGTGAGATAATCGGTCAAAATGAGAGGGGAGAAACCATCCTGAGAACGAATACTATTATACGTATTTAATTCGTCCCTTCTGACCTAGGTCCGCAAGTTACGGCATCAATCACATTGCTAGCACGCACCAAACCCCGTACAATCTCAACCATGCCCTGTAAAGGAAGGGACATAGTTGATGTTATGAGCATTCTAATGTAGCAAACACACTCGCATCCAATCCAGTAAGCTCACCTAATACGCAGTTAATACGGTGTAACAAGATAACCAGGTGGGATTTTTCGATTCACAACAGAACACGTTTGACTATGATATAAAATACAGTGTTTAATATTGAATGAGCAATTCAATGATGAATACATGCGTGTATATTTAATCCAAATATTGGATTATTAACATAATAACGCACAAATTTAATAAAGAAAAATACAAACAATTTATTATACAAAAGACAAACGCATGACGTGAATGATTCACAGTGACTAAACAATGGAAAAATAGATATAGTTAACTTAGATAGCAAACAATATTGAATTTTATTCATGTAGTAAAATGAATTCACTCATAGTGAAATATGCGTATAAATAGGGACAGATATATAACTTATCTTTACAGTCCAGAAAGATACAATGGGTTTTACGAACCCCAAGATGTCAGCTGTACAGCTGCTACGAATAATTCATGTGGTTGGCTTTACAGCTTGTACCACGTAGACCTCGATCCCTCCGATACTTGGAACTCTCGGGTACCTCTAGCCACTCTGGACACCCCAGACGGCTCTACACTTTCCAGATACTCCGGACACTAGACTCTTGGCAGCACCGGATACTCCAGATACTGGACATTTCCGGAAACTGTACATTCCCGACATTCCAGATATTGGACAGCTCTACAACTGGGACACTACAGTAGTAGATACTGAACAACTCTACACATGGGATATTCCAGACACTGGACAACACCAAACACTGGACAACACCGGACACTTGACATTTCCAGACACTGTGCAACTCTAAAGCTGCTGAAGATGTGCGAGTCACTATAATAGACCGCTGACTGACAAGACGTTCCGTAATGTAAAGAACTTTAATTAAGGTGAGGTATTTATACACAGATATTGTTTGTGCATTCATTCGGTTCATCTCATCAAAAGCACTTCGGACGTACGGCATAGGAGGAAACGACATAACTATTTTGAAATAAGACACAATATATATTATTCACCCTCGGGTATCGTTGTACGCCAAAAACGAAACCAAAAGGTGCTATACAATTCCGTGACATACGGATTACTGTGATAGAAATTGAGACTTAAATAAACTGATATAAATAGATGGTGTTTTGTTTAATTATATAAATTTACTTTACGTTCACAAGCATGTGGAAGAATCACGCGATCACACGTTCTAAAATGTATATAAGGCTATAGCAAGACACAGACACGTTTTATTCTGAGTGGAAAAATTCATTAAATTACCAATCAGATGTAATGGAAATGGTTTTGTTTGATTTTGAGAGTATTATATTGACGTTTTGCATTTGCCTTTCGTTAATGTGTTAAGAACATTACACCTCATTTTTGCAGTAACATTTTGGAGCACATAAAACGTGTAGTTTTCTTTTTTTACCTTTATGTATTTTGTCTGTATGTTGATTAAGGGTTTGGGATGATTAGCACATTATTCAAGTAAATTTTGTGGCCAATCCATGTTATTATCTACGTCTAGACAAACAAACCTGATTGTTATTTCATTAAACACATTATTCACTATTACATTTTGGAGATTATTTGAGCGTATAACTACTTTTATCTCTTCAATGCGTTTATATGATGGTCTTAAAGAAAGATCTAGACAGACTTTTTATATTCACCTAATATTGGTAAAACTTTGGTGCCATCAGGGATTTGGGGACTACTGTATGATATATAACTAAATTTAATGTATTGCATGGTTTCTGCAATGTAATATCGCTTGTGGCTGCATTGCCTGATTATTCGTCACATATTTCGGTTTCAAGTTATAAAGTCTTTGGAAAGGTTTGCAAGGTGATACAAATTTACGCTGATCACGACCAAGAAAATCTACTTGAAAATTATTTTTGTCATACAGTTAAAAAGTGGGGAGATAATTATCAATTGTGATACTGTTTGTGACAGCAAGGCAAACAAGCTGTATTGATTGGTTGACTATGATGGATGAATGCCAAAGGTTATACCAATAATAACCTTATGAATCGTCTTATCATCATCCTCCAGCAACTTCTGTGGCAAATATAATCATACTATGTTTGCTCGGTGTTCTGGATACGTAGGGTATGTGGTCAATTATGGGGTCCGACACAGGGAAGAATGTCAATGCTCTCACAAAACTTGGTTCTACACTGAACCACTGGGCTTTAATGATGTATGCTGCTACAACTAAGAAATCCATGCCTTTTAACAGGGACAATAAGGGGTAACGCAAGACTTTTATTGATGCCCTATCTTAAACATGATCTCTCTACATACATACATACATACATACATACATACATACATACATACATACATACATACATACATACATACATACATACATACATACATACATACATACATACATACATTCACATGTATTCTCGATACTTGTTTTATATTATTCTAGACTATCTGACTTCGTAATTCTTATCACAGCAAACGCTAGAGATTTCTTCAATTGTGGGCGAAGAAGAACATTATTTTTTTAGGATAAACGTACTTTATGCCAGGAGTCGGGGTATCGTTTCATTATAATATATACAACTTACAATGTGTGTATATGTTATTAGTTCGATTAGTTCGATCTTATCAAACTATTATGTTGAAAGAGGTGTCTGCAAATATTAAATGTTGTGCCGTTATTGTTGCTGTTGTTGTTGTGGATTTAAAACTATTTCGCAGCACATAGGCTTTATCGGATGCCAGTTGAACTGGAAAATCCCTGGAAGAACCACCTACCCACGGGAAGCTACTGACAAGCTTTCTCATATACTCACATGGACAGAGGTGAGATGGCAGTAATCGATATAGGTGAGTACTTTAGACCAATCGGACATTCGTGACCGCTATGTCTTTGCAATCCAAATAACTGAATACGGGAATAAAAGCAATGCCATTCCATGAGCTCTTTAAGTTTTTGTTTGTTTGTTTTTAGGGTTTAACGCCATTTTTAAGCACACGATAGGCTATACATGGCGGCCAGTATTATTGCTGGTGGAAGAACCCTGGTAAACCCCCGGAAAGAACCACCGACCCACGAGAAGCTACTGGCAAGCTTTCTCACATAACTACATTAGCCGAATCTTAGACTCGAACCCACGCAGACAGAGGTGAGATGGCAGTGATCCATAACGGAAAGCGCTTTAGACCACTCGGCCACTCGGGGCCCCTCTCTTTAAGTGGACTGTGCACTGACAAGGCAAAACGCCTTGAAACAATCATTGGTTTCATATTTTTAATGAATGCTTAGTTTGGAATGTCTAGTGTAATAAATTCTTAGTTTGGAATGTCTAGTGTAATAAATTCTTAGTTTGGAAGGTCTAGTGTAATAAATTCTTAGTTTGGAATGTCTAGTGTAATGAATGTGTGGAGTCCTGCTTGAGATAACTTGGGATGGGAGGGAACAAGAGCCACAACTGCGACGAGTGGTTTTCAAGATAAATGGTGATATTATTGCTACTGCGACGAGTGGATTTCAAGATAAGTGACGATATTGCTGCTATGCAACTGATTGTTTATTTAACTGCTTTATTCGAACCGTTTTAATTAATTACAACCGTAATTAATTACCAAAATCTTTTCATAGTAATGAAATGGCGATAAATTCGTTAAAACGTTGCTCTCGTTTGTTTGAAATTCCGCTTATCTGGCCAATCCAATACTTTACACACATAATTAGCTTTGTTCATCATGGATTCAACTTTATGCCTTTTAGCAAGAAACTTTGTAGACACCGTGATAAACGGTCTTGCGTAGATCCGGTCCTATCTGTCTGACTTTCAACTTGCTTAAATTCAACTGAGTTTAGGATTCAGCAGTCGTATTGTATATGTGTTCTACAAAAAAAATCTGTGAATTCAGAATGGTTTGATATTAAAATCAAATCATTGCAGGTCGCAAAAAAACTGAAAGCTGAACTAGACAAGTTGAAATATAACAAATTCATCATCGTGTGTGTGTGTGTGTGTGTGTGTGTGTGTGTGTGTGAGAGAGAGAGAGAGAGAGAGAGAGAGAGAGAGAGAGAGAGAGAGAGAGAGAGAGAGCATTATATCTTTCTATTTTTATTATTTAGAAAGGATTATGTGAAGTGTCATATGCACTGATAAATATAATTTAGATACAATTTCAACAGGGCGGATCTATTCTAGATTATAGAAGCTTGCATTGTCTTTTGACACGTCAGTAGAATTTTTTTTAATCATTGGATTTAAAAGCGTTGATTGCTAGACAGACCTGTCATTTCCGACAGAACTCTCATGGCAGGGAAATAAATTCTATAAAAACAAATATACATTTATAATGTAAATTTGCAAGTAAACAGTATTAAAACTATTTTAAACAAAGACTTAAAAGAAAAATGAGGTCGAAAGTCTAAATTCTAAAGCATTCTTATATGAATAGTGATAATAGATTACTATTACACATGTATGTGAAAGCACGATACAGTAGGTAATGAAAACAAGGAAAGATACGCTAAAAGTGTCATATGAAAAGTTGTTGTTGATGTGTGTGTGTGTGTGTGTGTGTGTGTGTGTGTGTGTGTGTGATTAGAATTTTTAACGTAGCTTTAATAATTTTTCAGTATTATCGCTACGATATATGCAGTGAGGCAATTAATAGTGATGTCTAGCACTGGGATATCATGCCGCAGACATATATCATGATGTCCCACCCAGTCACATTATCCTGACACCAGGCCGAACAGTCCTAAATCACTAACCTCTTAATGCTGAGCGCCAAGCGAGGTAGCTGTTGGTACCAGTTGTGTAAGTCTTTGATATGACTCAGCCGGTTTAGTCGAACCCACGACCTCCCGCTTCCGCGGCGAACGCTCTAACCACTAGGCCACCGGAGCGGTCTGTTGTTGATTTAAGGTTTAACGACATTTATAAACACAAGATAGGCTTTACATGGCGGCCAGTATAAATGGTAGAGGGTTAAACCTTGAAAAACACAGAAGAACCACCGGCCCACGAAAAGCTACTGGCAGGGTTTCTCACGTACTCACTGTAGCCCAGCCTGATACGCGAACCCATGCAGATATAGGTGAGGTGGCAGTGATCCGAAACAGTGAGCGCAGTAGACCATGCGGCCACTTTAATATAAATGAAGTTATACACACAAAATGTTTGTGTGTATAAAGCTTCCACTGTAGTTGATGTTTCGATATTGAATAGTGAAATTGGATATGATATTTAAAACTGTTCAACTTTTGAATAAATCTGTATCCTTTTAATGTATTTGGATCCTCGCCGTTTGCTGCGCTGAGCCATTACTCTTGCAAACTAGATTCAAGCTAATGTTGCATGACCTCTTGATTTGCATATTCAGATGTTATATGCACATTAAGTACCAAATCCAATACATTACACACCATACTTTGAGATAGACAAATGATAATGCCATATACTTCACGTATCTTGTGTATGTCTCCAATATCATGCCACATTGTTTATGCAAGCTAATTGCTATCTTTAATACTGACATCATCAGCCGCATCCACACAACAGAACTTTCATGGTTGAATGCATTTAGAAATTTGAGCATTGTCGTCTGGTTGCTTCTCCGTGTATTATTTGTAACAACTGACAAAGGACCCTTACCATGTCAATTCTGTCTGCAATGTGGTGTATGAAAAGATTTGTTTCATGTGGATCGGTGGTTCTTACTGGTACTTGCCCGGGTGTTTTTTTTGTGACTCCTCCAGTTATACTGGCCGTCATGTATAGCCTATTGCGTGCGGAAAAACTGGCTTAAAACCCCACAGCCACAAAAACAAGAAAGACATCAGTTGACTAAGGATACCATTTAAATGTTTATTTAAATTTTGATTTATATCCTAGTAACGCGGGAAGCTAGTAATATTTTTATTATGAAAACGAGTGAACACACCAAAGATTTTTTTATTAATTACTGTTGCTTGATTGGTCTTCCGATATTATAACAAGCTCAGCAGTTCAAAATCAGGCTCTCTAAATGTTAAGATTAATTGAAGTTTCTATCTTTGCAGAGCTGAATGATATATATTTATGGAAAAATGCGAATGCATCAGAAATATTCCGATATAAGCCTTTTTCCAGAACAAGAGCGGTAAATAATGTTTACCTTGATTTAGTATTGCAAAGCTCAAAGTGTTTGCACTTAAAAAAATATTAAATATTTGTCAGATTGTCTTCATTAATAATCAAGGATTTTACTGATTAAGGGGTGTTTTTCTGCTACCTTAGAAATGTGTTCATTGCAGTTACAATTTATTTATAAATTGCCCAGGTATGTGCAGAATACTAAATCTTTGCACCAAAATGATGGGATTACAAAGGGGGCAATGATATTTGCACGCTGTATCTATTTGTGTCTCTAGCATCGGGACAAAAGAGACAATGACGTCTGCTCTCCATATCTATTTTATTCTCATATATCATGACATCGAGTTGCAGGCAAACGTGACATCGGCGATCTTCCACGATCATTGACGTCTACACAATGGCATGGACATGATTTTATACGTAATGTAATTTGATTAATGTCACTCTATGATTCTCCCTAAAATTAAATGGAATTGGCTCCAAATGGTATAAACGAGTCATGTCCCTTCTCCTAGGTACAGCTTTCACTGTTTCTTCTTGTATTCATCTGGTATTAAAATGAATGAGGTCTAATGACAACGATTTATTACTTTCCAAACCTCGAGGGAAAGCCCATCGGGAGGAAATTCAAATAGATGTATTATCTATTCAAATCCCATCTGTTTCGATGAAATCAAATGAGCCAAAGCTACGCGGTGTGAATTAGACTTAAATCAATCCGGAACTAAATTTTCTTAATTCGGAGTGTGTCGGTCTACATAGATAATTGGCAGGCAATCAACAACAGGTTCTACGATGACTTTCCGAGTGACACTATGCTTGAATACAGAACCAGCCTTCATTTCGATGTTTAGTCACACTCGATTGTCTTACAAGACATCTATTGATTTTAATCTACTTTCTCTCCTTTTTCTAATTCCTTCATTTGTCTTCTGTCGATTTTTAAAGCAGGTATTGATATCAGAAGTACATTGTAAATAAACCAATTTTAAAGCTAACTTTCTGACATTTTATCTTGACGAGATCTGGTTAAAATATCTTGACTGTTGTAACGGGGCGTCTGCTTTCGAATTTATTTCGTTTTGTCACGGAAAATCTCAGCAAGAGAGACAGCGGCATAAAGATTAATCTAATAAGCGTTAATACATTGAACTTAGTTTAGATATCACGATAAGCGCACCATTTAGTTTTCTAACGGACGCGTGTGTAATCTCCGTTATTGTTTCAGATGACAATCTTCCATCTCCTGGACAGAAAGAACGAAAGACATAAATTCTGTTAATGAAAGTAAAAAATGTTCTGTCATAATATCACTATTTTGATACTCCACTTTTCTAAGGTGTTCCTCGCTTGGCCACAGTTACTGTAAAGAAAATGAGCCACTCCTACTTGATTCCTGACCAAATTAAAGTAATGAAGTAAACCCATCCACTCATGAACTCACATTGTCATCATCCATAGACAGATGACGAGCATCGTTTCGGTTGGGAGTGGGGTGCAGTTAATAGCTTGACAAGGGGTCTGTGGGATATAAACTGTGATTGGGGCTCTAGTGAGCGAATCCCCAGAATTCCCTGCATTTAAAGCGTGTCATGGCAATTGTAAATATAGAACTGTAAATAAACCGTAGTCTAGGAAACATTCTTGTTGTTTCGCACTTGGGTGGTGTGAAGGGTCCAGGTTGCTATGCCTCACATCCACCCCAACCTTCTTATCTGCCTTTGATAGTTTTAAGCCACGGTTTCGGACATCTTTTGTCATATCATTAAATGTTTTTAATATTCCTTTATGCAGCATCGTGCCAGGAAAATTATTGCATTCAATTAATTCCTCCAGATCAAACGAAAATATTGTTTGCACTGAAGCAAAGCTCGTGCCTTGGCCATGACTATGTATCAGATTGTACAAACATATAATGATCATAAAATTGTCTTTGGAATAACAACTTGTTTTGAAAAAACTCGAATTTGCAGACGACATGTAAATCCTCTATTAAATTATATTATATGCATACGTTTTTTTAAAATTTCTGTATTTTATAGTATATATGGTCTCGAAGGAAACATCCGAATACAGTTATGCTAAAGTAGAACGAACACGGAGATAAATTTCGGCATTTTGCTAATCATTGGAATTCAAAATACATCTTGTTACTATACTTTGCGTCCAAATATCAACATCTAGGTATGGGTGGTGTTAATTTCAGTTTGTCTGAATCATAGCTCGGCATTGCTTTTTCTGGACATGATAATGTTTTAAATTAAGAATGCTAGTAATCTCAGTATATATGAATTGTTGTTGTTGAAATCTTTCAAGTTTATCAACTGTTAACAATTTACAATTTTAAATAATGTTACATGCTACTAAATCAAAATGACTTCAGACCAGAGCATGACTGTATAATATTTGTAGCTAATTGTAGTGTTATTTTCAGTACGGCGGGTTACATTCCGACTACTTGACAACAGAAAGTACGGGTTTCATTACGGAAGACATTAAATCCCGCTTCTAAGGTCAAAGCATATGAAATCGTGTAATTAAATTGACAGCCCATGTTGAGGATGAAACTGCATGTAATCAGTGTCACTGAAGGGTGCACAATTAGGGCTCTGTGCGTGACATGTGTAATTGCGTGATCATATTTCCAGAGGATTCTATGCACGTGAAAATTGCAACCTATCCGTCAGAAAAGATAATAAGAATGTTTATTATTTTTAACTCTTTGGAATATTTCTTGAGAATTATCAGTCATTACTGTTTCATTTAGCATAGGCTATTCAAGAGCATTGGCGGTCACGTGTACAGTACTTAAAGTTGAATGCCGCTGGTACGAGTAATTGACTACTTGGTACTAGTCTATTGTTCTTGTTTAACAAACTTCGAACGAGATTAAATGTCTTAATACAACATTCGTTCGTCACAACTACCGTTGCATTCCCAGCAAATTTTGAACGGTGAAAAATCATTATTACCTATGTCAAAAAATTTGTCCCACTTTGTACTCATTTTTATTTTACCCCTTTGCAAGTTTGTATAGTCAACGTCATGTTATTTTGTACATAAGTTCCACAGAGGACTAGATGCTATTTTGTACATTAGTTCCACAGAAGACTCAATGTTATTTTGTACATTAGTTCCACAGAGGACTAAATGTTACTTTGCACATTAGTTCCACAGAGGACTCAATGTTATTTTGTACATTAGTTCCACAGAGGACTAAATGTTACTTTGCACATTAATTCCACAGAGGACTTTAAAGCTAGTGTTAATGACTTCCATCACATTTTTCACATTCGAGACGACATAAAAATTTAATTTTTGTAAGTTTTGCGGACTGTGTAAAACAGTATTCATTTAAGCAGATCAAACAAATACATATATTTAAATTGCCTTCTTCTTAATGTTGCCATCAAATAAATAAAAATTTAAAGCATTTAAAATTACGTGATATGTAAACATGCATTTGATCCCCCCTAAGCGTGCTACTAACAAAGACTCTCTGATAAAAAAAACACGTGTAAACGAGTCGACATATAAAAGAATAATGTATGTAACATTTTCGTGCAGAGGCTTCACTGAAGGAAAAGACAATTCTACGATTCTTTTCTCAGGGGAAAAACAGCCAGCGCGACATGGATTACTACCACATGCATAGGTCCAAAGATTGGCACTGCGACTATCACTCAGAATTTAGCAAAATGAGTGTCTCAATATTTTGATGAATACTGATAAAAACGTGACTGTAGTTTATACCTTACTACATGAAGTTGCACTGTGTATGCATATCTGAATAGGATTTACGGCACGCCAGCACAATAATGGCTATTTGAGTCGGTTAAAATATGATCAGTATTAAATATTTTATTATGCACAAATGGTGCACCACTAAATGTTTTTATAACACTTTGGAAAGTAAATACATTAAAAATAAACGTAAATATACTGTATTTCACGATACAAGATCAATGGTAAAGATGTTAATATAACGTAATATAACGTAATAAGATTTTAATAATCCAAGATACAGCTAAAACGATATAAACACGTTACAATAGGACGTACTTTAAGTTACAAGATTGGAAGATTGGAAGCTGATGGCATGGGACAACTGTATCGGACACATTTCATTGAATCTGAATGTTTGTACACAGCAAATTCCATTCAATGACTTTGATTTAATTATTTCATGAATAATTTGTTTTGAATAATTAAACTTTTACTTGTGCATATATTTCCATCAAAATCTGTATAGTTTATGTCACCAGAAAATACTTTCTATGCCAAATATGGCACCTTCTAGGGTGTGCTGCATAATCAAGGTGGATGAACGAGACCCTGAAATACAAATCACGAAATTGTAAATTGTATATTAAACTCTAATTTGAATAGATTTAACTTAAAACACCCTTAATTATTAGATGGTATTTGACATGCCAGAATGCATTTGTATCAGTTGTTTATATTCGTTATTGCAAGTTCTTGTTCGGTTTGCGACTCCTCTGTCAATCCTACCGATCATATCTCGAACGCATTCTGATAGCTGCCGTTAAGACCACCTCGGCTATTCACGAAAGAAGGATTAACCGAGAAAAGGCCGATTTGGTTCTAATAGACTGCAATTTTATTTCGTGGGGTGGGGTGGGGTGGAGAGAATAAATTTCCAGCGAACATGATTGTTCTACAAATTACTAAGGCGACATACAAGCGATGATTTTGTTTTTTGTTTTGCAGAAATAGCCGAGGATATTCCGAATGCTCTCGTCCAAGTATTCTGAATTGTCATGCCATTCGGCCTATTTTTTTTTGTCTCTTGTTGGATAACATTCCATATTTTAACTGATATATATTGCGAGTTAGTTTCAAAGTTATTATCCACAGTGGATAATAATTGCCCCGATTATGACTTGACTCCTGCTTACAAAGCGTAAGAAACACATGAAGAATTGTATTTCCAATGCATCGTAATGACGGTTACATTGACCGTGGATGACCATAATTGGAGACGTATACAAAAATATAGAGAAGAGACTCCATGCAATTTATGTCCCGTTTATCTTTGTCAAAATCAGTCTGCTCAAGTTGTTAGTTGCCATGGATATTGTTTTTTGGCTGAGGAAATATCACCCGTAGCAGTGTTCATTCGGAATTTTGATTTTTAATATAGGGAATACCGTTTAAGAATGTTTCTGATTAGCTTACATTGGCAGTTACGATTATTGCACTTTTTATTAGAGTTATTGTTTTTCATTTGTGAACAGCGTTGAATTGATGTGGATATTAAACTAACATACATTTTTCGTTACAGTTAAAAGATGAAACGTACAACAGACAAAACTTCTCCAGTAAAGTCATAAACGTATAAACTAATTTTGAAAATATATAAACATACAGGTTAAGATTAATTGAATTATAAAATGTTTAATCCATATAGGTTTATACGGCACAGTTTGATTTGAAGATGTGTACGGCACAAAGTTTAGTACGGATAAACTGAGTTTGAAAATTTGTACAACATATTGCTTGATGCAAATAAACAAGTTCTGAAAATTTGTAAGGCATATTGGTTTATTCTGATATATTGAATTTGAACATGTCTGTACACACACACACACACACACACACACACACACACACACACACATATACATACATACATACATACATACATACATACATACATACATACATACATACATACATACATACATACATACATACATACATACATACATACATACATACATATTGTTACGTGCTTAGGCTCGAATAAGCAGCAACACAGAAAGAGTGAAAACTAACAAGCTTGTAAAACTTTAACAATGAATTTATTAAGTACAATTATTTAAATAAAACAATTGAACTTACAGTTTTAGAGAATCAAATCCAACAAATATAGAATTCACAAAATAATCCACTAATGGAATTTCAAGTCCTGATAAATAAATGTTCTAATAGTTCCAGGTTCGAATCTTGACAATGTAATCCAAAATGGCTGACAATGTCACGTGATGCAGTTCTTGTTTAATTTATCATCCACATGAATTATGAGTACATGTTTTCTCCTCCAAATAGATAATAAATCCTCTTTCTTCAATGTATTGACACAAAGTCCAAAACAAGAATAATAAAAATTATAACTCAAACATGAATTACACAACCAATAACTTACAGCCCAAAGATTCTACTACTAAAGTTAGCTTCTAAAACACAGCTATATATATTGTTTTTCTGAAGTAAACAAGAGGAATCATGTGAGTCTGGAAAGTCATGGAAAGAACTACCTTCACCAAGTCACATGCTTAAAGAATGAACTAGAAGAATAAATCAGCCACTAATAAAATGCTGTCCCCGAAACCAACCAATAGAATTGAAGACTTGTTGACAATGTCTAAAGCAAGGTCAGATATTGAGGTAACCAAGCCAAGGTCAGCCTGTTTACCAGAAAAGTCCAGGTCAAGTGAATTTTCTAGAAAAATTTCCCATTTAAATAATAATAAACCCTAAATGACAAATTTGGATTTAATAATTAAAAATAAATAAAATTAAATCCAATAGACGTAACAATATATATATATATATATATATATATATATATATATATATATATATATATATATATATATATATATATATATATATATATATATATATATTATATGTGTGTGTGTGTGTATTAGAAACAAATTTTCACCTAGGTAGAAAAACGCAAACGTTTTCAATGGGACCTTCTTCTATTCTGCTTTTTAAAGCACCACATATCTTTGTAGATGGCTACACTGTACAAAGATAACATTAATTTATCTAGTGTTCATATGTGATACACAAAACAAAATAACTATCTCTATCACATATACATTATATGTTCACAAAATCACCACTAATATGTATATAACTAAATGTGAGAGATTTTGTCAACACTTTCCCTACACGTGGCCCATTCAACACAGTAGTATCCACTGTAGAAAATGGCATTGATATATATATATATTTTATATATATATATATATATATATATATATATATATATATATATATATATATATATATATATATATATATATATACAAGAACACGTGTAATGTTAGTGACATTCGTAACATGCAAAAGAACTGAACAAGGTACTTTCTTTTAAACAATGCAAATGCTAATATATCTTCTATGATCAGCTTGTAATTTTCTAACATTTTTCGTTTTCTTAATTAACTCTTACTTTGCAGGAAGTACCTTCTAACACACTAGCGAAAACGCATACCGCAACTGCAATTGTTGTCATACTTACTTTCCAATTCAATATATATCCCATGTATACAAACATAAAATTTATTAACGAAAAATAACTAATGGCAATTACTTTTCATTATCTAAAGACGATTATTAAGAACGAAGGACTGATGAAATCCAAAGATATAAACTTAGGCGTATTAATATTTAGAGAACTACTTGCGGTGAGAGAATGGATAAAAAAAAATTGTAAACAAGCAAATAGGTAATTTTATACTGTACATTTCAGGAATGTTTCGGTATTCTCGTCGCTACTATCAATATCAACCACAACTATTTTAATATGGACAGTTTGATAGCCAGCGGGCTACAGGTAAGCGTGTAATATGACTGTCAGTCAAGGGACCGGGTTGCCTGGTATAAGACAAATATGGTCGCCACCATCACATGATATCATGGTGTCCGCAACGTGTGTCGTACACAGCGAAAAATGTATATGTAAAACTATAACGCTTGTTGCAGCTTTCTAGGTCTTCATGCATCAAGATAAATATTCTGCAATAGGTCAATACTATTTCAATGCTGTGATCTATTGCGCGTAGAATGCAAAATCAAATTGCATATTTTAGCTCATATAAATAAATTTTCCGTAAAACAGATTGTCCTTGAACATTTAAATTACAGTTTTGCAAGTTATTTATTTATGTTTTTCAATTGTTACGTTCTATACGCAATATTTGGCAATAATACATATATTAGCTGTAATACATATAATATATAGCCAAATATCACGCATAGAACGTAACAATTGAAAAGGTATAAATGATTAAGTTACAAACTGTCATTTAAATAAAACTGCACTGCCAAGCATTTTCGTAATAACATTAGCTCTTAAGCCTAATGATTGCGAAATAAACCCGACCATTTATGCAAATTAGCCGTTTTTCCACCAAACGAGTTTGATGCATATGGGAAATGATTTAACTAAATTTATTATCATGCGAGAGATTGGTGTAAGTGATGTGCAACATTGCTTTATACGCAATATATTTCTTATTAACTATAATATATATGTTGTCAGCGATCGCTTTTCTCCTATTATTTGTTACAAACCCTTTACTGAGTTACAAATCAGCAACCACTGTTGTGTTAGTTTTGTCAAATTTTAATTATAACCATGGTTTCCTGATAAACAAATGCACAAAATAATATAACTGACTAAAGGTTTATTTATATATTATTTACATTAAAGTATAAATCTTTACTCTGATTGCGTTAAACACAGCTGAAGATTCATTTGCACACTTTTACAATTAAAATACACAGTATCATAAATACAGACGACACAAGAAAACTAAATCCTTTCAATTGACAGTTATTGATCCAATCACGTTCTAACCTAAGGCATAATATGCACAATAACTGTTTATATTCTTTTGTCTTATAATAATATCAATTTTACAAGCCAGTAATTGAATTAAAAATGCTATAGTATTGACGCTAATTCTACCCTGAGAAATAATCAAAAAGGCTGTAAATGCCAACATCCCAAGGTGTTGGATAACTTGTGCACAATATAACATGATGAAACGGAAAGAGTGTACGTCAATTATTTACTTGAGCATGTATGATACTATTGTATAGCACAGCCATCTTACCATCATGGTTTCTGATTTTAAAAGAACTTGAAGATGTAAGTATAAGGACTAATAAGAGCATACATATTAGTCACTATTATATAATTACACTGTACTTTGCAGGGCTTCCCAACTCTACATATTAGTCACTATTATATAATTACACTGTACTTTGCAAGGCTTTCCAACTCTACATATTAGTCACTATTATATAATTACAGTGTACTTTGCAAGGCTTCCCAACTCTACATATTAGTCACTATTATATAATTACACTGTACTTTGCAAGGCTTTCCAACTCTACATATTAGTCACTATTATATAATTACACTGTACTTTGCAAGGCTTTCCAACTCTACATATTAGTCACTATTATATAATTACACTGTACTTTGCAAAACTTTCCAACTCTACATATTAGTCACTATTATATAATTACACTGTACTTTGCAAGGCTTCCCAACTCTACATATTAGTCACTATTATATAATTACACTGTACTTTGCAAGGCTTTCCAACTCTACATATTAGTCACTATTATATAATTACACTGTACTTTGCAAAACTTTCCAACTCTACATATTAGTCACTGTCATCTAATGAAAATGCTCTTTACAATGTCTTCCATCTCGACATATTAGTCTCTATTATATAACACCGCATTTTGCAAGGTCTTTCATTTCTACATATGAATCACTATTATATAATGAAACTGCACTTTACAAAATATTCCATCGCCATTAATCCAAATGGGGTCACAACTCTAAACTTGAATTTTTGAGAGGGTTTAGTGTCTGAGAACACGGATGTGGACATATATATATATATATATATATATATATATATATATATATATATATATATATATATATATATATATATATATATATATATATATATATATATTCAAAATTTAGAAATCAGAATTAAATAATTCAAAATGCGTTTATTTTGGTTCCTTGAAAATTATGGAAAATTTAGTTTTTCATGTACTCCAACCCCACAACAAAACCAAAAAGTTAAAAAGTAATATAGTGACAGAGCCAATAAGGTAAAAGAAACCAAAAAAAAAACACATATGAACGTTGACTTACCTGTCCATTTAGATTTGATCCTTCCATGTGATTCGCATTTGATGCTCGGACTATATATATATATATATGGTCAGATATAGTGACTAGCATAATCAATACCACAGTATAATTGTTTATCCTAGACTCTAACCGCTCCTACGGCCTAGTGGTTAGAGCGGACGCGGGAGGTCGTGGGTTCCATCCAGGCCGAGTCATACCAAAGACTTACAAAAATGATACTAACAGCTGCCTCGCTTGGCGCTCAGCATTAAGATGTTAGTGTTAGGACTGGTGGGCCTGGTATCAGGATAATGTGTCTGGGTGGGACATCATGCTATATGTCTGCGGCATGATGCCCCAGTGATAGACATCGTAGCGATATGATATGATTGAACACTTGTTAAAGCTGCGTTAAAATCCTAATGAAACAAATAAATATCCCAGACTCTCTACGTCATTTGAGAAGCAATCGAAGTACAAAAAAACTGAATGAGTTATTTTCTGTATTATGTTCTTTTGGAAGAGGAAATGATAGATACTGTGTCTAAAAATCTGATTGCGACTTTTGACTTTGCACTATCAAGATGGGCCATAAAAGAAACAGATAATTATACACACTTGAATTTACTTTTATTATTACTGGAATAGCGTTCACTGGACCTAGAATATTATTACCGAATTAACAAAATACATGGGAAATTATCCCCCAAATAGTAATTTTGTAATATCATTCGATGTTCAATTTATGAACTTAATCTCTCCCTCTCTTTCAGCAGCAGCAACCAAAGTTAACAGACATGGAAAATCAACAGAAACACTTGCTCTTGATTCTTCATCTATTGTTGTTCATGTCATGCACGTCGTGTGTAGACAATGAAATAGCGGAGGAGGCAGCCTCAGCGAAAACATCTTCTGCTATTGAAAAACGTTCTCTGGACAAATTTGGATTCGTGGATGATATAGGACAAGAAAAGGAAGTGAAAGCAGTTTCAGGAGAGACAGGATCGGCAAAAGAAGATTATGATTCCCAATTAGCACAGAAACTCCCCAACTTAGATGCAGCCAAACGTCGAATGGATCGATTAGCGTTTGCTGGTACTCTTGGAAAGCGCTTGGATGATTTAGAACAACTAGACGACGGTGACGTAGACAAGAGGAAGATGGATCGACTTTCTTTCCTGTCAAACCTTGGAAAGAGGGGTAGAATTGATTTTTCACATTTAGGTAACCTTGATAAACGCGGTAGGTTGGACCGATATATGTTTACTGGAAACCTTGGGAAACGAGTACGCATGGACAGATACTCTTTCCTTGGCAATCTTGGCAAAAGAAGAGGCAGAATGGATAGGTATTCATTCATTGGTAACCTAGGCAAACGTCCTTCCATGGATAGATACTCTTTCATTGGAACCTTGGGCAAAAGAGGAGAAGACCTGTTCCCATTTGCTGAAAGTCTTGAAAATCGACAAGTAATGGACGCATATCCGTTAGCTGGATCTTTGGGAAGAAATGTGGCAGAAGATAACGCCGACAGTGGTGATACCTCAGTTACTGACGAAGACAGAGAGTTTGGTAAACGCGGAAGACTTGATATGAAAAGTTTGTATGGGCAACTTGGAAAGAGATCCAAAAGATCTATATTATTTCCCTGGGGTGGTGTTAGATATACCAGAAACAACAAGCCAATGAGAGGAATAGACAAATACTCGTTTGCGGCTCGTCTTGGAAAGAGAAAACCAGATTATAGATTTCTACCTACGCTTGGCAAAAGGACCTATTTAACATTGGAAGGTATTATTTAGTAAACAAAACTCTCTTTCTTCAATTGTTCCAATTGCCTTTAAGCTATATATAATGGTTGGAATCATGGAACATATTATTGGTCTCTGCTTAAAACTAAAGATGTCGAAAGAAGTCTGTATATAAATGTCAAGATATTACATATTATATATACTCTGTTACCGTTGTTGGAAATACACAGCCTTTATTGTAAATGCTTTAATGGCTACACTTTATTCTATCTACTACGAGTCAGTGTTTTATTCATGAGGGTGTCAAGTTCGCAATGTACATTAGTCCTTTTGCTTCACAAAAAGTGTATTTTAAGATAAATAGTGGGTTCTCTAATGTTCTTCGTATCGTGTCAAATCTTTCGACATGGCATTACCTATATTATTTACTGTTTACAGTCTTTTTCATTCATTTCTTTTTTAAACATGATATAAAAAGACATTGAGCAATTTTTAACGACAGACTATTAGGATAGTGATGTACAAGATGTCATACAACGACGTAAAAAAGTACGTACTCCAATTTATAATGTTGGATATGAAGACAAAAGCAAATGCGTGACGAAGGTCTTGTAGACTTACCTCCCTTCGGTCCTAGACTTTATGGATCTCTATTCGTTTGATTCACATTTCACATTTGTTTTAGAAATATCCTACAATACCTACACCAGAAAGCGACCATCCCACGGTCCTTCATGAAGAACATACTCTCTTAGTATAGCAAAGACTCTATCATAATTAATTTAACATATACATGTACAAAACAAATTGGGGGATTTTCCTGTCTTGTTGAGTTAATTTACAGGTCAGAACTATTGATTTACGACCCAAAAAGTGCCGGAAGAGACGTCTACCATCAGATAAGTTTTTACAGCTTTTCGGCAATGCCTTTCTTAGTTTTTGATTGCGTGACGATTGAAACAAAAAAAAGGACAACAGTCTTATCGCAAAGGTGACTTAGGAATTCTTGTTTATATTCTTGTACTTTGAATGTCTTACACAGGAGTGCACGCTAATTCTTTTGGTAAGCGGTTAGAAAAAAAATTATATATATATATGTTTTATTTACCGTTTTATCTAAGACCGCTTAGCTATTGTAGGGATGAAATATTGATCATGAATCATTAATCGGATACATTCACATGACAACACTATTTATTCTGGAACAAGTGATCACCTTCATTTATCTCGGATGAGCTCTTTCGTTTTAGGCAACGTTCCAATATATCGTCCTTGAACCTTAAATCACATTACTTTTGTTTACTGGTTTACGATTGGACTGTTTACTTTCATCATGTGACATTGTCCGTTCGACTTCACAAAGGTAATGGAAATGGCCCATGGAATTTAGTAGAAGAAGAAACAAAATTATTTATCTCTAATTATCATGCTCTGTGCGTTTCCTACTGATCAACACATTATAAAATGGCGAAAGTTCATAAATTTTCCAGTCGGATAAAAATATCCATACTTGAACGCTTTTTAGTAATGAAGACATGAAGATTTAACACGTCGTAGAGAGTCTCTGTCCTTTACATTATGCGGAATACACGAGTGAAAACGTGACCAACAGCTTTGCGAAGGAAACAGCAATAACAATGTAAACTTCAACACGATCAGCAACGATAACAGCAAGGACAACTTACAGTGTTTTGCATTCAGTCTGTAACAAAAACATCTGCATTAAATATGGTCGAATATGGACTGTAATTTTGATCTAAACATAAATATTACTTATGTCGCCATCATTTTTATTTGAATAATGTCCTTGTGCACAAACACACACACACACACACACACACACACATACATTCTGAGGGGTAATCAGAATTCGAGATGGTTTCAATAAGCTGTTTTACTACTACTACTACTACTACTACTACTGCTGCTACTACTACTACTACTACTGCAATAATAATAATAATAATAATAATAATAATAATAATAATAATAATAATAATAATAATAATAATAATCAGGAGACTTGACAGGGTCGGAAGTCTTCTGGTTTTGTTATCTGTACAACTGGCAAAGGTAAACAATACCACGCAAGACTTTCGCCGTCACCACCAAATTATTTAAGTTACATACATCAACTATCGCTTTCAGTGATCAAAAGTTTATTAACGTCTCGTAACATAGTTTATTTATAATTTCGAGACTTCACAATCAGTACCAAAGAGGGACATTGATGCAATGATAATTCATATAGATTTACTGGAAGTCTCTAGATAAAAAAGAAAGCTTTTAAAAGAGCTCCACGCTTTAGATTTCATGTTTAAAAAAAATACTAATAATACAACAAATTCTAGAGTAATGCTGCTTCAAGCTGGCCTTTATTGTCGTCTAAATTTGTTAATAGTATGGGAATAGACGATATTAGATTTGTGTACCACATTTAGACATCGTTAAGTAGCATCAAATTGAATGAATTGGTATAAAAGATCCAATTTATACTAGATAAATAGTGGAAACGACGGATTTACCGTAGAACGTCTCGCTAAGTACCCTTTAAGGTCAAAAGTTTAGTGATTTGCAGTTTCATATGAAAGTACAAAAATTTCTCATGATTTCCCGAATGGTTTTCCAAGATCTTTTCTTCTTTTTGAGTAACAAAAATGACATTAAAAACAAAAGACCTTGTACATCTTAGGTTTTGTTAAATTCCTTTATTTTGCTGTATGATTGATTGGTGTAAGTTGGGTTTGAGACTATGTAGCTTGACCTTACTGCAGATAATCACCTTTCCATAAAAGGACCGCATTTTTCGAAACTCCAGATATAGTCTGGAGGAAAAAGTAGCTAGCATTTAAAAAGAACAACATGTTTTATACTCATTTGCTGCTCTTTCGGAAGTTAGAATTGTCTACTATGGCCAAATTCATTGTTTCCTATTTTAATAACTGCTAATGGAGTTTGGACAAGTTCAAATTAATTTCTCGAGCAGATGGGAGCAGCCATTTCGATATTTTTTTCTGGAGGGTTAGCGAATGATGGTCACTTCTGGGGTTGTACTTTAGTTGGTTGACAAAAAGCAATTCCTCATCTGCTTATACATTGCGGCAGAAACCTCTGCTGTCTCCCCAAATGCTTAGGCACCAGTACCTCATTAATCATCCAAACTTTGTATAAATTCACTTTCTGTCTTTAAGCTAAAAAGAATTTGTTTAGTTCTTGTGTGACAGAGACGTAACTAAAATGTATCTGTAAGTAAGCGATGTTTTGAAAATCTACATTGAAATTGTCCTTGTCAGTGATAAAATAAATAATTAATATTGGTCAAGAGAAGCTGACGTGCCAAAACTGGAATTACAAGACCAATCAAATTATGATTATATTCCGTCTTTCGTATAAAAGAAATATTGTGATAGGTACTGTTCATCTGTCCGTGTGTCCGTTCGTCAATACTTATTCCTTGTAAACGGAATTCAACCAACATCTACTGAGCGAGAATAATCATACGTGATTTAGTGTTGTAGGAGGAATAGTAAACAACAGCGAAGGCTTCGGATCATGAATAAATTCCGCGAGGGAGGTTGGTTTAATTATCAGTTTGTCGTAATTTTCATGGGTAATATGGACACTTTCGTGAACTCAGGCCTAATTCAACACGGAATGAGAGAAGATAATCATTTTTGGAATGAAAATTCAGGAGTATGAATGCGGAAATTAAGGTTTCGAATCCTGGCTGCAGCTACTTGTTGAAGAGCTAGAACGATTGGCGGGTGGGAGACGAAAAAAGAAATGCGGATAGTTTTGGACGGCTTCTAATTCCATATTATTTTTAAGTATCTACTCTAGTTGGAAGTGTAAAGAATCAAACATATCTGAAGCAATTGCATGTTTCAGATAATCAAGATATTTAAATATATATATATATATATATATATATATATATATATATATATATATATATATATATATATATATATATATATATATATATATATATATATATATTGCAAACACACAAAATAGGGCATAAGAACTATATATGGTCTGTCATCTAAAGTACGAAAATAATGTATTTCATTTCTGCCTAACATAATTTCTTCGTCAGATTTGATATCAAATCAACAAAAGACGGCGTATATCTTGAATGGCAATTCTGGTGAACGTGAATAATATTCTAATACACGAACAAAAAATATAATAATAATTATAATAATATCAGCAGCATCCAGCACCTCACTCTAGAGCTAAACAACCAATGCCGAAGATTTGAGTGTGACTGGCTTGAAGTCAAGGATTCCCCTATTTCCGAGGTCCTCATAAAAATAGTCGTTGAAAACTGAATGATTTTTAAACCAGATAATATCGCAACATTTTTTTGCTTTAATCGACTAACAACCACACATTAACTGGACTTTAATATGGGGCTTGAATGGGTCTCTGGCTTAAAATTTGCATGAATTGTTAAAGCGTTTTTTGAGCCCATGGATTGATATTTCAAGCTACGCAACACACAACAAAACCCAAATACCTTATACACATAATTATTCCTATTTTGTATAATAATATTTTTTAAAAAGCCAAATACATAAGAATATCACGAGCATTCCTTAAGTAAATCCAAATTACGAAACTAATATATGTACCCATAAAGTCTCGCGAATAATATACACTATGATGCTTGCTATGAGAAATTAACTAATTACTCGGTTTGAGAAACGACTTCAAAACACCGATTCCCCAAAATAAAAAATAACCAAACTTTGACAATGTTATAATAGGAGACATAAATAAAAATATAACATATCAAATGTTTGTTACATTTATATTATTATTTTTAGTAGTAGTAGTAGTAGTAGTAGTAGTAGTAGTAGCTAAGTTGGATAAAGCATATTCATAACAAAAATGATATTGCTTACACAACAAATTTTCTGTATACGGTAAAGATAGAAACCTGTCGCTCTCTATTAAAATGCTTGCTCAGTCTAAAAGTTCCCAATATGGCGAAGTACAACACTGGTCTTAAATGTAATCAATGGATAGGCATGTAAAACTATGTTCGCGGTATGTCCATTTACACATCCATGTAACCAACCAACCATGCTATATTGTCTAATATCAATGCAGTAATATTTCGAAGAGATCGCTTTCGTAATAGATTGATGGTATTATTTTAATGCGAGATGCACGGCCTAAAAGGAAAGATAGTCACCTATCACGTCTGATTAGCAACATTTTCTTACAATTCATCGCACTTATTTTAGTTGTCGTACTCGCTATATAATCAATAGTAAAGGCCTTCATCTGTAAACACTTACGGTAGCGGATGCAGCAACAGAACGGGGGGTGGGGGGGGTGGGGGGGGGGGTGAGGGGTCTGTTTTATTTTTTTTAAATATACGGTGAGTAGTCTTTAGTGATGGACATGTCTTCTGAAGTCTTACATAACGCAAGAAAAAAGAAAGAAAGAATACAAACATTCAGAGTATATTGGATTTCGGTGGTATACGTAGAAATCATAGAATCGTATCAAATCGAATGATGTTAAAGCAAATTGATGCCGTCAGTAACAAAGAAGATTAAGAAATTGTATTAACCATGGTAGATGTTGTGAATAGAGACTCCAGTGAACTTGAATAATAGTCTGAAATTGTCGAAAAGAGGAGCAAGATTCTTCAATTAGATTTGATGTAAAGTAATTTGTACGATCAAAGTACATGACAAACACAATTCAAGCGTTACAGTTAGACTATTCATCGAAAATATTTATATTTCTGCTGTCAAATTTGACCGTATTTGACCATATTTAAAGATTCATCTAAAGTTTTTAATAAAAGAATTGACTTTCATTTCATGCATTATCGAATTCTGGTCTCTGTGTATAGTTGGAAGGAAGGAAGGATGAATATGTTTTGATGATAATTTGAAACGAAATTAAAAATCTTCAGCAAGTTCCATCTATACGTTGTTTGTGAAGAGTGAAGATGTCCCAGGTGAGATATGCAACCACATCAAAGATACTATAAAATAAAGACTCTTTTATAGTATGATGGATATGTTCATGTGCCATCCAACTTGCGTCGAGCACCTGTGCATGCAATCAGACTGCTACCTGGTGTCGTAGAAGATAACTCCAACCTCACTAAACCCGCACAGTGTTTTGCAAAAGAAGTGTTCTAACCGTGTATCAATTGATTAACAATGGAATCGCCATATAGAAACCCATACTAACAGAAGAGATCGCGTGATCCGATAAGAAGACATGTCAACGGTGTTTGTGCAGTTCTTCTAAAATATTTTAATGCAGTTAAGGAAAGGTGTTATTCTCTGATTGTTTGTATCAGTTTTATCGTTTCATTTTGTATGGTTCTTTTTTAAACGGCTGTTACACTTCAAGTTCCCATTCTGAGAGAAATGCAAACTTATTTCCGGAATAGCTGAATGGACAGTAGATTACTTTAAAAGACTTTTGAATAATAGTTCTGGATGCAACACTTTGTATAAAGATTTGAAAGTATCAAAGGTGTGTAATTTTCTCTATATACACATACATACATACATACATACATACATACATACATACATACATACATACATACATACATACATACATACATACATACATACATACATACATACATACATACATACACGACAGTAGTTGAAAACGTAAAGGTACCTCAGTTTAACACTTCACTGGCAACAATCTAATTTCTATAATGATCTACATGTGTTTGTGTGTCTCTGTGTGTGTGTGTGTGTGTGTGTGTGAGAGAGAGAGAGAGAGAGAGAGAGAGAGAGAGAGAGAGACTTCTACTGTAGACGTACCCTAATGAAGGTTAGAGCTAATCATTACATATAGCTTTCAACGCGAGTCGTCGCATAGTTTCACGAGTGTCTCACTCGTAATTTCAGTCTCTATTATCGTTCAACAGAATATAACTTAACAGTTTGTGGACAATAAATCTATGCCATTAATTTACCATTGATTTATCCATATTTTCCACTATCATGAATCTGGTCCTGCTATGCATTAAAAATTATTACCATTATCGAGCCGTATACAAATCGAAAGGCCAAGGGAGAAAACTTTTACAACTCACAACGCATTACCTGACATACCAGTTTATGACTAATTTTAGTAAAATATTTATTCGCTTCTCTGACATTGAATGGCACGTAGAGATACAATAAGCAAGCACTCATTGTATTGATTTTGTTGTCAACTCCACTACACTTTAATTACTGTAATGATTCTACACTTGAATAATGCTCTTACGCCGGTTAACGCCTACCTTCTTGCCTTCATGATAACACTACAAATTCATTTCATGATGATAAAATCAGGTATATCTGAACAGAAACAACCCAGCTACAGTATTATATAATGTTTAAATGTGGTTTTAGTATTCTTTATTCTTTTCGCGACTTATTTTAGACAAAAGATATTTTAGAAAAATACACATGTAACTTCTAATAGATTTGTCTGACCACCCCAAGAATATAAATATCTTAATCTTAGTATTAGTTTACATCAATTACGAAGTAAACTTAGGCAACTTTTACAAAGTGCTCACCACGATGCGGATTGTGAAAATGTTTCGAAAATGTAATCAATGAAAACCAAAGCCAACAAAAATCGACAACCGTTGGCCAGCATTAGAATCAATCATTGGAGGGTTTGAGGTGAAAAGTGAAATTCAAGTATTTTTGCCAATATATTTGTCAAGTCTGCAATTCTACAGTGACATTTTAAACATTTAAAATATTTCTCATACCTGCTTTGTGCAGGGCTTCTGTGAATAATAGTTGTATGTTTCATAAATACACATAAAGGCATACCTACCCACTGATATTTACCTTTCTGGTTAGCTGCCTAGTTGTTCAAATTAGAGACCTTTCAACCTAATAACCAATCTCAAATAAGTTTTTTTCTAATTCAATAATAATAATAATAATAATAATAATAATAATAATAATAATAATAATAATAATAATAACGTGTACTAAATTCAAACTTCTATTTTTTCAGATGATGGCCCAAACTCAGTGGAACATTAATCGCAATGATGACATAAAGAGCAGGCAGGCATTTTGGTGTCCATACCTTTTTTTAAATTACAGATACAAATTTCTGTAACACTCGAAGAAGAAAGAAACAGACAACAGAAGATATTAGTCCAGGGGAGTGGAAAAGATGTTATTTGGACTTGTGCGCACGTATAATGTGCCATTTTGTGAACAATACCTGCTGTCTTCAAGGAATCCATAAATCTTACACGGCTAAATATAATAATCATGGTTAAACATTTCTAAATGTGGACTTGTGTTTTCGTGTATTCACAATTCATTCTGATTCTTTTATATTTATTGTGTTTTCATGTGCATTACAAACATAATATCCTGGACATATTATATATATCGGATAATACATAGAAAAATTAGTTAATGTAACAGAAGATCAGAGAAAATAAATATTTTTTTGATCTTCAGTTACATTAACTAAGACATTCTCAGGTGTCTTTCTTCAAGCATGAACTAAGTAAAAAAAAAAGTTTATTTTTCTGTATTGGGCAAATAATTATATTAAATTCATAGAACATCGTGCACAGAAACATCAAACCTTTACTTGTTCTCGGCGAGAAATGTATTTCTACAGAGACAAACCAATAAAAATACACCGACTACTAAAATGAAACTGGTGAATGTGAGGTTAATAAACAAATTAATTTCAAACGATTTGATCTGTTTTCTTTGCAAAGATAAATCCTTACATCTAATTATTTTAATTTCACATTGAAAGCGTAATAATTACACAATTTCTTCCTTTCTACTTCCAACCACATTAGTGTATCTGCCCGTGTGTGTGTGTGTGTGTGTGTGTGTGTGTGTGTGTGTGTGTGTGTGTGTGTGTTATTCGGAATTCTTCAACGTATCTTTAACAGTTAGTTTTTCAGTCATATCGCTACGATGTTTGCAGTGTGATAGTTTGTAGTTATGTCTGTAGCACGATGTCCAACCCAGTCACAGTACCCTGACACAAGGCAGACACGTCCTAAAACTAACCTCGCAATGCTGAGCGCCAAGCGAGACAGCTGTTAGTATCTTTGTATAAGTCTTTGGCATAACTTGGCTGGGAATCGATCCCACGAGGCGGATGCTCTAACCGCTAGATCACCGGAGCGGTCACATACTTTCATATGTATGTATGTATGTATGTATGTATGTATGTATGTATGTATGTATGTATGTATGTATGTATGTATGTATGTATGTATGTATGTATGTATGTATGTATGTATGTATGTACCCCTGGAAACGTATTAGAGTCTGATTTCTGCATTTGCTTTGTAGGATGAGAAAGTAGCAGTAATGTTGTCATATTTACAACGATGGATACTTTGTATGTGTTTGAGCCTTGTACCGATATGTTGATTCTCAATTTTCGTCTCACACACCTTGACAAATATAATGATCAAATTTAATGCAAACTAACACTATATTATATCCTTTATACTATTTATATATATATAAATATATATATATATATATATATATATATATATATATATATATATATATATATATATATATATATATATATATATATATATTCAAGTAAAAGAAACTTAAATATTACAGATAGATAAAAAAAAAAGTCGGGATACCATCAACTAAATCAAAATGTTCAGAAACTAGTATTAGATGAATTTGCTATGGTTATGTTGCTTATTACATAAGTTGTCACGTAAAATCTGTATCTATAACTGTCAACTTGTAAAACAAAAACCAGACCCATTGTGTGACATTATAAAGCTTGTTAATAACAATAGGAAATGTTGACATTGCAGCCTACTACTTACTAGCCAAATCGTGGATATAATAGACAGGGACAATTTCACAGGATGCCAACACTCGGGATTTATAAACATAGAAGACACTGACTCAACAAACTAGAAAATATTTATAAGACTAGAGACATTACGTAAACTTCTGACAGAAAACAACTTTTCTCTTGAAAATCTCAGGATGATTCTCGCTCTCACAAAAGGAACACATGTACCTAACATACGCTAGCACATTACGAACAAATTATCAAACGTATCTAAACGTTAGATTTGGGTAGAATGTTTGCTTTTTTGAAAATCCCATTATACTGTCGTGCTGGCATGTTTGACACTTGTCAAATACGTGATTTAAAGATCATAAATATCAATATATTTGTAAGATTAGAAATTAATTTGCTGAAAGCGTAAGAAAATCTTACTTTAGTTTTCATGTACGGTCTCAAATAATCGTGATTTCTTTACGTTAGTTAGCTAACTTCGCGAATATTTTACCGTTTTATTAATTTTACAAAATTCATATTCGCCATTTTATTTTAATATTTATGTTTGTCTACAGATATTTTACCGGTGTAAATCCAATGCCCTATATTGAGTAAAAAATTTTTTTATAAATCCCAATAATACCATCTAAACTATTAACAAATAACGTTTTTGTTTTTATAATTGGAGAGAAATTTCATCTATGTTGGAACATTAAAGCTAATTAAATTGTTAACAACCAGTCCATTTGGCTAAATAATGTGGGGGACAGCTATATTGCATTATCTTAGCAAACCACCAGCCCACGAAAAATTAATCGGGTCCATTTTCTCTTAATTAAACAAATGTGTGTAACATCATCCATCTGTCTCCTTCAAAATCGATGATGTTCTAGACGTGGGAATATCGAGTAACGTGTTGCCCCCTATTGTATTGTTCATGATATACGCTTGCCATTATGATTTGTAGTTTGCTGACGAGCTTAATCTAAATGTGTTTTCCGATAATATCGTTTTCTCGTTGAAGTCATAGCAAAGACATACTCGAGTTACTAGTGAGGTGCAATATACATGGTATATCCGGTTCTGAGGCACAACTCGACAATTTTCAAGCAGTATGTTTAACAAACGACTTAATGCAGGTCAATGTGCTTGAATATTTTAGTAAATGCCTCACTTCATCGTAAGACGCATACAGAATGCTTGATGAAAAGGGCAAATTGGTATTTAAATAAAAACCTAAACAAAGCGTTTAAGCGATGCTGAATAAACTCGGGGAAAGTCGGTCAATTATCCAGTTTGAATAATCGACACAATTTCATTCCAAGATGCATCATTTAGATAAGTTTGGTAGCAATAACTGAAAAAGTGTTGGAGTTTGAAAGTAGGTTCCAGCGACATAGATTTGATTCGCCACATACCTTCGTCCCTATATTACCCATGGATTATTATTCGTCCTCAATATATATATATATATATATATATATATATATATATATATATATATATATATATATATATATATATATATATATATATATATATATATATATATATATATATATATATATTCTGGTAATCCAGTCTATGTTCTTGTTCTCAAACTGGATTAATTAAGAATGTTAAGAATGTCATTTATATCATAGAAATCGGGAGTAAGAAATTGGAATCTTAACGACGTTTGTTAATTTTTGTCCCTCGTCCTTATATATATATATATATATATATATATATATATATATATATATATATATATATATATATATATATATATATATATATATATATATATATATATATATATATATATATATATATTCTGGTAATCCAGTCTATGTTCTTGTTTCAAACTGGATTAATTAAGAATGTCATAGAAATCGGGAGTAAGAAATTGGAATCTTAACGACGTTTGTTAATTTTTGTCTCTCGTCCTTATAACAAAACTCAAGAACCACTTCCAGGAGGATGACTCAAGAGTCTAAGACATATTAACTCCTAACACTATTGCAAGGTTTCAACCGTCTATTTTCGAAAATGTGTTATAGGAGTTGTACAATGCTACGATAACACGCACGAATGAAAGCTCATATCGTAAATGTTCAGCTGTATATAATAATTATCTGGTTTCCTTGACAGTGCGAATTTCGATATGCATTTTGGGAATTTCAGAATAACATTTCCTAAATGGTTATTTTTCGCGGGTGAATACGGCTGTAACTCTTCTTAAATGTCACAGTACTTACTCGATTATAAGTTGAGTCCAACTACAAATAATCCAGATCCTTATCTGCCATAGCATAATGCGCCTGCAGATCAGAATTGCTGCTGTTTGTTCTGATTACTCCCAAGAAACTGCTCAAACCCAGATCTGCCAGCACACGGCAGATATGGGTCTGTGCAGTTTGCAGTTGAACTTGACATATACGCGAGTATATACGGTAGTTTTGTTTTAAACTGAATAATCTGAGTGACTCTTAGAATTTATATTATAGCCCTCTCTATTCCAAATTCTAAATATATATATATTTTTGGTGGATGGATTAATTAAAAAGTACATCTACAACCTTATAATGGCTGGTGAAGCACAATATTTAAATCGCTTAATTGGCAGTACGAAATTAAAGCGAAGGAAACATCTCGCTGCCCAATTCAGTGAGCTCAAGCTACAAAACAAATACTGTAGCATACAATCAGCTTCAATCAAGTCCTGAATCTTGGACTGGAACTATATCTCGAGTATATCTTCATAAAGTACGAATACACTTTTATAACTGCAACGCAAGTTTGGTCCCGGGTAACCGAGTGGTCTAAGGCGCCAGTGTTTACAAGTCAATCACATCTCACCTCTGTTTTTTCTCATCGCCGCCATATGTGGATAGGTGAAAAGGCTTGCCAGTAGCTTTCCGTGGGTAGTTGGTTCTTCATGTGGTCTTCTCGGGCGGGTTCTTCTTCCACAACTGGCCGCCATGTATAGCATTTCATGTGCTGGATAATGGCATTAAACTCACAAACTACTTAACAAAAACGTGTCACGCTATGAGAATATTCATAGATGCGACTGAATGAAAAATAGATAAGTACCAACAACCGAAGTTCTTCATGTCAACAAATGTACGACGCTGATAAAACCTTATTTACAATACAGTGTCTGCCGTTTCAACGTGGTCCGTCTCGACATTGTGTCAAAATTACATTAGTTTTCCATCAAAGTGCATTGTTATACTACGTGACACTGGCCAGTTTATTTAACCAAATCCCGCACACCGGTATTTAAGCACACACTTGGCAAAAATAAGCGCTTCTTTTCTATCAAGTTGTGTGTTAATCTGCATTACGCTAAGTTCAATTTCGCACCAGTTATGTCAACATTCAAAGAAAAAACATCCTTAGGTTACCCTTGACTACATTTATCTTCCATTTATGTGCCTTTGCTCTCCGGATACGTTTGCTTCATCATGTATTGTGACAAAGAAACCCAATCCGTACATAAAGCAAAGCTGTCAACCACTGACATTGAATGAAGCATCTTTTCGCCTTCGGTTTCTGAAGAAGTTTCAATCAATAGATCACAAATGTATTCATCCTGACAACGTCTTTTCATACACAGCGGCGAACAAGACGGAAAACTTAAAGCCCTAATTGAGGCATTGTTATTGTAATTACATGAGAAACAAGGGCGACTTGTATACAAGCACGTACCAGTATGTTGTAATGTATATACTGACAAATGTCTACAAGGAAAGATGTCAAACAACGGTCGGTGTGTTTTACCTAATATAAAAAGTAGTTTCCGCTTCTCAGATATTTCTGTACCTAGCCATAAAAAAAGATAATTATCAAACAAGTATTTTATACAATTTTAAAAAATGAATAAAAGATCCTGTGTTTGACAAAAAAAAATTATTTCAACAGATAAGTCATTCATATTAAACAATTTAAATGCGATTGAAAATACAAATGCGAAAGCTCACATCAGGACATATTAAAAAATTGACAGAACATAAGTACATACACCGGAATAAAACATTTCACATCTCTCTCTCTCTCTCTCTCTCTCTCTCTCTCTCTCTCTCTCTGCATGTCTCTGTCTCCCTCTGTCTCTCTGTCTCTGTCTGTCTGTCTTTCTCTCTCTCTCTCTCTCTCTCTCTCTCTCTCTCTCTGTTCCTGTGTCTGTTATGTCTCTATCTCTGTGCCTGTCTATGTGTCTGTGTCTCTATGTCTGTCAATGTATCTGTCTCAGTGTCTATGTCTCTGACCTTGTGTATGTCTCTTCTATGTGTCTGTCTATGTCTCTGTGTCTGTGTAGTTATATGTGTCTGTCTCTGTCTATGTGTCTGACTCTGTATTTGTCTCTGTCTGTATCTGTCTATGGATGTATATGTCTCTTTCTCCGTCTGTCTGTGTATGTCTCTGCCTGCTTATGTCTTTGCCAGTATGTGTCTGTCTACGCTTGCATCTGTCTGTGTCTAAGTCTGTGTCTGTCTGTGTATGTTTCTCTGTATTTCAATGTCTGTGTCTCTGTGTCTGTGTCTGTCTATGTCCTTCTCAGTCTGTGTCTGTCTACGTCTGTGTCTGTATGTGTCTGTTTATGCATGTGTCTGTCTGTGTATCTGTGTTTCAATGTCTGTATCTGTGTCTCTGTGTCTGTGTCTCTGTATGTGTCTGTGTGTCTGTTTGCCTGTGTCTATGTGTCTGTCTGTGTATCTGTGTTTCAATGTCTGTATCTGTGTCTCTGTGTCTGTGTCTCTGTATGTGTCTGTGTGTCTGTTTGTCTGTGTCTCTGTGTCAGTTTTTGTGTCTCAGTCTCTGTCTCTGTGTCTGTCTCTGTGACTGTGACTCTGTCTATGTGACTGTGTCTGTGTTTCTTGTGTCTGTGTCCGTCTCTATGTCTCTGTTTCTCTCTGTCTCTATGTATCTGTGTCACTGTGTCTGTGTCGGTGTCTCTGTGTATCTCTCTCTCTCTCTTTTTCTCTCTGTCTCTTTCTCTGGCTCTGTGTCTGTCTATATATCTCTCTCTGTCTCTCTCTGCCTCTCTCTGTTTCTGTGTCTATGTCTCTGTGTCTGTCTATATATCTCTATCTCTGTCTCTCTGTCTCTGTTTGTCTGTATGACTGTAGCTGTGTCTATGTCTGTATGTCTGTCTCTCTCTCTGTCTATGCATGTCTCTGTCTGTCTGTCTGTCTGTCTGTCTCTCTCTCTCTCTTGGTCTCGGTCTATGTCTTTGGTCTGTTTATATCTGGCTTTGCCAATGTCTGTCTATGTCTCTGTCTCTGTCTCTGATTGTATCTGTGTCTGTCTATGTCTATGTATCTGTGTCTGTTTGTCTATGTGTCTGTCTGTTTGTCTCTATGTCTTTGTCTCTCTGTGTCTGTGTTATTGTGTTACTGTATGTGTGTGTCTCTATGTATATGTCTATGTATGTTTATGTCTGTTTCTGTGTCTGTCTATGTCTGTGTCTGTCTGTATCTGTGTCTGTCTGTGTCTGTCTATGTCTGCGTCTTTGTGTATGTGTCACTGTCTCTGTGTCAGTGTCTTTGTCTTTGTCTGTGTATGTGTCTGTATATGTGTCTCTGTCCATGTCACCATTGACACATTCAGCATTCAAAAAGTTTATAATGGGCTCAATCGGAGTCTTCTTCATATTCTTGTTATAAAATGTCTGGCTAACTGTTGATAAGTCGATCCGGCATTTATTCTAACAACATTGATGACAACAGAAACATCATTAGCTTGTCCTACTAGCTCTATCATGTCAGGTCCTTTATGCTTTTGGGGACAACCCCATGGAAAGCTTACTGCTTGCCCAGAGGCGTAGCCATGATA
The DNA here is from genome assembly GCA_030141615.1 of Unio pictorum. NCBI lineage: Eukaryota > Metazoa > Mollusca > Bivalvia > Unionida > Unionidae > Unio > Unio pictorum. Next base: position 8,513,584 of record JARLTB010000075.1, read on the forward strand.
TTTTGCGCCCGGGGACGAACTATAAAATTGGCGCCCAAGCGATCTTGTGACCGATTCATACCCTTGTTTACTTATTATAATGTAACGTTGTAAGCCTCATTTTGGTGCCCCTGTACCTTGGCGCCCGGGGACATATGTACCCCCTGCCCCCCCCCCCCAGCTACGCCTCTGTGCTTGCCCCCAACCATGGGCTTCGTGAAGTTTACATCCCGTATCGAATGGTCTACACGAACACGACAAGCAGAAGCGATATGTCAAATTTGCCCCCTAAGCGCCAGCATATTTGGTCTCTCCTCTCACTAATATTATCTGTCCTAAATAAATTCCTATAGTGTTGATGCTTGCTGGATACGTGGCATATATAATGATTCTTATGCATCTTCATTTCCTGTGACAGCTGCTAGACAAGATCCCTTTATTCATTAAGTTCTCTTGGTGGGTTTATGCTCATCTTCCTGTTGTCTGTGTTCAGATTCAATACGATGAAGAGCTAATCTCATTTCGTCAAATGTCTTGAGCGAGTCAAGCGTATGACCAGACAAATCCTGAAGCGTCTGTTTTAAGTCCTGTCCACAGCATAGCCTTTAGCATATCATTTGTCTCAATTGTCTTCAGTAACCCTTTTGGACGGCTTTATTCAATTAACCTTCAAGCCTACGATTCCATGTAGAAATATCTTCGTTCTCTTTCTGGCGAGCACTGTAGAAGTCAGCTAACAGTCTCCTTCAAATCTACATTGCCACAAACACTCTCCACCTTTGATAACAACTCTTAATGTATGTTTTTTTTTTGACTCAGTCGCATAGCAATCAGTATAGCTTCTCCTCTCAAAGAACGTCGGATGGTATTGAGGTACCTGATCTTGTGGATACGTGCTTTGTTTTGTTCATATCTCTATAATTCATACGATGTTTCACTCTTCCTGTCTCCTGCAAATACCGGTATTCTTAATGCATGTGGTAGTGTGGTAGATATAGGACCACTGGACACGGATGTCGTTGTATGTGATGCTGTCAGCTCTTCCTTAACAAGAGATGCATCCAACAAAGCGCTAAAGTCTGCCATCCACTTTGCGAAATATTCAGGAGTGTCTACTTTGGGCTTGATCTTTAATGATTTAAAAGCCCCCAACTATGTTTTGAATTTCTTCTGCTCAAAAAACACAGAACAATTAAAACGACGAAATGCATAAACTTACGCGCAGTATGTGTTGGCACTACAGACTAAATCTATTTTGGAGTAGGGTATCAAAATATAGTCATTCAAGGACGAGTGTTTGCCGTCAGATGAGCAATACGTTTATCCTTGAATTCAAGAAGGGTACAAATCACATGTTTACATTAGATGCCTATTTTTAAGGAAAGAGTGTAGTATGTAACCTTTACCATTTGTACTTTTCGTAAACACCTTTTTGGATGCCCGCATTCAAGTTACCGCTGGTAATAACAAAACCTTTTTGTCTATATTCATCATGGAGTTCCACAGGGTCGATTATTTCTGTATAATGATCTAAGGAGGCGTTTGTGGTTCGAAACCACACACAGAACAAAAACAATTTTTTGGATAGCGCCAAGGCTAATTTTAACTGCAATAACTTAGTCATATCTGATGTTATTCATAGGACGAACCGGAAATGATATCCAATAGAATGTTGCAATTCCTCTAAATCCGGAGAGACATTTTCTTTCCCATGGACATGTATCAATTCTGTTATGTGGTCTCGAAAAGCAGTAGATTCCCTGTCAATGCTTTGCAAAACTTGCAGTTGCTCTGGATGTAGCCAATGATCTGGTATGCAAACACTATCTACATTATGAAGTAATGAATAAAGATAGGGTGATCCTGTCATAATGCCCTTCGCATCCAAGTCATTATGTTTAGAGTAGTCATTCAGAAAGTAAACGAAAGCTTCTCCACATGCAATTTAAGGATACGGGATACGGGATCGGTTATCTATTCTATCATTATCAGGCTAATACAAATTCAGGCTAATACAAAATCCGCGCTGTAAGGTTTTGGTGGGCAGATTTTCCGGAACAGTAACACGAACGGTTTTATGTTTCTCCGTTCATATTTGACTATTTTCTAAATCCTAATAGTTGTGATTTGTACTCATGTCTGCGCATTACATTATTTAGCTCTTCATAGTAGGCTTTAATTCGAAATAACAAAAAGAAATTGTTTTCGTGCCCCTCTTCACTCCACTGAGTGTCATATTGCTGATTCGTAACTGGACTGGTTTCGAATTATTATTCATATCATTTACAGCATTCATGTAATTTTTTCAGTGGGGAATTTATAGTATCCAATAATTAATTTTGATTAGTTTGGTTAGAAATTTCTCAACAATTTTCTTTTCACATGTTCTTCCTTTATCTACTTCACATACTACAGTAGGTACTGTAGTGCTTGGAGTTTTTGATACATGAGTTTGGGTCAAACCTACAGTACGAATCTCGTCGGTTGGTAGCCTGGAAACACTTAAACTGGTATTCCTATATTTTTGCTGATCTGACAAAATCCAATTGCAGGAGTATACATGATGGCTATCAATTAAAGTTGTATTCGGAGCTGTATTTGGTGTACCAGATGTATTAAAGATCGGCAAGAATATATGTTTGTTGTTGTTGTTGTTGTTGTTGTTGTAGGGTTTAACGCCATTGTTCAGCACACGATAGGTCACGCAGTATATTAACGATAGAGGAAGAACCCAGGAAACCCCACAGAAAGAACCACCAACCCACGATAAGCTACTGGCAAACTTTGTCACATACATTGGTCGAATCTGAGACTCGAACCCATGCAGACATAAGTGAGATGGCGGTGATCCATAACGGAGAGCGCTTTAGACCCCTCAGCCACTCGGGGCCCGTGATCTGGTCATATTTGCATAAGAGCATAAAGGCTATATAAAGTTTATAAGTTTGAAATAAATTCTACGAATCTGTGCACTTTCTGTCTCAATTTGTTTTTCGTCTACAGCTTGTAGCTTTATTACATCATCCATTGCATGTATGCCAAAAGCCTTGTTAATGCTCGACTCGAGTCATGTATGCCAAAAGCCTTGTTAATGCTCGACTCGAGTCATGTATGCCAAAAGCCTTGTTAATGCTCGACTCGAGTCATGTATGCCAAAAGCCTTGTTAATGCTCGACTCGAGTCATGTATGCCAAAAGCCTTGTTAATGCTCGACTCGAGTCATGTATGCCAAAAGCCTTGTTAATGCTCGACTCGAGTCATGTATGCCAAAAGCCTTGTTAATGCTCGACTCGAGTCATGTATGCCAAAAGCCTTGTTAATGCTCGACTCGAGTCATGTATGCCAAAAGCCTTGTTAATGCTCGACTCGAGTCATGTATGCCAAAAGCCTTGTTAATGCTCGACTCGAGTCATGTATGCCAAAAACCTTGTTAATGCTCGACTCGAGTCATGTATGCCAAAAGCCTTGTTAATGCTCGACTCGAGTCATGTATGCCAAAAGCCTTGTTAATGCTCGACTCGAGTCTTTAATTCTTTTCATCCTTACTTTGTATTATTTCATCCAAATGTACGATGTTCTTCCTCATTCTCTTCATTTCTTCCATAATAATTGCACAACTGACGTGTAGTTCATCTTTTACAATTTGTTTCAGATCAATATTTCTAATTGCAATATGGAAATGCTGGTTTCAACTCTCTCATCTTGACTATTATTTCAATAATCGTCTGTTGATGCATTACATCTTGATTGATCCATGTCACTCGACTGACAGTTTCTTGGCTAGTTTCTTCCAGATTCTTTAAGGAACTCAAACTGTCTGTTCTACTCGCCTGGCTTTTTCCATATCTAGACATACATCCTTTTAATTCTCTAGTGTTACTTTTGTCCCTCTAGAAAATGAAATGTTGCATATATGTCGACTGCTATTTTTTTCTTTCACTGGAGCACTATCAGAAAACGATGTCCTCTCAACCAGTTGACCAGAGTTATACCTTGGATAGCTGAGCGTACCAATATCATGTAAAGAACAACGAATATGGCGAAGGAACGTTACGTTAAGGCTACTCGATATCTTCGCTTGAATGAATGTTGTCTAATTGGCAATATTTTTTCTCTTATTTCTGCAAGAATAAAGCGTTCTAGTTGAGAAGTGCACGGTGTATCACTGTCTGAATCTTGAGTATCCTGGGTATCCATTATTGCCACTATAATCATATATCAATCAATGGCCCCTAACTTGTAGGAAATTAGTTACAATAATACATACAATACTGGCCATGCAATGTGCTCCTTGTTTAAAATAGTGTGCGTTCATTATAGCATTAGGTAATGACACATAATGAAATGCTCGAGCATATACTATCCAAAGAGCAGGTTGTGTGTTCGGATCTGTTAGTTTCGAGAGACGATGGAAGTGGGATGTTCTCTCATGAGAGATGTCCCGGTTGGTGGTTGTACAGCGTCGGCTGTAGCTATGTAGCCCAACATGGAAGTGACAATCATTGCTGCACTTGAAGGTTGAGTCTGATCTATGTTGGAGCTGCTTCTTCTTCCTCTGAGATCTTTTGGACCGGGGATGCCTCAAAAACACAATATGTTCTGGCCTTGTCTGAAATAATGAATTGGTGATGCTAATGTCGTGGTATGACCATATCTCAATGAGTCGATGTCCGTTCTCATTCATCTTCGCAATGCCAAATTTGCCAAGACAGGAAGTCCAAAAGTCATGGTCGGCACTCACCCTAACGTTGATGTCACCCAGTAATATCAAGTCCTCTTCCTTGGGAATTTTGTCCATGTGCGAATTTAACTCGTCATTGAACTCATCTTTGGTATCTGCGATGGTGCTTAATGTGGGAGCTGATTAGGTTGACATGCCCGGTTGTGGTGTGGAGGCAAAGGGATATTAGTATTCCGTTTCACTGTTGGCAAAGTTCTGTCATCCACATCAGTGATTTACTGACGACTAACCAAATACCAAACTCTCTGGCTTCGTAAACGCTCTTTCCTTGCCAGAGGAACGCGTAGTTCTCTTCTCTGAGGGACCCGTAATCTGGTAGCCGTGTCTCCTGTAGTGCGGCGATGTCGACCTGGAGTCTTGCAAATTAGTCAGTGATGTCTGAAGTCCGTTGCTGATTGCCTGGAGATCATCTGAGAGTCCAGTCAGCATGGTACGGATATTCCAGGTACCTAGCTTGAGGATTGGAGGTTTCCTTGATGGTTTTCGTTGGTTATTTCTTGGGGAAGTAGTTGCAGTACGCTTTGTCATGTACTGGAGTACTTTAATCCCTACGCACGCTTGAGGCAGGCAGTAACTGTCCAGTGATACATGTTGGTCTCTGCCATCGTCGGAAGCAAGCCCTGGCGTCTGCTTCTACGGCAATCGAGCAATGACTTATAACCGATAAACTTCTGCTTCCGGTGCTGTGTCGACGCTGTGAAGCGAAGCTGGAGTGTCCTCTCCAGGGCGCAAGCCTGGGCAGGGTGATATGGAGAATTAGTTGTTGCCCGTGCAGCTGATTCCTCCTGTCCACGCAGCTGATTCCTCCTCTCCGCGCAGCTGATGGATCCAAGGGAAAGGACACATTGTTACATCATGGCACCAAAGACTTATCAGGAGTTACCTAGATGGCACTGAAAAATGCAAAGTCGCCTTAGGAACTCCATCTCCAGATTTTATGTTATGGTTTACCCCCTTAACCTTTCCCATGAGAAGGTATAGTCGCAAGGCAGCGAAGGTTTGAAGCCAGAGTTTACTTTCTTCTAGATGGACGACCACCCAAAGTTAACGAGCTAAATCTGCCTCTGTTTTTAGGCGCCAGAAACTCGCCTGTCATCCCTTCTCCAGTCAGTTTAAAGAGGTTCCGTCGGGCTTAGTTAAGCCACTCGTAAAGGCATGGAGCTGGATTTGGTTGTGAAGTGGGTGCTTATCTCCCACATCCTCTCTAGCGATAACAACCCTTGGAACCCAGCGCAGCTTACTTATCAGGCTACTAATCCATTGAATAATGAGTGAACTCAAGTCAACTTATGAGCAAGGTAACAAATATACTCATGTATTTCTATAATATATTGTTTAAACGATGCATTATACATACACACTGGAAAAAAAAAACATCCATTATCCGGTATCCACAAACACAGCAGCACCAAACATAATGTATGCAGCCTCTCAACATGTCTTCAACATTACATTAGATTCTACAGAAACTTCTAATTTACAAGATAACGACACACATAATATTGCTATATTCTTATCTCTTTTGGTTAATAATGAAAACTTAACGAAATGAAATCTCTTCTGATGAGGAAGAAAAGAAAGTCAGTCAGTCGGTCGGTCGGTCGGTCGGTCATACATACATACATACATACATACATACATACATACATACATACATACATACATATCGTTAAGTCAAGAAATAAGATCATATATGTCCGTTTATGTGGGTGCGAAGCAAAACATTTGTCACGATTAAGTTTCTGTATTAATTATTTATATTCAGTAATATTCATTTAACGCAACATCAATTTCAAATTGCAGATGGGAGCGATAAACAAAATCTCATTTAGCATGCGTCATATCAGATAATAACAAAGGTAGCTTTATGATTAATATTTTTTGTTAAAACAGTCAAGCAAACCAATAACCTGTGTTTTACAATAGATTCAATCGAAACGTTGTAATGTTTTTCAGGTCTATTTGAAGCATACTGTGAAAAGTGGTAAGATCGTATGCTAAAGAATGTTTCTTAAGCTGATATACATAACGTGGAAAAATTGTTTGAGCTGAGATGGGTAAATGGTCGTTGCAGCATACTCTGGATTCTGAGATAACATAGCTATAGCACGCTCACTTTGTATCTCCTCTGTCTTGGATTCGATCCCCTGTTCCGACATTTGTTAATGTACGTGTACTTTGACGCATATCCGAAGTTAGTTTTGTTAAAGCAGACCTCTCACTTAGCTTTTTGAGATCTTCGCCAAACTCGGGTATGTTAGCAAAAACCTTTGTTTTGCTATAAACACACAAGATATTGAAATGTTATTTGACTAACTGGCTAGCTGAAGGTAATGTTTAGATTGGTCTCGTGTCGTTCATTTATGCAAAGTAAGAACAGGCACGAGTTTATATCAACAGGGACATTTTCCAGCACAAAATGGCGACAGGCACTGTATCGAATGTAAACATAATGGCTGATGTGCAGATGACCTTTGAAATTGTGTACTAATAAAGAAGGTTCATGTCAATTAAATACATTCATCGCATAAAATAATAAGAATATTTTAAATAAAGTATTGCATCTTTTAATGCTGAAATTGTTGGGGGATGCCAAATCTGACAAAAATTGTATCCAGTCTTAGAGAATATGACAAAATATTTGCCATGGGGGTGGGTAGTTTCTGTTATTTTTGACGACTGATAACAACTAGTTTACGCGTTGAAAGTGTATTACTACATCTATTCGTTATTACAATACGTAAAACTAGTTTATTTACAGAATATTATTTTAATTTTCTTTTGCTTCATGGATCCACCACCACCGCTACCGCATCTATAAACATGTAACATAAATTACAAATTGTTAATAAGGGAATTTCATAGTGTACACAATCAGGTGGACACAAACTGATTAAAAAAAGGAATAAATTTCCTTGTATATTGTATATAGTACATGATGTTTCAAATTTGCCATCATACAGTTCCTTTTTCAAAGTTAACAAATTGATATGATGAAAAAAAGAAAGTCAGTATTACTTTTGCAAAATGTTAATTGTCTGGCTTCTGAGTTACTGCAAAAACTTTGCTCTACGTACAAGAACCATTACTGTGTTATATACGAACACAAATCCAATGTCACACTTCAATCCAATGCACACGAATCTGAAAAAATCTATTTTTCTGGTTTTGCATCTGGATGCATTTACACATCGAATATCAATATAATTGTGCTTCAGATATTGTCATAAACAAACAAACAATGACTATAAAAGTATAAATAAGTCAATGCAATTTGTTACATCAACGTAGCTCGTCTAGCTCAATTACTATGCAGATTTCAATGATCTAAAACGAATATGAACAGAGCAAATTATTAAACGTATATAGCATAGATTATGACGATGTAGATTAAACGTAATTTGCATGAATTATGACGGTGTAGATTAGAAGTAATTGGTATAAATTATGATGATGTAGGTTAAAAGTAATTTGCATGCATTATGACGATGTAGATTAGACGTAATTTGTATAAATTATGTTACTATAGATTAAAAGTAATTTGCATGATTTATGACGATGTAGATTAAAAGTAATTAGCATGAATTATAATGAAGTAGATTAAACGTAATTTGCACGAATTATGACAAGGTAGATTAAAAGTAATTAGCATGATTTATAATGAAGTAGATTAAAGGTAATTTGCATGAATTATATTGATGTAGATGAAAAGTATTTTGCACGAATTATAATGATGTAGATTAGTTGATTCACACGTTGAAATCCGTAAATAATTATCATGGGCAAGAGTGGGGTGCCACCGAAAGAGAGGTGAGAGAGATGAAAGAATGGTTTGAAATATATGTGCCAAAAGTAATATTAGAAACGATAGCATATAAGGAACAGCCACTGAGTTTGTCTACTAAAATGACTGGGTCCCCGAGTAGCCAAGTGGTCTAAAGCGCTCTCCGTTACGGATCACTGCCATCTTACCTCTGTCTGCGTGGGTTCGAGTCTCGGATTCAGCCAATGTGCATGTGTCAGTAAGCTTTCCAGTAGCTTCTCGTGGGTCGGTGGTTCCTTCCGGGGTTTTCCGGGTTCTTCCTCCACCAATAATACTGGCCGCCATGTATAGCTTATATTGTGTTGAAAAATGGCGTTAAACCCTACAACAACAACAACAACAACAACAACAAAAATGACTTCTGGCACGAATCACGACTAATTAGGACTAAGGATGGAAAGATAAAGTAAATCTGGCTAACAGGTAACATTCTAGGAGGGAGGCGAGTGCGGAACCAGAAACCCAAATTCTTATGACCATTAGAGAAACCTCGAAAAAACAAAACTAATAAATACTCAAATAATTAAATCTTCATATATGCTAGGGAGGGGCTTAAGGAGTTTTCCACAAAAACAGAATATTTATAACGGTTTAAAATGATCTTTAAATAAAACTTTTATTACTCAAGGACATTTTGTTTTTCCTTTGCAGAGGGAGTGGTTGTTAACCAATGCGTATTTTGTCCCGAGGATTTTGTCTTGTCCTGAGGGGATTTTGTCCTACACTTGGTAACTTACTACGGGACTCTATAGTGAATGACGCATGCAAATCCATGACAACTTTAACTTTGAAGACAAAGGAGATTTCTGAAACATGACACTCATAATCAATAATTACCCTTCGTACATACTAATATCATCTTTAAAACCGCGCTGAATACAAACCTCAATTCGACCAAATATGATTAAAGGCCAAGTTTTCTGCTTAAGGAAATGATTGTGTGTTTGTGTGTGTGAAAGAAAATATCACTTTTGAAGTCGGGTGTATTGTGTTGCATCAGAATCATAATTATCATGAAGATAAAATACAAATCTTCATTACAGTCTAATGTACAGTACAACAAATGCAAATTATCACCCTTTCAACACGAAATTCTCATTATAACATTCCCTTTGTCTTTCTTGGCTTTTGAGGCACATGATAACAGTTATTAGTATGAAATTAATATTATACCTTGGATTCAAGAAAATAATATATTTTGAACAAAACAGGATTGAAGAATAAGGAAAAGAAAAACGCATTATTGAACTATTATATCGCATAAGAAATTAAAGAGGAGCAATGACGTAAGATGTGAATTTTTTCTGCAATGTAACGTACTTATTGTTTTTCAGATAAATCTTCTCTTAATGACCGTCAATTACCAAAACAGTTCTCATTTACAAGAACAAAAACAGATTTTTTATAATTAATTTCAGTATATTTTATTCATGTCTTTTCGTAAGAAAAATAATGATTTTGTAATTTTACAGAATCTGTGGTATTTTCTTAAAACTTGTCACCAGTGATTGTTGATTTTATGTGATAAACAAAGCACTCTTTGATATACTTAAGTTTCAAGCCTTTCCAGAAAATTAAAAATTGTCTCGCAGAACGTTGTCTCGCCTGTGAATCTTTTCATGGTGTAAGTTATGATAGTTCTGAATCCTCAACAACAAATCTTTGTGGCGCGGTACATTGTTTTCGGTACTATTATCTAACATAAATTCGAATTTATGATTTTACGTCTGATATCAAATATTCACTATAACTCCGATTTAAAACGTGAAACCGCTCTCCCCATGTAGAGAAATCAAGAAGATAATGAAATGGCCTAAATGATGTGTTGATGTTTTCTTTTTGACTCTATAAAAGGCGGTTAGATCGTATGCCTAGAAAATCACTGCAACCACCACTGGGCCAGGAAGGTTTGGTGACGTAATCATGTAGGGCAGATACAATACATGCATTATTAAAGAAGCCTGAAACTATACAGAACTGTCATGTAAGCGAATGTTTCCTATTGCCTCTAAAAAGAAAGGGCTGATTTTTTATGGGATAATGAACGGTGTGGAGGATACCGTCTGATCAAAATAGAATGCCATCAAACAGCTTAAGCCGGAATGTTCAGAAGAGCAAGACTGGAATATTTATGTGCGAATTGTTTTATAATGAAAAGATTGCAGTCTTCTATTCCTGTAATGCGACGTATCATCGATTTTTCACCTTTTGATAACATTTTATTAGTGGGGTTTTGTTTTTTTGTTGTCTTTTGTAGTTTTTTGGCGGGAGGGGTGGGTGTAGAGGCTTTTTTTTCAATTTGAATATTCATTCCAGTGTGTACTTCATACGTAAATAATATTTATTTATTACATAATGATTTTTGTCAGTTTTGGCTTGCTGCTTGTATTTAATAAAGGCTCATTCCAATCATGTTTCAGTATCTTGTGATAGATTGATTGGATTAACGAATTTATTATTTATATGGGTCGTTTTTTTATTAATATTATCTAATTTCTTTCGTTGTTAGGCATTTAATCAGTTTATTTCGTTTCTAATTTATTGACATGTTTATCGATATATATATATATATACATGTGTGGGGTGGGTAAGTATGTATGTGTGTCTGTGTTCGAGTGTCTTCCAAATATAAAATATCTTTAATATAACAATTACGTGCTTTGCATGGCATATTTATAATATTTATATGACGGGCATTAAGTTTTACAGGGCATATATGACGCGTTTAACGTTTCAGAGGGATATATATATATATATATATATATATATATATATATATATATATATATATATATATATATATATATATATATATTTATATAATATATATATAAACGTTTAACGTGGCACATATATGATGGGCTTTAAGATTTGAAGGACATATATATATTGGGCTTAACGTTTCACAGGACATAGCTATATGAGCTTTGAGATTTAGAGGGCATATGTATGATGGGTTTTATGATTTACAGGGCACATATATGACGAGCTTAACGTTTAACGGGACATATATAATGGTCTTTAAGATTTGAAGGGCATATATATGATGGGTGATAAGATTTACAGAGTATAAACATGAACATATATATATGATGGGCTTTCAAATTTCCAGAGCATATATATGATGGGTTTTAAGATTTACAGGGCATATATATGATGGGCTTAACGTTTTAAAGGGCATACATAGGAAGGGCTTTAAGATTTAAAGGGCTAAAATGACTGGCTTAACGTTTTACATGGCATATATAAGATGGGCTTTAATATTTACAGGGCATAAACATGATGGGCTTTAATATTTACAGGGCATAAACATGATGGGCTTTAATATTTACAGTGCATATACATGATGGGCTTTAATATTTACAGTGCATATACATGATGGGCTTTAATATTTACAGGGTATATACATGATGGGCTTTAATATTTACAGGGTATATACATGATGGGCTTTAATATTTACAGGGTATATACATGATGGGCTTTAATATTTACAGTGCATATACATGATGGGCTGTAAGTGATACATGGCATATATGACTGGCTTGATTCTGATATGAGTGTAGCACTTAGCTGCATACTCGATAATTACAGTTATATTATAATAGCATCAACATTAAATCATATTATATTTTACTGTTGTTATTTAATTTTTCTTTCAGAGATTCTTTTTAACATCTCAGACTGTGAAATATTAGATTTTATATACTTTTCCTCTAGAACTGAGTATTTGGTAGTTGAGCAACTTCCATTCTTACAACGGAATTTAAAAGAGCAAGGTGGTAGCTGCACAAAGACATCAAAGGTGTAATTTCTCTTATTGATTCAGGTGGAGATAGCGTGCATTTCTGGCATAAACCTCTCCTTAATGGTTTTAATAGGGCATCCGAATGCGTATCACGCGATATTCCGCCATTACGGTATTGATATCACCCATTACTATGTACTACGGAAGCTACATTAGTATATTTATTATAAATGTCTTTAATTTTCAAAAGTATTTATGTTAACAGTGCATCCCCTGCAAGAAAAATGTTTAGCGAACTGAGTGCCCTAAAGTTCAGTATTTGTTTGGCTTAGTAGTTGTTTTACTTCTATGTTTTCCTATGTAATTATGTACAATTAATTCGTTTTTCTTTCCCCCAAAGATCATGATTCATGGAATGGTTCTTATTTTCGTGAGTTATATAATTAATAGTCCTAAATTTTGAATTATGCTAAAAAATCCTTATCAAACAGGTCACATACACTAGGTAAGAAAAGTCATAACTTCACTTTCGCCCGTATGTTTTTTTTTTCTTCACATATTAAATACACTTTTGGTAGACCGCTCCGGTGGATTCGGGAGGTCGTGCGTTCGATACGCGACCGAGTCATACCAAAGACATACAAAAATGATACTAACAGCTTAGCTCTCAGCAATAAGAAGTTAGTGTTAGGACTGGTCGGCCTTGCGTCATGATAATGTCACTGGGTGCTACGTGTCTGCGTCATGATGCCCCAGTACTAGACATCACTATAAACTGTCACACTGCAGATATCGTAGCTGTGTGACTGAAAAATTGTTAAAGCTACGTTAAAAATCCAAATCACACACACACACACACACACACACACACACACACATAAAATGTGTGCGAATATCAAATCTATGGGTCGAGTCTCCGATCCGGCCAATGGAGGTTTGTGAGAAAGCTTGACAGTAGCTTCTCGCGGATCTGTGGTTCTTTCCGGGCATTTCCCGGATTCTTCCTCCGACATTTATACTGGCCACCATATATACCTTTTTATATTCTTAAAAATGGCGTTAAACCCTACAAAAACAAAACATGTATTAAGTAGAAGTAGCATAATGGACGGGGTTTCCGGTTTCCTTTTTCAGACTCTTTTTGGGTTGAGAATCAATGAGTGATTGGCGAATATTGTTTAAATGATGAAAGTGATCTGGCTCACTATTTTACGTTTTGGAGTGGATCAAAGAGGACTTTGGCTCAATCTGGTATACGTAGAAAAACGTGTGTATGTGAAAGGTGTTACTCGCTCGGTGTTTGATGTGTTATGAAATGTTTTTTGTTATGCGGGTTGTGATTAGCTTTTCATAACCTTCTTCTCATTTCTTGTTATGAGAAGGAATTACTCGTAAGTTAGGAAGCGTCGATATCCATGGAGAGAGAGAGAGAGAGAGAGAGAGAGAGAGAGAGAGAGAGAGAGAGAGAGAGAGAGAGAGAGAGAGAAGAAAAGAGAGAATGAGTTCAGACTCACTTAAAAGAGTGTCGCCACGATGATAAAACAGCTACATCTGAAATGAAGAGCCAGACGTCAATTTTCTGCTGATACGTAGAACTTTATTTAAGTAATCAAGACACATATATATTACTACATTCTAGAAACACATCTAAAAGCTTTATAATAAAAATTCATAAAATACATATTACATTTTCATCATTAAGCTTTCCAACTTCATTTTATTCATATAACTTCTGTACCTTAGAATATTATACACTTGTTAATTCTCAATCAATTTCAAGATAGTAAAAGCATTAAATGTAATAACAGTTAATGCATTCTACTCATTTTAAAATAGAATATTAAGAATATTGATTTAGAATATATTGCTAGATATTACTCTTTCTTACTTAAGGAATACTTTATTTCAATCATTAAATCAAAACATGAAGTTGGTAGCGAATTCAACCTTTATAATAAAAACTACATAAATATAATTAAATAATAATTCTTTAAAACATTTAAACATTCCATTACAATATATTATCAATAAAAGAATTCAGTAGCAATGTTGCACACAAAACAATTTTACCATTAAAATCTCAATCATTAAAAATACTTATTCCTAAAAGAAGTTATAACATATACAGTTTCTTACCTGAAATGAAGAGCCAGACGTCAATTTTCTGCTGATACGTAGAACTAATCTGACCTGAATTGCGCAACTGTATTTATACATACTCGGCCAGATTCAGGGTTAGACAAGGTCATACCCTCTACGCATCAGACAGAAAAATACTAACTCTTCAATCCGGTAAAAACCAGTTTCAGCAGGTGAAAACCACCTTATTTACGTCATAAGACTTAACGTTGTAGTTATTTATATTTGTTTTAACGACGTCAGACCAAATATGGATATTCATTAGTTGGAAGCCATTTTGTTTTTGTGTCGTCCAGAAGCTTCTTAGAGAGAGGTTACTCCACCTTCATTAACCGAATTGAAATTATGCCAATACTAGGTCAGAAACATATTTTTACTGATGGAACCTAGAACTGTAGCTGAGCAAGCAAAATCCATGTATTATGTTTTTCGTTATATGCTTCCACACAGCTTATACATTGGCAAGCTTTTAGTTATTCTTATGCAGTATGGCTATATACATTGCCTTTTTTACTTGCTCAGCAACCATTTCTATTCTATATAGTTGTGTTACAAAAACAAATGAAATTACCTTTAATATCTTTTAGAATATAAACAAATAAAACATTACTTTAATACAATTCAAAGAAAATATCAATCTTATTAATTTTACTAAAAATTCAATCCTAACAGATGCTTTAGTGTCCGTACGATAGTGTGTGTATGTCATCGGTGTAGTATATTTTATTATCAAACGTGCATAATCCTTTTTTATGGATAAGCACCGTGGAGATATCATGAACATGATATCAGAATGTTTCCATGGAGTAGTATTTAAGGCTGTCTTGAAGTGCTTGATGAAATGATCGAAAGTTTACACACTATCGGCGTTTTGGCACCTTAACCTTTTTTCTTAAAGTGTCCACCATTAAGAGTGATATTGTTAATATCAGCTCGAAGTACGATGAACTCTGCGATTAGTTTTCCGTGTAGGTTTAATCTCTGAATTTTACAATGACATTTTTGTTGCTGTCACAGTGGAACTTGGTGGGTGTGTGATAACCACTGCGTTAGAAAAAGTGTTTTTGTTCGAACATGTCCACGTAGACGTCATCGGTGTGAATTTCGTACGCAAGATAGTCGTATAGGGTCTTGGGCAGCATGGCCATGTCTCCGTATTTGTTTTTGAAAAAGTCTTAGTGGGAGTCGTACATGAGAACTTTTGAACGATCGAAGATGGCCGCGCGCACGTATACGGGATTTGTCCAATTGGAGAGTTGTTTTTCCGGATTCGTCCGGTATCAGTTCTTCTTTGAAAATTTTCATTCTGACAATGGCATCAACGACGACCAGTTTATTATCGTCGTTCAATGTTATTTACATTCTCGATGTTTTCTCAGTTTCGTTGGTTTTCTATGGCTTTTCTGAACACTCTATTGTTCTTGAGTTTGAATAAGTCTTTCTCGAACGCCACCATGGTGAGTGTGCATTGTGTCGTGTTAAAGTCGATGTAGCTTTTCATCGACGGTGATTGTTTAAATTTGAGCGCCTGATGAACATTTTCAAGAACGAGTCCGTGCTTGATTGACTGCATTAACGCTCAATGATTTAAGATATAATTTGCTTTTGTTGCGGAAGTTAGAAACGAGATTTTTTACGTTGACGTCTTCGCTATCGAACATCGTTTTGAGTTGTTGTTGTTCGCTGAACCATTGACTGTCTACGAAAACACGTTCAAGACACGTTTCTAAATCGTCGATGGGTGTCAATGAGGTTTAATCAAATCGTGACCATGTATCAATTCATTCGTACGGATAAGTTCTTTTATTATTTCAGTAGGTCTGCGTCGGCTCTAAATCCCTTTTCCAGTTGACTGATGCAGGACAGTTTCTCGCGAGGTCTTCAAGCGACGACACCATTAACTGGAACGAATCAATCGAAATGTACTTTTCGAAAATTTTCGGGATGATTTTAACTCGTTTTACTGTTTGTCCAGAACGGCCTTCACCTGTAGATCACTTAACTCAGCCACGATGAAGTGTCATCGTACCACGAAGAATATGCGCGATCTCGGGAAGAAAAGTTTGGTCATTAAGGAGGAATTTACAACCATCAAAAACAACCACACTTAACGTTTATGTGATCTTGCAGTGATTCCTTACGTTATCAATCATGAGTTTCAAAATGTTTTTCACAACTGCATCATGACGTCGTGGTGTTATTTAGCTTTTGTTCACGGTGCGTCAAGGGTTTCATCGGTGCAGAATTGGTTAGTTTGTTCTTGAAGCGTTTCCGTTGTTCTGCGAGTTGTTGAAACAACTACACGATGTAGTCCTCGTTGCGATGCTGTCTGTACTTTGATGGCAAACATTCATTGGCGGAGCAGGATAAAGTGTATCCTATCGCGCAGGGCAAGTGTCTTTTTTCGATTTTGGTAAAGGAGCGTTCGGTTTCAGGTGCAGGACCTTGTACGTTTCACAAGATCACTTCATATTCAATCAGGCATCAAGGTGTTGTGCGTATTATTTTCATAATCGAGAGACGCTAACTTGATTTTGTTTCACTTGGGCATTTTATCGCATGCTGCTCTTTGCATGTATTCTCAGCGACGTGTTGTTTGAAATCTGCTTGTTGTTGAAACCAATGAAAGCATCTATAGCAGAAGTACATTTTGCAATGACGGGTGTACTGAAATCCGCACAATCGGCTAAAATCAATTATTTACACGTGGTAATGTTGATAGTAGAGAAGATGAATGATGTCTTACAATGCGGTGGAAGTGATGTTCAGGGGATATATATAAAATCGTTTATCGCCCGCTTTCTTTTCATATAGTCCGAACACGTCTATGGAGAGATTATCATTGATTGCCTCAAAAAAGGTACATTTTTGCCGCGGCTGAAAAGTCATTCTGTTAGTGCGTATTGTGTTGAGTCACGGCTTGTACCTGTAGACGCAGTCGGTGTTATCTTCGGTGGGATGTTTCCGGGAAAGGATAACCCACAGGAAGCTTTCGTCGCCATGATTTGTTTGGAAGATCACATATCGTCCGCCTCGGTTGGGTGTGTATTTAGCATTGTCAAAGTTATTTTGTTGATGCTAACGAGAACCGACGCATACGGATAAACTGATAAGCCACGTCAATGAATCCATCAGAGTCTGATCTGAAAAGAATAATGACAGCTTAGCTGGTGAGACACACATCGATAAATTGTTCTTCTCCGGTGATTTTCACAAAAGGAAGGACGCATATGAACGTGTGTAGTTTCCGCTATTTAAGCGGCCACACGATACGGTAAAGTGTATCCTTGGTGACTTTCGCGTGATAACACATCCTGGTGATCAAACGTGAACGTCTTAACGTAGTTGCCGAACGCTGAATCGGTTTGTATTGCAACGAGATTTTCTTTTGGGGATTTTTCGTCGCTGTCGTTTCATCTTTGTTGAGTTGATTCGTGGTAACGTGGAGTCGTTGGATGCTCGTGTGTTTGTGTCATTGCTCTAAACAAAACTTCTGAAACCACACAAAACTTCTAAAACCACAAAAAAATTCCAAAACCACACAAACTTCTAAAACCACACAAATCTTCTAAAACCACACAAAACTTAGTAAACCACACAAAAGTTCCAAAACTAATCGTTTTACTATTAAGACGTGCTTTTGTTTCATTAAAACCAATGCTTCTCTCTTTTTCTTATGACCTATTCGTATATTTCATTAGGTCCTGTGCTTCGTTCTGTTTCATTTAGACCCATGATACTGTCTTTTTCATTAAGACCCGTGCTACTGTTTTTTTTCTTCATTAAAACCTGTTCTTCCATCTGTTTCATTAACACGCGCTTCTATTTAATTAAAGCCTGTGTTTATATCTATTCATTTTTTTTAATACTGTTAAAATCACGTCCTTGTATTATATTCTCAATATTTGCACACCTTTTTCTTTATAAATTCTGTTTTGGACTTGTACTAAACTTTGAAGGTACAAATAAATTTATCAAATGCAGTTTGGATATATTGAGATGAATAAGGACCTTTTTTTAAAAAAAAATAATAAATAATTACTTCTTATATAATGGCACACAGTAATCGGCTTACGTTTGCTAACAAATTCGTCTATTCGTCTTCTTTCTTATTTTTACGCTTTATTAGTTCAGTTGTGTTCGTTGCGCAATTTAAGTGTATCACTGCTGTATTAGTTCTATTATGTTCTCGACACAGTTCAAATAGATAGGTGCTTCATTTCTTCACTAATATTCTCGTCACAGTTCAGGTGTATTCATGTTTTTTTAGTTCAATTGTGTTCTTTAAACATTACAAGTGTATCGATGTTTATTATTTATATTATATACTCGATACACTTTAAGTGTAATGATTCTTTATTAGTTATAGTGTGTTCTTGACACAGTTTAATCGTTTCAATGTTTAATAATTAAGTTGTGTTCACGACAGCTTAAATTGATTGCTGCTTTATTAGTTCAAGTGTATTGATGTGTTTTTTTTTTGTTGTTGTTGTTGTTCAGTTGTGTTCTTGATACAGTTAAAGTTTATTGATGCTTTATTAGTTTATTCTCTTCTATGGCGTGTCTATAACAAACGGTGATATGTATGTTTTGACTTCATTGTTTAATGTTTAAAATAATTTAGTCTCAGTGCTTCTCTAACTACGGTAAATTTATTAATCAATTATGACCGTAGTTTCTTGTTATTAATTAATTTATTCATGGTGATAGAGTGTCATGTTTATTTTAAAATTATTTGGGTACATCGTAATTAACTATTAATTGTTCTTTTAATTCGTCTTGTTAGTTTGGTTGCAATTTGTCTTGTTGGGTTGGTTGCAAGTTGACTTGTTGGTTTCATTGTTTTGATTAAATTGCTGAGATAACAATGCTTGCATTGTTGCCGGTATTTTGCTGCAATTCTTGCTGCTATTGTCTACCGTTCTTGTCGTTTTCTTTGCTGTTATTGTCTACCGTTCTTGTCGTTTTCTTTGCTGCTATTGTCTACCGTTCTTGTCGTTTTGTTTGCTGCTATTGTCTACCGTTCTTGTCGTTTTCTTTGCTGTTATTGTCTACCGTTCTTGTCGTTTTGTTTGCTGCTATTGTCTACCGTTCTTGTCGTTTTGTTTGCTGCTATTGTCTACCGTTCTTGTCGTTTTGTTTGCTGCTATTGTCTACCGTTCTTGTCGTTTTGTTTGCTGTTATTGCATTGCGTGTTCCTTTTGTTTACGTCCTTAATTTGATCATGTACTTCTATTCGTTCAGCAGTTTTAATGGATATGTTATTGTTGGTGTTGCAGTTGATATTTGTTTGCTTCTACTGGGTGGGTCATTGTCTCATTCTTTCGGATAACTTCTTTGATTGTCGATATGTTTTTCTTCTGTTTGTTAGTTCCTAGGTGTAGCCGCTAGGACCATATTGTTTTCTGCTACATCTTCTGAAGTCATATGTGTTGTTTGTTCTTGTTCAATTATATTCTCATTTTGAAACCGGAATCTCCGTATAAATAAATATATATAGGAAAACTGATTATTCTTATCTTCATCCCTCATCGTCTTGACACTGCTGTTTTACTTTACTTTTCAATTCCCATTTTTGTTTCTCTCCCCAACACTTTCATCTTGTGATTATTCTATTTTCTAGCTTTCTTCGTAAGGTGTGAAACCGTCCACTGTGGAGGATGAGTGAATTCAGTTTCTGCTCTTCGCAACTCCAACCTTCTCGGATATTTTTCCGATCAACACCTAACTTGCGGTTATTTTTTAAACATCCTGCGCTAGCTTGGCTGTGTTTACTTTTTGTGGATCTAAATGTAGTGGTAATGGTGCATATAATCTATGTGCAATCTCTGGCCATGCGACCTGCATTTAATTCTTTTTTTTTTTGTTAGTATTTTATCTTTTTCATGTTTTTCCTCTTTAGCGATTTTTTTAAAACCATGCCTATAATTCAAGCACATAAAATACCAAGCTTTCAAGAGGAAAACCATTAGGTAGAGGAAAAACCTGGTATATATTTTTTACATCCTGGCTGTCTATTTGAATATTTTTTAACTCTGTCAAGACCTGGTTGTACGTTGCCATTTGTTTTCCTTTTTTAACACTGGATTTAAAATTTGATCGTGAACATCAATCGACCGCGTCTCAAGCTCCCTTCAGTGAATTTGTCGGAGGGAAGGTTCCTCCACACTTACGGGCCCTCCTACTAATTCAAATCTCTCCTCTTGTAATAATCTGTATCTCCGATGACATACATGACATATTTACCTCTCCTAATGTTCTTCCAGGATATGACTTATTAATTCTTGACCACCCTCTATGCTACATTTACTAATAGAAATTCAGAAGATCTGAGACTTTGTGTGAATTTTGTACATTTCTATTGAGAAGTAATATCGTAATCAAATTACTGAACAAACCGTTTCTCAATTAAAGTGAAACTTAGGTCATCCCAATACTGATTTGTTCATCCTATTATGTTATCAAAAACCAAAGATACAGTAGAATGTATATTATCCAGTCGTCTATAAAATAACTCATCAAATCATTACAGCAGTGCAAATGGCTAGGAAATCATTTCAAGAAGTTAGTAGTATATGAGCTTTATGTTAATAAACACCAAACTTTTTATGAAATATTTTAAAAATAAAATATCATTTTTTTCAGCACGACTTACGACACATCTTGGTAAGCTTTTAAACGTTTTAAGTTTATTTAATTTATGAAATTCTGAGAAAAACAAAATTAATATTTGCTTGGGTTGGGGAGGGGGTGCTCCACGATAACATCACAAAATGAGTATTTCTTTTTCTTGACAACCAATATTTCATTTTCCTCCATAAAAATCACTAGTAAAAAGTATATAAAAGAGAATCAGAATTAGATAAAAGGGTTTTATGTATGATTGATGCCTGTCAAAGGTGCTCGTCGTAATGTGATTGAAGAATTTAGCATTCCTGTTCTGACACATGCTCGTGTTTTCCATCATAGCCACATTGATTTTTACCAGAACATGGGAGACAACCTTAGCCAGCGTCTCGCCTGGCAAGCATAAGACGAAGATGATTTTCAAATATTCTACCACAAACTAATTATCGCTGCATGAAATGTAATACATTTATATTCTGAAAATCTGTTTCACCTATTTTAAATTTAGGCATTTCAAATGTATCATTTGTCAGGTAACCGAATACGTTTACAGAGTCTGTAAATATCACAAACGCCCGTAATTGGCACAAGTAACATTTACAGGCGACATCGTAAACAAAATCTATGATAAATGTCACACCTAAAATTAATACATTTACTAACAGTATATCACACTCAGTTTTGGCAATGTATGTGATCAACACAGCAAACGTCCCAAACGTCGGTAAATTTTGCAGATGAGTCAGAAGACCAAAGAGAGACGGTTACAAGATGAAACCAAAAATAAATCGTCGTTCCGATCCGTTTGTCTGCTTTGAAGACATTTTGTTTACCTTATTCGAAGAAAACCTTCCTTTTCATGAGATAGAAGACAGTTTTAATGATGGGTTGAATTGAATGTATCCATAATGTCCCGAGTTATCACCCTTGACTCTTTCATGTACTGTCACCGGTTCATATTCCCAAGTAAAAGGACCATTTCATAACAACAAATACAATTGTATTTTAATCCATTTTTGACAAATATATACAAAACTACATACTAGAGTCATAAAGAAGATTAATGATGATTATGAAAGCAAGCTATCTGCATGCTTGTCACTAAACTTAAAAATATTATGAAAGTATTATTTACATGCTTTGTTGGATTGGCTTTGTGTGTTGAATGCCTTTTTTCATAAT
The DNA here is from genome assembly GCA_030141615.1 of Unio pictorum. NCBI lineage: Eukaryota > Metazoa > Mollusca > Bivalvia > Unionida > Unionidae > Unio > Unio pictorum. The sequence goes on from JARLTB010000075.1 coordinate 8,535,820, forward strand.
CTTATACTATAAATGGTAAAAGCTGTATTACATATCAACGTAATCTGAGCCGATACTCCAAACATTGAGGACAGAAAACATATCAGTGATCTGTAAAGATCACTCGGCCACTAAGAGCAGCAGCTATTCACACACCCACACCCACACAACAGCTATTCACACCCACACACACCCACACACGCGCACACACACACACACCAGCTATTCACACACACACACACACACACACACACACACACACACACCAGCTATTCACACACACATACACACACACATATATATAAATATATATAAATTATATATATAGGTAGGTAGATAAGAAAAAGAAATAATACTCATCTTTATTAAATATGAAATATCATACCAGAGATATAAAAAGACATATGGGATGACGGATTCAACGATAATACACACTAACAAAATAGATGGATAAGGAAAGGATTTAGTCTCGACTATAAGTTCTGCACAAAAAAGTTTATATGATGACAAACCCGATTCACAAAGAAACAATGTTTATCTGAAACAATGAGACATTAATCGTTCGAGCTGTACTTGCTCGACAGTATTTAGTCACAGTCTGTGATATTTCAAGTTGTAGGATCGACAGTAGTTAACCCAATTTGTGACATTTCCAATTTCTAGTAAATGACATGACAAAAGCAAATGCCTCATGAACTCTATCTACTGACAACGCATCTTTCAAAGCCGATAACAGTAACACTGTACCATTTGCTGGAAACGTTGCATGATATTTCACCTGTGAAATGTACCGGCGTTTGTGAAATTTACTTAAATTTAGACATTATTACTATTTCTTTCAGGGTATTTGTTCCTCTGTTGGGATCATGTCTGGATGGGTGAAAGCTGTCTTTTGATTCCTATGCCATTTTTGTGTGATCTTTGTGCAGATTGTTTTATTTGTCATTTTTGTCAGTTAACTGTTGAATTTGATTCTACAAATGATTGATACTGGATCTTTAGTATCTTCGTGTGAATTTCTAAGATAGTAACTATCTTTCATAGATTTAAATAGCGTATCAGATTTAGCAACTTAAATTTATGTTTGTGGTACCATGATTCAGAAGGCAGTGTCATTGTCGGGTTCCTTTAAAAAATGCTAGCAAAATAGCAGAATACAGTTCGGTGTCATTGAGTAACAACAAATAACAATTCATCAAATGAAAAAACAAAACACAAAATATCAGTTTTCTTAAAGGTTGTAAACATTATAAAACAAGATATTGTAATGTGGAAAATATTATTATAGAAGAGAAAAAGGAAGAAAATTGTATGTGAATGTGGAAAGACCATAATTAAAGTTTGCTATTTGCTCGCAGTAATGTAAATTTCTTAAGAATTTATTAATTATAAACAACAGTAGCATACAAAAATAATGGATACATCAATACACAATAATGGATACATCAATACACAATAATGGATACATCAATATACAAAGATAAACGAAGACAATTATCTCAATGTTTAATGCTACAAACAAAATGACAACGGACGTTACTAATCAATATACCTTCTGTATTTATTTATTGGAATATTAAATAATTACAGATATTATTAGGGAATTCCGTGAATTTATATGCATTATGACAAGTAGAGACCAACATAGCAGAGATAATTAAGTAAGGGTTTGGAGAAATTGTTTCAGTGATAGATAAGTTAGACACGAAAAAAAAACATTCAAAGTTATGTCAAAAAATAACATTCACAAAATATCGTTCGTAAACAAAATATTTGTTCACCCTATTCACGGATGAAATGAATGGTACACCTATTCTGAAACTGTGTCGTCTGATGGAGAATCTCCCTTACAAATAACAAAGAGGGATAAAAGATATAAAAAAAAGTATTCAGTATTAACTAGTCTGCAATAGGAAATTTGTATACTAAGATCACACTAGCATGGTGTTATTTCTAAATACTTTAAATTAAGTTGCCGTGCCTATGCAAAACGGCAAAATATTTTGGTGGATAAAATAAAATCTTTACCATACAGTCATTGCAACAGGATAAAGCTGTATTTACAGAAGACACACAACCAGTCAACTTGAATGAGATATTTATTAATATGTTATTTTTGACACCACAACCATATATCAAATAAACTTTTTAAACTAAAGATTACAATATTTAACCAGACAAAACACAGAATTTGACGATGAAATAATGAACGTATTAACGTCGTAAGGAAATGAGACTCAATTTTTTAAACAAAATATTAAGCTTCACAGATACGTAAATGCTGGTATAGCTAATCGACAGGTATGAGTGAATGTATGAGATGTTTATTATTAGCTATATTAAAGATACAGTATATCATTTATATAAATAGTTCACCAATAGATACGATAAATTTATAGTTCACCAATAGATACGATAAACTGTGTAATTATAAACTTTTTAATTGTTTAACTGTGTAATACACGTAACCCTATGGTGATCAACAACACCAGTGGAATATATATATATATATATATATATATATATATATATATATATATATATATATATATATATATATATATATATATATATATATATATAAGTATCACAATTGAACTTTGTAATTGAGTCGCATCTCAACACAGTAATACCATTACGCATGCGTACACACGAACTGACCTGGTTACACGTTAAAGCGTTCTTCAGTAAGAACGACTGTGTGAGGTTTTGAACGTATTTAATCTGTCAAGACAAGAATGATAACACTGGATTATAAAAATGTGGAGAGCTTTTCGATGTTTAAAACATATACAACATTTAATTGAATGCCCCTTGTCTATTCAAATATAAACATGTCTTACCTGATATAGACTAAGTTCTGTCCGATAGCATGGCATCGTGTGACAGTTCTGACTTTCGAAAAATTTAGATTAAATCACGAAACATTCAATGTATTGAACAGTTTTATCATAAACAAAGATATGAAGTACAGAATCATGTATAATACTTTCACACTACAACTGAAGAGTGCTATCAACAAGTTAACACCTTAACGAAAAGCTCCTACGCATTGCTATGATATATTGTAAAAGCAAAAGCACTTTATGTAGTCCCCCCCCCCCTACACTTTACAGATAATTTTAACATGCTACAGTAAGCTGAAGGACATTTGCTATATCACAATTGTCAAAACTAAAACCAAACAAAGAGGGTAACGTTGTAAACAGCAACAAAACATTATCCATATTTATTGTCTCTACAGTAAAAGAAAACAAGAAATGCAATATACTCACTAAAGTTATAAACGATTAAATTATAAATTTATACAATTACCCAAATTGTTATTTTACAATGCCTACCATAAAATACTAACGTTGTTAAAGTGTTGCTTTCTCCCATGTTAGCACCTCATTTATTAACAACAGGTTTTAATGCCTTCAAAGAAAAAAAAATAACTAGTTTTAACCAACTGTACCTTTGTACTAGGATGAATAAAACTGATGCTGTCATCTTTAAGTTTTCTTGTGCAAACGTTGGACAAATGTTAATAACACCTTAGATAGAGGGCGCTTATTAGTTTTCTGTCAACTCTAGTACAAAATTCTAAACTCATCAAACTATTATCAATTTATTTCTGTTATTTTGAATACTTGGAGTAACCTGCAAAGCAGTAACTATACATTTTGTGTGCGTCTATGTGTACGTTTCAATTTATCTGCAGTGTAAACCTTGACGAACGTTAGTTAATTTTCCTTCTCGCAAGATTCGCACTTCTTATATCAAGCCTTCTACAATAGCAGTCTGTAAACAATAATTTTAGTACACAAGATTAGCTTTTCTTATATCAAGCCATATAAAATAGCAGTCTGTAAACAACAATTTTAATACTCAAGATTAGCACTTATATCAAGCCATATAAAATAGCAGTCTGTAAACTAAAATTTCAATACACAAGATTAGCACTTCTTATATCAAGCCATATACAATAGCAGTCTGTAAACAACAATTTTAATACTCACATTATTACTGTATGTAGGTATTTTGTTTGTTCATACATTTATTAGCTGAAGAAGTATTGTATTGTTTAGGTATAATGTTGACGCAATTTACAGTATTGGAAAAGCAAAGTTACTGGTATAATCTTGGTAAAAAAATCTTGATTTTTTTTCTATCACTGTATTGAAACGTTTCAGAATCAGCGTTTTTGTGTTTTTTAGGCACAACTCCTTTAAGGTGTATGAAGCATTACATTATAAGTACTATTTGCTGCTCTGCCCATAATTCACTATTGCTATGTAATTGCAGAAGAAAGGACTTCCATTTATATATTTGACGATAACATTAGAATCGTTTATTCTGAAGTAAACATAATGCACTAGAGACAAATATTTCCAATTAATATTTCCAATTTGTATTTCCAATTTATATTTCCAATTTGTATTTCCAATTTATATTTCCAATTTGTAATCCTAGTTAACATATTTTATCACTTCAGACTCTTTTTACTACAATGGTGACTCTCACACTATGACAATTTATGACAAACATGAACTCTATCACCCATTCTCTAAGCTTCTCCAAAATAATGGATTTACTTTGTTCTCAGCATTATATAATGTGAAGTGCGTACTATTTAACTTTGTAAAAAGTTTTTGTTCTAAAGTTTAGGAAGAATTTCGGAACTTCCTTTTACCGATGTAGTAATTCAGCCGTTAGTATCATTGACACGGAAACAAGAAACAACACTATGTAAATATATGGGTTTGCCTTAAAAATATGTAACAAAAAGACTACGTATTGTTGAGTAGATATAAGGAAATATTTAACACATTAGTGTTCTCGTATGATTGTATATATCATTGCTGCACTTGCAGTTGCTGCACTTGCACTGGCTGCACTTGCTGAGATTGAAAGTTGAGTCTGGTGTGTGTTGGTGATGCTTCTTTTTCCTCCGAGATCGCTTTCCCTCAACAATCAAGCAAAACGTGTCCTCCCTGGCTTTAAAACCAGTGATCAGAGCATGTCGCTAGCTAGGCCTGTCAAGAACAAGCTCTTCCCAAGTGTTGACATCGATGTCAAGAGCTTTCCTGTCGCGCTCGCAGACATCCTTGACGCGAAGATGTGACCGTCCATTCGACCTTTTGCCAGAGGAATGTTCCGAATAAAGAAGGTCTTTGGGGATCCATTCGTCATTCATCCAACGTACATGGCCCAGCCATCTGATGCGACGTTGGCGGAGAAGTGTTACCATGCTGAGAATCTTGGCACGTTCAAGCACCTCGTTGTTTGTAACTCGATCACTCCAAGTAATTCCGAGTATGCTTCGAAGACATCGTATGTGAAAGGCGCTCACACAGTCTTTTCTCTTGTGAGGCGTACGGAGTTCAGGTTTCACTGGCATACAGGAGAGTGCTTAGCACGGAGGCACGGTACACGGAGATCTTAGTGTTCAGAGTCAGCATGCTGTTGTTGGTTCCACATTCTCTGTGACAACCTGGAGAAAGCTGTTGATGCCTTTCCAATCTGCTTATTGAGCTCAGTCTCTAGCGATAGGTTGTTGGTGATGGTAGAGCAGAGGTGCGTGACTACCTCAAGTTCGTAGTCGTTGACGATGATGCTTGGGGGTCCGTGTTCTGAGCTATCACGTTTTTCTTTCCTTAGGCGAATGGTCAGCCCAAACCCACCGCATGCTTTAGCAAAGCGGTCCATCAATTGCTATAACGCAGCTTCTGTGTGGGTGGCTAGGGCAGCGTCGTCTGTGAAGAGCATGTCCCTGCTGGTTGCTTCACACACTTTGCTCTTCGTCTTTAGCCGTGCCAGGTTGCACAGTTTACCGTCTGATCGCGTGTTCATGTAGATCCATTATGTGGACGTCCCAAAGGCATGATTGAGCAGGAAAGTGAGGAAGATGCTTAAAAACGTAGAGGTAGGACGCAACCCTGTTACAATCTGATGGGGATGTTGAAGGATTCAAATGCTGAGCCATGGTACTGCACTGTGCATTTAACGTTGTCGTGAAAGGACTAGATCATGCTTAGCAGCTTTGGAGGGCATCCAATCTTCGCCAGGATTGTGAAGAGTCTTTATCTGCTGACCAAATTGAACGCCGTGGTGAGGTCTATATAGGCCAGGAAGAGTTTTTTTTTTGTTGTCTTTATTTCTCCTGCAGTTGTCTGACGGAGATGATATTGTCGATTGTGGACCTCTCTATGGGAAACCGGCACTGCAACTCTCACGTCAATGCGTTGTTCGCCCTCTTGTCTAGAGCAGTGTATCTTCTTTGGCTGAAGCTACATTTTGCATCACACCAGCAAGTGGTCAGTGTCGCAGTCAGCGCTGTGGAATGCACGGATGAGAAGCAGATCATTCATGGCAGACCGTCTTGTAATGATCACGTCCAGTTGGTGCCAGTGTTTGAACCAAAGATTCCAAAACACTTTATAATGTGGCTTTGTGTGAAAGATAGAATTGGTGATGCTGTGGTCGTGGTACTAGCACATATGTAGGAGTCGCTGTCCGATCTCAGCCTTTTCAGTGGGAAAATGTCAAACTTGCCAAAACAGGAAAACCAAGACGTATGGTCAGTGGCCACCATAGCGTTGAAGTCGTCCAGTAATATCATGTTCTCTTCCTTGAAAATTTTGTCCCTGAACGCATTTAATTCGTCTTAGAACTCATCCTTGGTATCTGCAGTGGTGCTAATTGTGGAAGCGTACACGTTGCAACTTCTTCGATTTACGTCTCTCTTCTAAAAAGATGAATTTCAGCTCATCTGCGGTCTCTCTAAACATCCCAGTATTGCATATATTCGCACCAAGTCTCGCATAAACGTACCAAGAAGCGGAAAAAAAGAAAAAACACACATACGGACATTGTTACTATCAATGATTTAATTTGGTTGATGGCCCTATTTCTTATAATCTACGGAAACGAACTCTTCTTCATCAAATCTCCTCATTAAATGGCAATGCACCATACTTTTCTCATTTATTTGAATTGTTTATCCTCTATGTTAATAATTGTCAAAATAAAGGAATGGATGAATAGTTAAATTGTTATTGAGATAAACAAATAATTTTATGTACAATAAAAATGCTATTTTGTTTAACTTATTTAACGACTTATTTGTGATATTGCTAATTATTAATAAATGTTGATAAATATTCCTGTTATTGTACCGGAACACTCTTCGTCAAAACGGGAGCTATTTCTCTTGGCATCTCAAAATCTTACTTATTGTCCTGTTACACAAAATATCGCTAAATATTCGCAGCTTTTGTTTGTTTGTTTTTGGTCCTTTTGTGCTGTTGTTGAAATTTAAAGTGGGAATTATGTAAAGTTTTAGGTGTTCTTGGAGAGTCTTGGGGTGTCCTGGGATATTTAGTGAGACCCGCTCTTCTGTGAATCACTGCATATATCTTTCCAACTGCATTCTTTATATCCATTTATTTGCTATTATCATCACCACCACCAACAACAACAATATTCCTCTTTCATTCCCACTGGAACAGAAGGTCTTCACTACAGCTCTCCACTTATTACGGTCTTGCATGTGTATTTTGAGTCTTGACAAAACATGGAATACTTTAAATGTTTCATCAATGTAATCTCAACAAGTCAATGAAATAATTAAATCTATTTAGTGCATAACAGCCAGGATTCTTGTTTATTAGGTTTCAACAGAAGCCTGACATCAAACAAACTGGTTGCACAGGTGACCATAAAATATATTGTAAATTACTTATGGTGTGAATAATGTGGAGTCCAATCAAGTTAGACATCATTAGACCAAACATTAATGGTATTAGAGTTCAGACAAGAATGACAAAGAGAATCTTGAATACAACAAACGTTTCAAAGCATAGGGGTATCAAAATTTGAATGTGTGAGTGTGCACATGCTTGTGAATGGACAGAGGGACAAATCAATTGACAGAAAGATGTCACATGTTTGTATATCCCTGGCTGCTTGAGTGTTGACAAGCTTGTACATGGACAGATGATTTTGACAGAAAGATACCATCTATTTTATATCCCTGGCTGCTTGAGTGTTGACAAGCTAGTACATGGACAGATGGGCACAATAAAATGAAAAACTTTTTAGTCATTGCAATAGGTTTATTAAACATAATTTTTATAACTTTCACAATTTCGCAACAAATAACAATTAGAGAATCACAACATAACAACTGTATTTGAAAGGCAGACCTAAAAAATATTAGATCAAAAATACAGAAAAAGTCTTGAATTTTCTGTTGAACTGCAATCCACATAACAGACAAGCTATGTATCCTGTCATGTACTCTTGAGCTACATTTGAAATATTGACAAAATATGCTTTCACTTGAAACATTTGAATTATTTTCAACATGGCCAGACCCGTAAAAGCTACAATTGTCTTGTAAAGAATGACACATAATGTTTGCTGGGATACAGCCTAAAAGTTAAAATCTTTAAAAGCTAGGAGGTTAATATTAGCAGAGTGACTATAAATAAATTACTTTCTCTGGATGGAATGTCAGGTTTATGACAGCCACTGATGGTATAAATTTCCACCTTGATTATCAAGAACAGTTACAGTGAAGACATTGCTTTTAAACAAGTAAGTTAGACTTGGACAAATATAAGGCCATGCCTGTTGATCAAAAAAATAAACTCACCATTCTGATACTACTTCTGGATTGCCTTTGCCTAAGGCAGAGAGCAGGGACTAGATCACATGGTAAACTGACACTCCAATTACCATATCAAACACTGGGCAGCACTTCCTCCCAGCTGGCAAAGCATAAATGACCTCTTATGCTCACCATAATAGGAGAGGGTATTGCTTTAATCTCCTTTTATACTTCCAGTAAAAGGAAATATGAGGATTTAAAAGGCACATGAGCAAAAGAAACTACCATATGTACCCTACTCCTCCCAATGTGGCAGCATCTGTGATTGAAATATGGCTTTATTAAAAGGGATTGTGATAAAAATGTATGATTTCTAAACATTTTTAATAATGAGTCTTCTCCATGCGAAAATGATGGATTTGGTATGCAATTAAAAAAAAAAACAATTTTTTTATAATAAAACTTTTCACCTTCTGCTCATGTGCGAGCAAAATAACCAATGGAAAACGTTGTTTTAACACAACTAGGCATTGGGCTAATGGAAAATTGCTTGGAAAGTTGATGAATTAGGATGTATTCAGAAATGGTCCCCCAAAATGTGTTTCCTACTCACATTTCGTGCGAAAAAAGAAAAAACCTCCAGGGGTGAATGTGTTTTTGTAAAAATCAGTTATATTGTTACTATGTCGGCATTGTGGAAGTTTATAGTGATGTCTAGCATTAAGACATCATGTCAGAGACATTTGGCAAAATGTCGCATCCAGTCACATTATCCTAACACCAGACCAACCAGTCCTAACACTAACCTCTATTCTATTTTTAATAATGCTGAGAATATGTAATGGCACATGCACCTATTGTGTACAATATCTGAAATCTCTTAATCCGTGGATGCTCTCTGCCAAATCTATTCACTTATTGGTCATGTGGATTTTCAGAGAAAGCTTAAAATAGCAATTGCTGACAGCCACTTCTGCCTTTGTAAATCCGATCAAGCCAATTACCTCTAATGATTATCTTTAAGCTCTTTATAATTAGCAAACTCAATGGCTGTAATATAGATAAAGTGAACGATGATCACATGATCACTGTTGGCCACAGTGACCAACCTACAATTATTTTCTGATTTCATGATCACTTGAGAACTTGTGCTATTAGAAGATTATCAACAATCAACAATAACTGAGGTTCCCTAAGATCTCTGAGTCCTTTGCTGTATTACTGATTGTGGGGATATGAGAGCAGGGTAAAAATGCACAGACATTTTCAGTTGGGTTGCCAGATCACAATGATCTGGAACTTGAGGCTGATTTTGCCACATTTATGAATACATTTTAATGCCCCCCCCCCTTTATTTTAATAGCTCACACATATAAAAGTGCAACATGGTCAGAACCCTCCAGCTTTGATCATTTTTTTTCAAATACTGTAGATTCATTTACCAAATGCAATCACTTCTGCCTTTATAAATCCAATTCAGCCGATGACCTCTCTTAATTATCTTTAAGCTTTTTAGAATCAGCAAAATCAATGGCTGTAATAATCTCAGCTGCAGCTAGAATAGTAATGGAAATGTAAAAGCCAAGTTGAATGGGCTGATAGATGATTCCCAATATATTAGCAATTGCTCCTCCTAGAACAAATGTTGTAAAAGGAAATAACATGTAGAATATACACTTAATTCAGTCTGATGATACAAGTTGTATAAAGTGATCATCAATGTTTCCATTGCTCTGATAACAACTTAGAAAAGTAATATCAAGGTTCAACTGCCATCTAAAATTTTTATACCTTATATGTCTGGGATCTTTACCTACTTGACTGTTCTGTCAAGTAAGACAACCTCTCAGAGGTAGAGGTAGAAAGTAAAATACTCTTTTAATTAGATGTGCAGTTAAACCTATCTAGTCATTATATTAGTACAAGCTCTCTCAAATAAGTTTTGATAGGTAAAATAACACAAGTTTCTGTTTATCATGTAACATTATGGGTTTTGCATTACTCTATAATGTTTGTTATGTAACATTATGGGTTTTGCATTACTCTATAATGTTTGTTATGTAACATTATGGGTTTTGCATTACTCTATAATGTTTGTTATATAACATTATGTGTTTTGCATTATTCTATATTGTTTGTTATCTAACATTATGGGTTTTGCATTATTCTATATTGTTTGTTATCTAACATTATGGGTTTTGCATTATTCTATATTGTTTGTTATCTAACATTATGGGTTTTGCATTACTCTATAATGTTTGTTATATAATGTTGCTAAATGTTTCAGCACAGTGCAGCAAAATGATTTTAAGCTTTACTGCAATTCCAATATCTACTGAGCTTAGTGACTTCTTGCTATCTCTTAACTTGATATAAACCCATAATTAAAAAAAAATGAAATGCCATGGTGATGGCAATCAACATTCCTGTCATGTGACACATTTATATGAAAGCACAAGTCTAATAATGTAACTGTTGCCCTTACTGCTTTTTCCACCGAGAATCTGAATATCATCTTTAATTCTTCGGTATTGACTAATAAAACTTGTTAACAGATGTATTGTACCTTTTTTCCTGAAATTGTATCGCTTGGTGAATGCCATTTAAAAAGTAAGAAACAATCTGACCATGAGGGTTCCCTGACCAACTCCATCGAATCCAATAAGAAACCCGGATCAGAATCAAACATGGATAAGCCTGAATCTGGATTTTACCAGAAACAATCGCATTTACCTAATTTGTGCTTTAATTCTGTCAGTATAAGGTAACCTCATTTATAACACAGTACACCTTTCATGATTTTTTCCCTACAGGTGTTACAGTGTGGGTCCACTATAAGAGGTTACAGGCAATCCAGCAGAGACCAAATAGTGTTTTTTAAAACTGCTTTTTATACAATGTCCATGTAAAGTCAAAAGTTGATGGAAATGGTAATTAATGAGATATTTTGACAAGTTTGCAAATAATTAACACAATGGAATGCAAAACATATCTAGATGATAAAAGCTATTAAAAATGAAAAAGGGCCAGACTCTGTCCAAAGGATGATGTCAAAATGCCCACTTCTTTTTTCTTCAATGTATCCAAAGGAAAAAAGTAACAAAATTTCAATTTAAAAGGATTATTCTCAAGCAATAAAGAAATAAATGATTAAAATTAATGATATGATGTCAAGTAATGAGAATTCTTGTTCCTGTCCAAATCTGATTAAACTAATATTATTGTACATATGTAATACATAAATATCAAACTTGCTTTCATACTCTGAGAAAAACAATATAAGGTTACTGAATGCATTAAAATGTTAAATTCTGCAGCGATTAAGAGCAAGTGCACTTTTGCAATATTTACAATGTTAACAATATGTTGATGAATATCCATCTATAAATATATTTCACATATCACATTCTCTTAAAAATAATTTCTTTAAATCAATAGAATATATATTATCCTGTGTATTATTATTGTACATATATACACAGCAGGACTTCATTTTACCAAACTCTTTCTGAAATGATTGGACAAATGGCATTTGGATGAATGTGTCTGGTTTACCATATCTTGTTATCTACAACACACACATTTTATAGTAGAACAAAATAGTATGAATTGTTCCCCAGTCAATTTGAAAGTACATGTATTTTGATACTTCTTTGGGACAATACTGTAAACAACGTTTCAATGACCTGGCATGGTGTTTTAAGATAATAAGTGCTGGCTTAAACTTTGATTATACCGTATGTACTCACTTATAAGTCGAGTCAAATGGAAAACAATAAAGACCCTGATCTGCAGTACTGTAGCATAATCCACCTAATATTCAGGGTTTATGTTGTTTTTTCTACTGATTACTTCTAACAAAGAAGTCATACATTCTGTTACATTTTCTTTCCAAAACAACATTCTTAGTGAAACATAAATAAATATTGAAATTTTTGACCAATGAAAATGTCCCTAAAGCCTACTGGAGGTAGCACTTTTAAAAAAAAAAAAAAAATCAATTAAATAAGTGTTGTAAAGTAAAATTTGTGTTTTAGTTCTATCATTTAGTTCAGTTTAAGTGTAATCATCACAAATGGTCCAGAAAGATGGCCACCATCGCTTAACTGCTCGAGATAGGCTCTTCCAATTTTGTGCTATATTTATGATATTTGTGCTTGTTCTCTATCATTGTCTACATTATTGTGTTTCATCATGCATTGGCTGTTCCGTTCGTATGTGTTAATTCATCTCCTTGTTTTGAAAATGAGAACAATTAGAATTTTTCTCAGCTGGTTTGTCCCAATGTTAAGACGTCATTTGTTTTTTTAATAAACCGCCGTCACGTGACCGCTTACAATATGACGGACCCTCATTAATTGGATTAAATGACCACACCTTGGTTCTTGATACTACATTGTGCTCAAGACTAAACAAACTGGGAATACATTCATCATTTCTTAAATGTAAACGGAAGCGAAAAAGGAAATGTTCTTTCAAAGCTGGCCGGCGTAGAACAGGAAGAATTCCAGTTATCTCCCTTTCGCCCGTAACGGATAAACAACTTAACAATTCTACCGTTAATTTTAATAACCTGGTTCAAATTCCTCTTAAATCGTCAACCGTTGTGTCAACTGTCCCAGGGATACCACTACGTATTGCATTATTCAATGCTCAATCAGTAGGATCACCAGAAAAGCGCACAGAAATTGTTAATTTTATCAACGACCATAGTATTGACATCTTCTTAATGAACGAAAATTTGTTAAATTCCACAGGTGATGAATCTAAATGTGCAGATTTAACACCCAGCGATTACTCCATCAAGTCGTTCCCTTGTAACTCTCGCGGAGGTGGATTGCTGTAATTACAAAGAATTCCATGATCAAATACCTTAAGTACATCACAACCATCAATTTCTACCACACATCATTTGAATTAGTCCAAATAACGCTCACACTGGAACAAAGTTCAGTCCATTTTTTCTGTCTACCGTCCTCCTCCTAGTAGAAAAAACAAGCTGACTGAATCTCTCTTTTTGGAGCAGTTTCCAAATCTAATAGATTATGGAAATTCAAAAGGTGGCACAAAATTTATTCTTGGAGAATTCAACTTTCACTTTGACTGTCCTGGTAAACCATACGTCAAAAACTCCTAGATTCCATTCATGTTTTCAATCTTAAACAGTCAGTTAACCAACCTACCATAAACTTGGTCACATTTTAGACTGGTTTCTTTATAGACCTAATGATAATATTCTGCAATCCACCCTTGTATCCCACGAACTTGCATGGGATCACCTCTGCATTGCATGCCATCTCGACATATCAGTCCCTAACCCTCCACCTCTATCTGCTACTAAGAGAAACCGTATGATAAATAGAACCAAATTCATGCATGACATCCAAGAAAACCAAACAACTTTCTTACATCCAACAGCGGAACAAATGAGTACTTTCAAGACTGGACTATTGTAACTCAATTCTGTCTGGTTCGTCACAATATTTACTCCAGAAACTTCAAAAAGTTTCAAAACACAACTGCACGGATCATCTTTAGAGTATCTCGATCAGAGCACACCTCACCACAGCTCTGTACCCTACATTGGCTATCAATTCGATACAGAATCGAACACAAAATTTGTTCTCTGTGCTATGTTTCAATGACAGACTCCAGTCCAACATACCTATCCAGCCTCACCCATGTGTATACACCAGCTAGATCCTTATGCTCTTTTTTTGACAATCGTAACTCATTGTTCTCACTAAAAAAAACCAAAGTCATATGGACTACTTTCTTTTGCATACCAGGGCCCCACGAAGTGGTACGAATTACCCATTGAAATTAGACACAAAGATACAGTGGTCCCTTTTAAGAGTGCTCTTAAGACTCACCTGTTTCGACTGCAGGGTCAAACTTAGCGACCTAATCATGTTTTGTATCTTATATGTTTTCAACATGTTTTTATGTTTTCAAGTTTCATTGTTTTTGTCATTTGTTGTTCTGTAGTGTAGTCATATCATTATTGATGGTGTAAAGCGCTTAGAGCTTCAAAAGATTAGGCGCTATACAAAGTCCTCATTATTATTATTATTATTATTATTATTAAATGCAATGTGCCCTCATGCAAACATGAAATATGCCAGTCTACCACAACAGCTTTGTCCACGAATGCTCCTGTGAAAACCAGCTTAAGTGTGTGCTGGATTTTTTTTTATTTGACCTTTGGAATTATTTGTTATATTGTTGCACTGAATTATCATGTTGAATAGATCTTTTGTATCAATACAGCACGGGAAATAAAAGTCAAGTTAAAAGGCATGCAAATCCTACCTGCATACAAGCTAGCGACCCTCACTGCCATGTGTCAAGTCATTTGAATTGATTAATTGAATATTGTTATAAATATCATTATGTATATAATGAAGTTAAACTACCTTAAATTAGCATATACATTCACAAATGAGATCAAAGATAGCAAGGCAACCAAATGAATTCTTGGTGAAATAAATGCTTTGTTCCAGATATGCTTCATTGTGGAGAAGCTAGTTTCAGACTTTGTAGTTAACTTAAAAATTGGCACTCAGAGAATTCCTCAATGATAAGGTAAATCTTCATTTAGTTGCATTGATATTATGAATTAGCAGAACAATACAAAAATTGAATTTTGATATTGATGGTTGTTTCACCTAAGTTTTGAAAAAAAGAATCTTGGTTAGTTGTGAAATGAATAAAAAAAAAAAAAATGTATTTATGCAATACAGAATATTTTTGTGTACAAATTAAAGCTATTGAAGCCAGTCAAAATAATGATGATCCTTCAGACTCCCAGCATCTGAAACAATTGTAATTTATACAGAAAAACCAATAACTTTGTTAGAAAAAGTGTTCTATTGACATTTATTTGCAATGCAATTATAAAAGAAGTATTGAACCATTAAGCAGCCCTGTTGCCCACCCCCACCCCCACAGTTTACTCAATGCCTAGTAGATATGGCATCATTTCTTATATTTTTGGTTGTTTCCTTGGTAACTTGCATCCTCACTTATAGCATAGTATTTATTTTTTAAACAATGTTGTAAGCCAGTTATCAAGGAAGAGGTTCATGGGAAAAATAGCTTGGCAGGTACCCCCCCCCAAAAAAAAGCCTACTCTACCTGGTTGCTGTCTGTTGCTACAAATTCGCTGATGTCGAGAAGAATGATCAAGATTAACTATGAGACCACTTTGCACATAATTCATGCTGATATGATATCAATACAAATGTCCTGATATATCAACATCAAGAAACCCGATAAGACAATGCTAAGAAGAAAATGGAATAAGTGGCACATGGTGATCAAGAGACATTTATGCTGCGCAGAGTTGGGTCCAAGTATTATCAAGCATGCTTTCAAAACATCTTGAGCAAAGATGACAACTTGTGGGACAATGACATTAAGCATCACCACCAGGAACTTGAGAGGAGGCAGACAAAGATGAACACAATTACACAGCACCACCTGGAATGTTGTCCAACGAGGGCATACAGTCACATTTTGAGAGAAATGATGATGAAGATAAATTTTTGCTTGAGCTGATAAAAATCACTAAACTCAAATGACACGTGAATCTTATAATTGCCCTTTTAGGGGCTAACCATATAATAAAAAAATACACTATCACGCTTACCACTATATTTATCTTGTATGCCAATATACAAACATTTAATACAGAAGAACCTGTCTTGAAAGACCACCCCTTCTGCTAAAAAATGGTCTTTCAAGGCAGGTGGTCTCTCATAACAGGCCATATTATTAAATGCTCACTTTTTTTCTCCATTAACTTTACCTTGTCAGAATCGTGCAGTATTTTATGATATTTCACACATGCACTTCATACTGCACTCACACGCACATGTGCTCAATAGTGTATTAGGAATTACTTTGTAAGTGAATCATGTACACTCATGTAGTAGATGCTTTACATTTTGGTTGATTAAATTTGTTTCTGAATTAACAAAAGCAGATGTTTCGTGGACTGCCATTTACCAGATGCTTTGCCACATTCCATGTTAACTGTTTTGATACAATGTTTCAGATTTAGGCTAGTGACAGATGCCTGACAGGTCATAAAATTGCTGCGTCCCTACAAATAACTTGCAAGTGACAAGGCATAAACTGTCTTCTTTAGCAGGTAATAAGAATGACAAAAAATATACTTAACAGTTTTACACATATCTGCCAACCCTCCAGGCTCACAGTTAGTGAAAATAGGGAAACCAATTAGTGGATTTTGACATGAATTCGTGAAGTGATCCTTGAGTCTGGGAATAATTGTCAGAACAAATGTTTAACATCGTCTCCAGCTGGTAAAGGTAGATTATGTTCAACAAGATAAACTCACAAACAATGCTGCAGCATTGGTACCTTGCAGTTCTTCTGTCGATGGCTTAAAATATTCTAAAGATGAAATCTGCTGCGAGTTCTTAATTTCCCAAACCTTTATGTGAGTTTCCTCCGATCTTTGCCACACCATTTTTTATATCCGGACATATATGTTGAGGTGTAGGGTCAGAGTTCATTCCCTATTGAAAAGTTGGAATTCACCAACACCATTTGGTGTTGGCATGATGTAGCCGCTTACTAGCCAGTCCAGCAACACCATTTGGTGTTGGCATGATGTAGCCGCTTACTAGCCAGCCCAGCAACACCATTTGGTGTTGGCATGATGTAGCCGCTTACTAGCCAGCCCAGCAACACCATTTGGTGTTGGCATGATGTAGCCGCTTACTAGCCAGCCCAGCAACCTTAAACCACCTTTCATCGAGGTACATCTGCATGAAATTGATAGGAATATGATTTATTGTCTCCAAAATTGTGATTCTAGCATTTGTTGTCTTTAGTTTATTGACAGATGAGATGAAAGTACATTGTTGCTGAAATTTGACCTGGATCTGGCCATTTGCATTCTTAGTCATGTGCCTACACAACACTCACAACCTACATGTCAATGACATCAGAGGTCATAGTCACATGATATCAATAATACACCATTTCTAGTGTTGCTGCAGGAAAACAATCGAATATATAAATTAAAGTCACATAATTTTTATTGAAAAAATGAAAAAACAAACTTCTCTAAATTTCAATTGTGAAAACAGTGACCGACAATCAGTAAATGTTGCAGCAATTTGAAGAAACCAGATTCACTATGCAGAGAGCACATGTCAAGTAGTAGTCTCGAGACACCAACAAAGCCATCGCTGACACATGCTCGGTACTTTCTCCGAAGTGCTGCGATACCGAATGTTTCTGGTCGTTGTTCTGAGAATAAATCTGTTGAGAATTAAGTGTGTATTATATTTATTTACGAACATAAAGTGACTTCTATATAATACGTCCAAATTCTATGTACAACAACTTTGGAAATTTGTTTCATGTCGATGTCACATGATGTCACTGACATGTAGGTTGCAAGATGTGCATAGTCATGTCACTCAGACTGAAAATGGCCAGATCCAGGTCAAATTTCAGCAATGGCATACTTTCGTATCTTCTGTCAGTGGATTTAAGACATGACAAATATTATGCTCACAATTTCTGAGAAAATAAATAATATTCCTACCTATTTCATGCAGACCCCAATGAAAGGTCATTTAAGTTTTCTGGGCTGGCTAGCAAGTGGCTACCCCATGCCAACACCAAATGGTGTCAGCGAATTCCAACTTTTCGATAGGAAACGGACTCCGACCTTACACCCAAACATAAATGTCCAAATATAAAAGATGGGGTGAAAAGGGTCAGAGGAAACTCGGGCTATCTTTTACCTTGGTGGTAAAAACATTTTCAAGATACGTTGTCAAATGGTAATACAAATCAGTATTGGCAGCGCATGCACAGAACAAACTTCTGGTTAGTTCCTCATAAAAGCATTTGCAAAACTATTCTTATAAGTAAATTAGAATACCAATCAGCTATAGTTCATTAATATCGCGACCAGTAGTACCTGACCAATTTCGCAACTGTCGGTATCAAGACTAATGCTTAACAGGAAATCAGTCATTTAAAAAAATCTTTAAAATAACTGAAAATTGGGGAATTCATGAACTTTTTGCATGCGGCATTAATCCATGAATCGCTAAAAATGTCGTGAAATTCACGCCAAAACCAAAAGGGTTGGCAGCTATGGGTTCTCAAGCTTGATTGCACATTTTGAAATTGTACTGTAATTTAGACCATATACCAATGCAATTAATCCTCCTTACTGCACTCAAAATGAAATAAACATTGAATTCCATAATGTCTCTTGGATAATTGCAATTGAAAGACTTCATATTTTTCCCACATTACAATTTCAAAAACATTCAAATTTAAATTTTAAGTAGACCGAAACATCATTTTCTTTCAAAACTGATGTCTTGTGCATGACAAGATTCAAATTTATCTAGGATATGTTATGTGCGCATCAACAACGTTGTTGTGTATTTAGTTTGGAATACAGCATACATTCAGTTACTTTGTTTCTTGTGGAGTATTTTTGTTTATATAATTAAGCCTTAGGTACAATAAGAAAATGAGCATATAATAAAATGTTTACAGCAATTGTATGTGAAATTATGAACTTGTTTTGTCGGATGGATATACTGCATTCCCAAGGTTGTTCAGTAAGTACATATGTCCATCCGGAAAACTCCTTCATATTTTCCCATACAAATGCAGTAACCTATAAATACAATATAATCATGAGATCTATGCACTGAGAATAAGGTCTCTTAAGACAGGTGGTCTCACAAACTCAATTCAGATATTTATTGGATGTGACTGGGTGTTGCCCACAAGCATTAAGTACTGACAGAAAAACTCCATGAAATAACTGACCATTGTTTTAATTTAAATCAGTGGTCAGTTCTGACAGAAAAACTCCAAGAAATAACTGATCATTTTTTAATTTAAATCAGTGATCAGTGCACAGTGATCATGGACCTCCGTATACTTGCTTATAAGTGCAACTGCAAACTGCACAGACCCAGATCTGCCATCAAATAATGCGCAGGCAGCAGATCTGGGTCTGTGCAGTATGGGTTAAATGAGTAGAATAAACAGCACAGATCCTGATCTGCATGTGCATTATGCTATGGCAGATCAGGATTTTTCCTGCTTGTAGTTTTACTCGACTTGTAAGTAAATATATACGGTAATTGATCACAATGAAAATGCCATGAAATTATAGATGTGAAATGGAGAATATCACAAGCATTTAATGCATAAAAAAATGCACAATATTGTTATAAATAATAAATACACAATATTGTTGTAAATAAAAAAACAATATTGTTATACATAATAAAGTACACAAAATTAAAACAGCATGTTTGGGGGATGTATAGAAACAATCTTCTCTTTTTTAAATTGATTTTAGCAGACTGATATAATTCAATCTAATCTAATGATAACCTCAATGAATGATAATTTTGGATAAATGGTGGTTTACTGTAACAACAATACATAAAATAGAGCATCTACAAATATCTCTAACAAATACAATTTATCACAGTGGCCATGGCAAGTCGTTAAAATCTATAGGTCCCCCGAGACCTGCATCAGCTTCTAAAAGGCTCATAATAATAGACATTGCTGCATCATCTCTGCCCTCAGAGCCTCCAGGGTTTGCAATCTCATCAATGGCTTGCTCTCCTAACAGCGTATCTAGTAGGTTGTTATTGTTCAACTGTGGTGGCACATCCTGGCTGCTTTGCTCTGAAAATAGGATTTTATATTCATTTCATATCTTTTTAAATGTGAAAAGAGTTGAACATTTTGTTGAGTCTTACAAGCTTAAGAATGATTTTATTTAGAATCTATTACCATTTACGTAATAAGAAACACAAGCCCGCTGAAAATAATGATATTTTCAAAGCTGGCATAAAATTCCAAATTGACTCTAAATAGAATTTGTCTCAGTCTATCTATATAAAAAGACACAAATGACATGTCCAAAGAAACTGATGTTTTGCAATAAAATCACAAATGACGAGTGAAATGATTCATATGTACATGCATTGGCAGCACAACTCAAAACAATATCTAAAATTTAAATTTTGCTCTTCTAATTGCAACAGCTCTGTTCCAAAAACAATCTCAGGTCCTCTGCAACCTGTATCCATATAAACATGCCTATTAATTTCATTTGTCTGCCTGCAGTAGTTTTTATTAATTGTGCTAACATGTTTCTCTCATAAAAAATGTAAATCTCAAATATAATTTTTTTTTAAAAATTAAAAAATCTCAAATATTAAAAATGTTTAAAATGACCAAACATGCATAAAAATTCCAATTAGAACACTTACATTTGTACATATCAATATAAATACCTAATTAGAACACTTAATTTGTACATATCAATATAAATATCCAATTAGAGCACTTAATTTGTACATATCAATATAAATATCTAATTAGAACTCTTAATTTGTATATATCAATATAAATATCCAATTAGAACACTTAATTTGTACATATCAATATAAATATCCAATTAGAACACTTAATTTGTACATATCAATATAAATATCCAATTAGAACACTTAATTTGTACATATCAATATAAATATCCAATTAGAACACTTAATTTGTACATATCAATATAAATATCCAATTAGAACACTTAATTTGTACATATCAATATAAATATCCAATTAGAACACTTAATTTGTACATATCAATATAAATATCCAATTAGAACACTTAATTTGTACATATCAATATAAATATGGCAAATTTGAATGTCTACCCTTAAAAAAAATTAATTCTACATTTTCCTTTAAAAAGTCAAATTAAACATAGAAATGAAAAAAAAAAGTTTGAGAAAATTGCTGTCATGTCCTGAAAAATCTAAGTTTGGTCTTCCACATATGCATTACTTAACAACACATTCTGTAAATCTGTGAGATAACTAATTAATTAATTGGTTTTATGCCCAGACTCAACATTCCCGAGATTGTGTTCCAACACAAATTTCATTAGATTTAAAAACTTTCATGGTGTCTACATAATTTGCATGCTTTCTAAGTTTATGTTCTAAATTTATTTTAAATACTTTTCATGTTCAAGTTCAAGCTTGAATTTCTTTACAATGGCTTCATGAAAAATCTTGTTTGGTGTCTGTATAACTTTTATGCTCTTTAATATTATTAAAACCATTTTAAAATATTTTGTCTTAAAAACTGATAGGTCCATCTATTTGATTGGTTATGGTAGCATAAGTATTTAGCTCTATTCTTTTATCTTTCAGTACAATCTTTTTGAAACAAGTCATCTTGTTAAAAATGCATACTTTAAGTACTTCAACTTTTCATACAGCTAAATAGTGAGAAATTTAATTACTGCTTGTACAAAATAGAAATTACATGAATTACTCTATCTTAATCAAGAGTCCCTTGAAGGGACTGATGCTCTACTGGGTGAAACAAATTTCCAGGAATTCAAGATAAGACCATTTTTTTTTTCACTGCTGAGTTTTCAAACAGTATTTGATATTTTTCAGCAATAACCATATATTCAAATTAGCTTCTGTGTTACACATATTGGATGTCAGATTGTCACCATTTTCATTTAATAAAAAGTGGAGAGGCGGTATTTTAAAGATATGACTTTCGATTCAGGAGTAGCATTAACACGATTATCAAGATGGCTGTCTTTTAGTAAAAAGCCTGCAATGATATGACCAATTATTCAGGAATAAAAGTGATAAAAAGATTTTAAAGATGGCTGTCTTTCAGTAAAAAGTCTGCATTGATACGACCAATTATTCAGGAATAATAGCGATAAAAAGATTTTAAAGATGGCTGTCTTTCAGTAAAAAGCCTGCATTGATACGACCAATTATTCAGGAATAATAGTGATAAAAAGATTTTAAAGATGGCTGTCTTTTAGTAAAAAGCCTGCGTTGATATGACCAATTATTCAGGAATAATAGTGATAACATTTTTTTAAAGATGCTGTCTTTCAGTAAAAAGCCTGCTGATACGACCAATTATTCAGGAATAATAGCGATAAAAAGATTTTAAAGATGGCTGTCTTTCAGAAAAAGCCTGTGTTGATACAACCAATTATTCAGGAATAATAGCGATAAATTTTTTTTAAGATGGCTGTCTTTCAGTAAAAAGCCTGTGTTGATACGACCAAATATTCAAGAATAATTATAGCGATAAAATTTTTTTAAAGATGGCCGTCTTTCAGTAAAGTCTGCATTGATACGACCAATTATTCAGAAATAATAGCGATAAAAAGATTTTAAAGATGGCTGTCTTTCAGTAAAAAGCCTGTGTTGATATGGTCAATTATTCAGGAATAATCATGATAAAAAGATTTTACAGATGACTGTCTTTCAGTAAAAAGCCTGCGTTGATACGACCAATTATTCAGGAATAATAGCGATAAATTTTTTTTAAAGATGGCTGTCTTTCAGTAAAAAGCCTGCTGATATGACCAATTATTCAGGAATAATAGCAATAAAATGATTTTAAAGATGGCTGTCTTTCAGTAAAAAGCCTGCTGATATGACCAATTATTCAGGAATAATAGCAATAAAATGATTTTAAAGATGGCTGTCTTTCAGTAAAAAGCCTGCTGATATGACCAATTATTCAGGAATAATAGCAATAAAATGATTTTAAAGATGGCTGTCTTTCAGTAAAAAGTCTGCATTGATATTACCAATTATTCAGGAATAATAGCGATAAAATGGTCATTGTAAGCAATGTCCTAGGAATCTTTTTCTGGCTGATGATATATTTCCAAAATGATTTTGAATCTGAAGTTATGTTTCCAATTATTTTGTTCAGATAGCTGTTAAACAGTTTTCTTTAATTTCTGCTCTTAACTGTTTCTATTTTGTCCTTAACTTTTTACTGCTTAAATAGTTTGCTGTGAACTGTTTTTCTACTTTTATTTGTAGTCCAAGACATGAACACAACCAGTCTACCGGTAATCAATTTTTGAGAACATTTTTTTTAAAGTAAAGTATGTGTAGGAAGAAAAATTTTAAAACATTTCAGCTTACTTAAGTATCCTTCTTGTGGAAATTCAATGGCATCAGTCACATTGCATATCCTTGTGTGAACTGTGGACCCACTCATTACACAGCAACACTCAGCTGTACAGTTTGGGCAAAACCAATCATTTTTCTGTTATTAATATTTTTTATTGATTTTTGTTGATATTCATTCACACAGTCACCTGAAATTATTCCATCTTTGGCAGTCATCACAAAGAGTGGCCAATCCATTTTTTCTGACCTGCTCTGAACACAAACTGCAGTGATCATTGTTTGGGATTGGATTAAGTTCTATATCACCTGCCAAAATCAGGATTAATGCCATGATGGAGTGATATCTGTGTTTGAAATGTCTTAAGAATTCTGTCTTATTGCAATTGCCAGGTTTCTTGAAATGCAACAGATACCTAGAGAGGCTGAATGGCCATAATCTGTTGGCAAAATTGTCCTTCTATACTTTGAGACATAATAGGTTATAATGATTTACAAATGCAAAACAATGAAGCTGGCTTAGCCATGTTATCTATGTGAAGGATCAATAGAACAGGTTTTCAGTGCTGATGAATTGATAAAGTGCAAAACAAATAGAGATGTAAACCATCATGGCAGTATACCAGAAAAACCGTCATGGCAGTATACTAGAAAAACCATCATGGCAGTATACCAGAAAAACCGTCATGGCAGTATACCAGAAAAACCATCATGGCAGTATACTAGAAAAACCATCATGGCAGTATACCAGAAAAACTGTCATGGTAGTATACCAGAAAAACCATCATGGCAGTATACCAGAAATACCGTCATGGCAGTATACTAGAAAAACCGTCATGGTAGTATACTAGAAAACAAATTTAGTTATGAGTTAAAATTTGGGCAAAATAACATAAAATCTGTTAAAACTAAAATAAAAGATCCTCTTAAAACTACATTTAACAGTAACATCTATTATAAATCACAACTTAAAATTCAACTGAAATGGTTAAAAGCATCATGCCATCCAATTCCAAAGATATGCATCCAGGTGTGTTACAGTTTTGTGACTTCTGTGCATATATTTATGGATTAAAATAATTATTTTACCACTGAGCCTCATCCCGTTGTGTGAAGATGAGACACCTGGTGTGGAATGGGACTGATACTGAGACACAAAGGAAGAACTGCTACATGTCACATGATCTGGAATATATCATGAAAAAAGCCATTAATTTGCTGTCACATTTGAAATTATGTAACTTTTAAAACTTGACCCATAATCATGATCTCAGACCTTATAACCACTTTATTGTTTTCTTAAACCAATATGTGCCAAATATGGTAACAATCCATGTAAGGAAAGAAAAGACATAGCCCCTTCATACATGTAAGGAAAGAAAAGACATAGCCCCTTCATACATGTAAGGAAAGAAAAGACATAGCCCCTTCATACATGTAAGGAAAGAAAAGACATAGCCCCTTTATACATGTAAGGAAACAAAAGACATAGCCCTTCATACATGTAAGGAAAGAAAAGACATAGCCCCTTCATACATGTAAGGAAACAAAAGACATAGCCCCTTCGTACATGTAAGGAAACAAAAGACATAGCACCTTCATACATGTAAGGAAACAAAAGACATAGCCCCTTCGTACAGTTCTTAAACTATGACACAATTCATCCTGAGTCTTTGGGAGCATTCCTTGTAAACTAATGAATCTAGCTGACAGTCTCATGCCTATCTTTAAAACATGCCATAAGTTTATTAACCAACAAATGCATTAAAACAAGAGACCCACATGAGACCAGAATTGTTCATCTGTATGACATCTGTTTTATTATCAAATGCAAGAGCAGTTGGCCAAAACATCTGTCAATTGGATTCTTTCTGTTCAATTTTTTTATTTCTGTATAAATTGCTAATAATAAAATTTATTCAAAAATATTAATTTATCAATAATGACTTGAACTAAATTTATAGTGTTCTTTTTTTCCTTTGTCTTTATTACATCTTTTTCTGTATTTACTTGCTGTATCCTACATGCTTAGAAATTTTGAAATCACTAAGTGTTAGACAAAATTTTTGTATTTCTGTTTATTGGATACAGTTGAGTAATGAAAGTCTGTTGTTAACAAATCACACCCTGCAGAGATATTTATATGTTTTACCTGTATACACTCCTTCCAAATTAATCACTTTACATGATATCAGTGAATTTCTTCATTTTACATAATTCTTTGGTTAGAAAAGTCTGCGGATTCTTCAACTTTAATCTCACATGGGATATGCTCGTCACTAGCCTTGTCTGGTGAGGTATTGTACCACCTTTGGTTTTTGCACTATACCCCATCTGATTACACTACACTATACCCCATCTGATTACACTACACTATACCCCATCTGATTACACTACACTATACCCCATCTGATTACACTACACTATACCCCATCTGATTACACTACACTATACCCCATCTGATTACACTACACTATACCCCATCTGATTACACTACACTATACCCCATCTGATTACACTACACTATACCAAATCAGATACAACTATACTACATCGCATCAGATATTACTAAACTATGCCATATCATATACAACTACACCACACCACATCAGATATTAATACAATCTGACCAATCAAATACTACAGCAGAATATCCCATCAGTATATACTGTACTATCAATACAGTATACTACACCACATCAGATACTACTACACTATACCACATCAGATAATACAGTATACTATACCACATCAGATATTACTATACTATATATACCACACCAGATGCAACACTGTACCCCATCAGATACAACTACATTATACCACATCAGATACTACTACACTGTACCACATCAGATACAACCACACTACACCACATCATATACAACTACACTATACCAAATCAGATACAACTACATTATACCACATCAGATACTACTACACTACACATCAGATACTACTACACTGTACCACATCAGATACTATTATATTATACCACATCAGATACTACTACACTACACCACATCATATACTATTATACTATACCACATCAGATACAATTACATTATACCACATCAGATACTACTACACTATACCACATCAGATACTATTACACTATACCACATCAGATACAATTACATTATACCACATCAGATACTATTACACTATACCACATCAGATATTACTACACTATACCACATCAGATACTACTACACTATACCACATCAGATACTATTACACTATACCACATCAGATACAATTACATTATACCACATCAGATACAACTACACTATACCACATCAGATACTATTACACTATACCACATCAGATACAATTACATTATACCACATCAGATACTATTACACTATACCACATCAGATACTACTACACTATACCACATCAGATACTACTACACTATACCATATCATATACTATTACACTATACCACATCAGATACAATTACATTATACCACATCAGATACTATTACACTATACCACATCAGATACTACTACACTACACATCAGATACTACTATACTACACCACATCAGATACTATTACACTATACCATATCAGATACTACTATACTACACCACATCAGATACTACTACACTATACCAAATCAGAAACTATTACACTATACCACATCAGATATTATTACACTGTACCACATCAGATACTATTACACTACACATCAGATACTACTACACTACACCACATCATATACTATTACACTATACCACATCAGATACAATTACATTATACCACATCAGATACTACTACACCATACCACATCAGATACTACTACACTGTACCACATCAGATACTACTACACTATGCCACATCAGATACTACCACACAACACCACATCATATACAACTACACTATACCAAATAAGATATAACTACATTATACCACATCAGATACTACTACACTACACCACATCAGATACTACCACACAACACCACATCATATACAACTACACTATACCAAATAAGATATAACTACATTATACCACATCAGATACAACTACACTATACCACATCAGATACAACTACACTATACCACATCAGATACTACCACACTACACCATATCATATAAAACTACACTATACCAAATCAGATACAACTACATTATACCACATCAGATACTACCACACTACACCACATCATATTCAACTACACTATACACAACTACACTACACCACATCAAATACTATTACACTATAGCACATCAGATACAACTATACCACATCAGATACTATTACACTATACCACATCAGATACAATTACATTATACCACATCAGATACAACTACACTATACCACATCAGATACTATTACACTATACCACATCAGATACAACTATGCATAACCACATCAGATACAACTACACTATACCACATCAGATACTACTACACTAGACCCATCAATTAGTACTACACTATAAACCATCAAATACAACAACAAAATATCAAATCAGAATCTACTAATCTACTACACTATACCACATCAGATACTACAGTATACTATACACCACATCAGATCCTACTAAACTATACCCCGTCAGATACTACTTCAGTGTACCCATCAATTAGTACTACACTAAACCCCATCAGATACTACTGTGTACGAATTTGCTGTCATGGTATCAGAATATTCTTGAATATTAGAAATCTTCACACAAAAAATGAATTTTGTCAACAGACACATTTGTTACTGTTTAAATATGAAAAGCAAATTCAATACCTCCAACAGAACCCGTTTCTTTTGAAGAATAAATCTTTTTATTTGGATGCTGCAGCTTCTGCAAATAGAAAACAAAGCACCATGAATAGAATATTATATGCCTTACTCTAAAATGACAACTTACACTGAGTATTGAATATAGTGTGCACTGTCTATTGATTGCTGTGCAGGGGGTTAAATGGTCTAATGAAATCAAAACTTGTAGCAAATTATCTTTCTCTGAGAGTACTTACCAATTCACATTAACATAGGGAATTTAAGTCAAGTACCTTATGAATCCAGCCCTACTAAAAAGACAAAAATCTGTCTTTTCTGTCTATATCTTTGAAACAGAAACAAAGGGCAGTAACTCCTGCCCATTACATCACCTTGCCACCACTAGGCTGAGTAAACTACCAACAAGGATGCTAGCATGGTGGGGTAGTTGGGAGGGTCCTCAAGTAATGTGATCAGGTAAATATTCTCAAAAACTTAATTTACTACAAAATTGGCTTTCTCTTTGAATACATTCTACAATCAAGATTTTAGGGATATCTGATATGGTGACCATATCAGTTATTAGATTGGCACCATTTAGAACCAACTAGACATCATCAGAAGTCTTCTGTTCAAAACCCCAGGTCAATACAAGTTTCTGTTCAGGTGGAGTAGCAATAGCAGCATTTTCATGATGGCTACCAGGAAGGCCATAATGGATGTCAGATCTGTATTATTTTCATTCCGAACTAACTAGAAAATTGTGGTGAATGTTAGTGTAAAGTTTCATCACAATCCTCTAAATAGTTTAAGAGGAAGACCAATAACAAATTTGTAACAATGGATGGATGAATGTTGAACAATCTTGAAAGCTTGCTAATGATCTATGTCAAATGAAGGTAATAATTTAGCTGTATTTTATGAGTAAATGTTGAACAGCAAACCTGACCTCCTTTTTATAAAACCTCATGCACAATTATTAAGCAGATATGAAAATCATTTTAGATGGACATAATGGACAACCATTTGAAATACTGTAAGAAATTATACGTACTCTCAGCAAAGCCGGCTGAGGTATAGTGTGGTCCTTGATGTTAACCCAGTAGAACTTATGACAACCATCAACCACAGATTTACCTATGCTAACCATTAAAAATGTTAATACCTTAGGTACCAAACCCTGAATTAAAAAAGTTAAAAAAAAGTAGCTTAACCAATATACAAGATTAAGTAGCAGGTGATTACTAAGCCTACCAAGGTCAACTATGTTTGATTGACCTTGTATGGCATTCTGTTCTTGTGGTCACTTACTGATAAAAAAACCCCAACTATGTTTGACCTTGTATGACATTCTGTTCTTGTGGTCACTTACTTAGATAAAAACAAGTATGTTTTGAACTTGTATGGCATTCTGTTCTTGTGGTCACTTACTGAGAAAAGACAACGATGCTTGACTTTGCATGGCACGCTGTTCTTATGATCACTTACTGAGAACAAAAAAACAACTAATTTTGACCTTGTAAGGTACTATATCGCTGTGGTCACTTACTGATTAAAAAACAACTATTTATGTACAAGAATATTTGACAGTTCATATTCAAGGTTTTGCTTTGGGTTTTTAGCACATGATTAACTAACTATACATGGGGCCCCGAGTGGCCGAGTTGTCTAAAGCGCTCTCTGTTATGGATCACTGCCATCTCACCTCTGTTTGCATGGGTTCAAGTATCAAATTTGGCCAATGTGGATATCTGAGAAAGCTTGACAGTAATTCCTCAGGGGTCGGTGGTTCTTCCTCTACCAATAATACTAGTTGCAATGTATAGCTTTATCATGTGCTGAAAAATGGCATTAAACCCTACAACAACAACTAACTATACACAGTGACCAGCATATTTGGTGGCTGAAGACCCTGGGAAAAACAATAAACTCACATGAAGCTACAGAAAAGTCTTCTCTCATACTCATGGTGACTGATCTTAGACTAAGACCCATGTGGACAAAGGTGAGATGTCACTGCTCTAACACCTTAGCTTAGACCACCCAGCGAGTGATGACAAGATTTTCAAGATGACTGTCATGGCAGCTATACTTGATTAAAGATTGGCATCATTTCCCCTAGGACCAACAAAATTTCATAAGAAATCTTCCAGACTCCATATTGGTATGACTTTCCATTTAGGAGAAGTAGTGACAACCAAACATTTTCAAGATGGCTGTGCCATTTTCATTTAGGACCAACCAGACATCAACGGCATCAACATAAACTTTTGGAGAAAGTCCATACTGATATGAACATCCATCCATGAGAAGTAGTGATAACAATATTTGCATGATATCCACCATGGTGGCCATGTTGGAGGTCAGCTCTTCACCATTATCATGAAGGACTAACTAGAAATCATAAGAAGTTGTCTGGTGAAAATCTGTGTTCCTCTGGGGTAGCAACATGAGATGGCTGCCATGGTAGCCATAGTGGATGCCAGATTGGCACAATTTTCATTTAAGACCGAACAGATGACATAAATAGCTAGTTTTTTTTAACAGAGAAATATTAAGTTGATATGACCATCCAAGATGGATGTTCTGGATGCCATATTTGACATGCAAGTAGCACCATTTTCTTTTAAATCAAATTAGACCTTGGGATGAATTTGCATGTATGCAATTTCATGGAAATCCTAAAAGTAGTTTACATGGAGTAATCTTAACAAATGCATGCTAAATATTACTTAATTACTTTAAATTAAGATTTATTTTTCTAGAAATGTGATCCAAACAAAAGGGCCAAGGATGTTCAGCTGATAGAGCATCAGATTAGTAAGCCAAAGATACCTGCCTAGAACAGAATGGTTGAATGAACCAGTGTGCTTGGAAAAGAGCCTTAGCTCACATTTCTTTGACATGACTGAGACAATTGCTGTTATTAAAAACCAAACAACAATATCAATATCAAAGAAACTATTTAAATAAAAAAAAATTAAAATACATAAAATGAGCCCCCATACAGGATACTCTGCTAGCTTAATTTTGGGTTATTTACCTGTGTCATTAATGGTCTAACATCATTATTGGTACTGTCAGCCTGATTTGGTGAATCTGGAGTTCTGAAAATAATAAATCAAAGCATTTATGATACTAATGAAGTCATCAAAGGAGAGTATTAGCAAGAAGTATGAAAGGAAAGAAGAAGAACAATATTCAATATTGATGACAAGAGTACTCTAAATGGCATATTATACACCTTTCCGATGATTAA
The DNA here is from genome assembly GCA_030141615.1 of Unio pictorum. Lineage (NCBI taxonomy): Eukaryota > Metazoa > Mollusca > Bivalvia > Unionida > Unionidae > Unio > Unio pictorum. The sequence goes on from JARLTB010000075.1 coordinate 8,567,384, forward strand.
AATGATGCATGTCGATAACTGAAATTTCTGTTAATAAACAATTTTTCTTCTTTCTACCAGAGTGACCTTGACCTTTCAACTTTTGAGCTAAAAATAAATAGCCTTATTTATTACCCAAAATCTGGTTGAGGTCTGTCATGCAGAACTGTGTTATTGTGTGGAAACATTCTTTCTTCATTCAGCAACAGTGAACTTAACCTTTGACCTTTCGATTTGAAGTGGAATAGGGTTCTTCTTCACAAAAGTAAAAGCCAGCCACAAAGTTTGGTAACTGTAGATCAGGAGAAGTATAGTTTTTTTTAGGGTAAAGCTAATACTTACCTGTCACTATTACATAGCTGTTACTTTATCATGTGAAAAACCTCATCTGAGTTTCATGTGAATACATCCTGAAGAATTGTTAATAAGACATGGCTTACTCATGCACCTCGAATGCCCATACACAGAACTGTCATTTTTTTCATAGATAACGATTATGCCAGGACATCAGAGTGGGGTGTGAACAATAAATAAGCATGGCATAATTAAAATTAGCTTAACCTGCATTTTAACAGCACTAATAACTTACCCATCGCTAATGTGCAGCTGAATTTCTTTAGTTAGGTGGGTAGGCTAATGTGTCAAACTAACAAAAGACAAATGCAACAACCTCACCATTAGAGGTAGAGATCCACTTTAAAAATCATTGTCCCTATGGGCCACATTTTGTGCCACAACTATGGGTTTGTGAGAAAAAATGCCAGCCCTTTGTTTTGCTAACAAGCATAATAGGTAGGGTGAGTAGAATGTAGTATGGGATAACCAAAATGCTACCTTCATGATGTCCTACAAGAAGAATGATTTAGACAGACCCATGAGACAGTGATGACTCAAACTTTATGGGCTTTTAATTTCATAAATGGTCTTAGCTGTAAGTGACTGATAAGCTCTTTTCATTGTCATAAGCTGCTGTGAGATAGTGGAATCCAAATTATCATCAGAGCCTTAAAAAGGAAATAAGAGTAAGTTATCTACTACAGTAGTCCCCCTCTTGAACGGCCCCCTGACCAGCGACCACCTGCTTCTTACGGCCAGAATCCCTTGGCACCGATGAGTTTGTATTCAAAAGTACCCCTCAAGAGCAACCACTCCTCTAATGCGACCAACGGCCAGTATTTTAGTACAAAAAATGAAAAATGTCCCCCTCATGAACGATCACTTTTGTTTCTTTAAATGTATCCAGAACCAATAATTAATTCAAATCTTGACGTAAGGTAAGCAATTTTGATTATCTCTATCGTAGATACATGTCTCCAAGTGTCAAGTCACCGTTAAAAGTGTCGACTAAAGATTTATAGTAGATCATTATCTATAAAAGACGATGTTTACAGGAAATGGGCTCAATAATGTTATGATAGAGTTTGGGGTTTAACACCTATGTCGAGTTCTTCTCTTTGATGATTATAACCCGACGTAATTGTTATAATTATAACAGGGTCAGCATAGGCTAAAAATAGATTTTATACATTGGCACACACAGACAACCTTAAAAAATACAACAGGGTACCAGACAAAGACCGGAAAAATCACGTGACCACACATTATGGCTTCCTTTACGAAGGCTGTATTTCGTACACTCGACACACGTTTTGTCTGCATAATTAAATCACATACAGTCAGCAATAACCAAATAAATCATTACCAAACATTAAAATGTCATCATGTTAACGGATACATGATTTTAGAAAAAAGTCGGTTATTCTACTCGACGACATTGGGGAAGGGGGGCATACCAAAAAATTTTATGTAGAAAAGACTCGAAAAAACAAGTTTATGTTGAAATAATTTGAATAAACAAAGTCACAACCGATAAGAAGGTTATTCAGCAGCAGTGGGAAAATGGAGCAAATGGAAACATAATTATGTATGTGCCAAGATGTAAATGACGTTTTTGAATCCATTTGCAATGTGCATGACAACAATACCCCCTCGCATATCACACTTACGCCAAGAAAGAAAAAATAGTAACGTATATTCAATTGAAATAAATTTGTTATTATAACAAAAAAACTTTTATTGATTAATGTTTCATTTAGACGAAGATATTTAATGTTTTGAAGTATGTAGCTTTCTTACTACGTACATTACATATACATGTACTTCTCATAATACAATTAGCCACCCTCTGGAACGGCCACCCATCTTATAAGGCCACTTACCTGGTGCAGCACGGGGTGGCTGTATAAGAGGAGGACTACTGTATTCCTTTTTCCTTTCAAGGCATTTAGACAGAAATGTAGTACCATAACTCAGCATAAAATCCTATCTCCAGCACAGATTCTACTGACACTGAAAATCTCTATAGGTAATAGAGCTTCAACTGATTTTGAGCTAAAAATCATGGCTGACAAAGGAGAGAAATGGATTCATAAATGCCATTAAAATGGAGACAACACATGTATCTCAATGCAACTTCTCACAGATGCCAAAACTAAGATACACTTGAGTGTGAGGTCCTGGAATGAAGCCTCACTCAGTGGTTCAAACAGGTTTTGGTTACAACCACAAAACACAAGGATGATTCCATCTGGGCATAAGAGTGGAAGACTGGTCTCTGTAGCTCAAAAAATACTCAGTAAGATCAATAAGGTGAGAATCAGAACTGATTGCTGAGTACTGTGAGAATTTAAGTGTTCTGGAAAGGTAAGTTCTGATATCCTTGATTGTTGATACTTAAGATCTTTCCTTCCTAAAAAGGAGCAGCCATATTGTTCACTAGATCAACACCATTTTTATTTAGTACCAACCAGACATCATAAGAAGTCTTTTAGTCAAAACCCCAAACTGACATGACCATATATACATTATACAGATGTAGTAGTAATAAAAAGACTTTGACGATGACTGCCACGGTAGCCATAGTGAACACCAGACTGGCATTATTTTAATTTAAGACAAACTAGACATCATGACAAATGAGATTTACCTTCTTTGTTCCAACACTTCATCTGCTATCTGCCTTCCAATCCTACCGGCACCTGGTCGTGTTCCACCTGGAATCCCGGGGATCAAAATGGAATTTTTCTCTACGGAACTGGATCCAACTGCAAAAAGAAAACCTAAATATAAATTATTTTACAATATTTTAAAGGCATGTGCAAATGAATATAATGACCGATTTATAACTATGAATATAATGATAGATTTATAACTATGAATATAATGACAGATTTAAAACTGAATATAATGACATTTAAATATAAATATAATGACAGATTTAAAACTGAATATAATGAGATTTAAATATGAATATAATTTCAGATTTATAACTATGAATATAATGACAGATTTAAATATGAATATAATTTCAGATTTATAACTATGAATATAATGACAGATTTAAATATGAATATAATGACAGATTTAAAACTGAATATAATGACAGATTTAAAACTAGTTCATTCTTTATTAATCATACATTTAAATCAGTTGACTTTTTAAGGTAAGATGGATGGTTAGCAAAACTTCCATTTTTCAAATATCGGAATTCAAAAATAATTTACATTTAAAAATTACTGTCAGAGAAATTTTTTAAAATTCAAGTTCATTTTAGCACATGGGAGCCATACATTTTATCTTGTTTAGGCAGTGTATTTTTTCTCTAATACTACACATATCAAAATTTCCATCACAATACATGACAGCAGCAAAGTATCTTAACATTCTCTCTACTGTGCTTCTTGGAAATGCATACAATTTCATCTTATAGAAGACTATAAGTATGTCATAACTGATGAGAGGAATGTTAATAGACAATATCATGGATTATTTCCTTTGTTTTCCAAGAAGACAAGTGTTTTCAAGATAAAAAGTACCCAGACTTGCATTGCATATTATTTGAGACCTATTTCTAAATACACTGAATTTCATTAATGTCAACAGATATTGTTCATAAATAAAAATGAACCCTATCTGACATCTTGATGATACAAGTCTATTTACTCTGTTGACTCAAAATTGGATCAAAAATACAGTCTCTAAGTGGCAACAAGTTTAGCCAATCAGGTGCAAAGCCACCTCATTAATATGCATAGGTCTCCTTCATTATCAAACTCATGCAAGATGTTCATTATATAAGAAAATTATTCAAGTTTGATCAAGTTAGAAAGATAGCTTCCAGAGACGCAAGATCACTTTATTAATATGAGTGGACCATTTTCCTTATTGTCGGAGATGAATCCCAAGTTTTATCAAAATATCAAAAATATGGACTACTTAATAATAATCTCAGACAATCAGATTAAAAATCATCTCATTAATATGTGTTGATTTCATCAGGCCCAGTCCTATGGCAAGGCAAATGAGGCAACCGCCTTAAGCCCTTTGCATTCTTGCAATGCAAATTTTTGTTAGTAAAAGTTTTGATAGCAAAGAAATGAAAGGTTTCTGGCACTTATGGACCCTTCAAATTGATCATGCAAATTTAAAAAAGTCAGCTGGCCTGTAAAAGGGCTATAGTGGGAAAGAAAGCGTATGAGAGAATCTGGAAGCCAAGAGATCTTTTTCATTTCAACTAGAGTCAATTTATTCTCACATATGATTTACAACAAGGGTCTCAAACTCAAAGCACCCTGAGGGCCACATGAGGGTACATGTATTTTCAATTTCCCAAGAGCCACACCACCTTTATCATCTCTCATGACACCTTGTGAAACCAATCATTTTGCGGGCCACAGGAAACTGCTTGGCAGGCCATGTGTTTGAGACCTCTGATTTACAACAATATGATATCTTTCTGGGAATCAGAAGAAAGCTGCAAGTTTCATTTTATTACGGTACATATATCAGTGCTAAATAATAAAAATAATAATAAAAATAAAAATAATAATGATGATGAAGATGGTATTGCTTGTTTCTACTGCTGTTACTGAATCAATAACATAAGTAAATTCTGTCTCCTGTGACCTTGGTTATTGAAATCATCCTACAAATAACATGAAGACTCGACTTTTGGAGTTATTCCCCTTCCCATCATTTAATTATGATTTAAAATATTTTCCAATTTGCTTTTTTTAAATTAAATAAAAGCAATCTAGTTGATAATTTGCCAATTTCAAGTTGACTGATAATAAGTTAAGGGTATAATTTGCATTGCTGAAAAAGTGTCTCACAACTTATGACAAAAAATCAATGTCTCAGAACATACAGTACACAAAAAAATTACTTTAAAAATGAATTTATGGTGTTCCAACAAATACAATAAAAATTAATACAGTACTGTAATACAAAATTTCTGTAAATATGCAAACATGCCATATTAATATTGTACAGATGTGGTGAACATACTTTGGTAAACACAATGATCAAAGACTCAAATGTAACAAACTAATAAATCTCCTGTACATGTCAACTTTCTCTCCTGCACTTTTAATTTAATTTGTTATGCTTAAAAGCATCGTCTAACAACAAATATTTAAAAAATGCAAATCTTGGAATTTCCTAATCTGTCAAATATCAGATAGTTTACAATAACAGTCACACATCAGTGTTACAGTTTCAAACTAGTTCAATCATTGTAATGCTGTACTGACAAGAATCTAATAGACTGATCCAATCCACATACACACCCAAAAAAAAACCAGGTATCAAAAGAGCAAATTGTAAAGTAGCATTTTAGTAAGTATTAAATTCCAAACTATACATTTAATATGGTCCTCAAATGCTTCTCAATCACAATTCGAACTTTTTGATGTTAGTAGTTACCTGAATTGTCTGTGCTGTAGTCATCGGTTTCAAAAACTGTCGACTCGGCTAAATCCACTCCCTGGCCAGAACTTGTCACTTCTTGTACACTAAATGTAAAAGTAGAAGTAAACAAAGTAAAATGTAACCGTTAAATGTTGTTTTGCTAATAATACATCAAACCTCAAGCAATCTCAAAGCTTTGTAAGAAATTAAGAATACTAAAATGATATTTTCTTTTCATGCTTTATACATACAAATTTAAACATGAAGTACACTGAACATGATTAAAATCATTTTGTACCACATGCTTCTCAATATATCTGGTATTATTACAAGGAAAGAAAAAATATAATTGTGTTATATACCAATCTTGCACCTACATCAGAGGATTGAAAATTAAATTCAAATTCAAACATTCCCTGCCCCTGCCTGTCATTTCGCATGTACACATTTTTTTTTGTTGACATTTGAAATGCATAATTTTACAAATTTCCTTTAATGCCATCAGAGACAGTGTTTTGGGTGTTTCACACACACACACACACACATGCACGCACGCACACACACGCATGCGCCGATGCATGCACACATGCACACACACACACACACACACACACTGTCTAACACAAAGAAAATTATACATACATGTGTGTTAATGCTCAACAACAACAAAAAATGGTATTCTCTTACAATGGAAAATATTAGGTAAAAATACAGAACTCAGTTGCAGATACAATGTTTGACTTTACTGGTGATGCTCAATTTACACCAATTTACATAATTTGCCACCATTTATAATTAGGAAATAAAATTCAATTAGTGCTCATTTTTTACGCCACCATCGCTGGCAACATGTGCAGAGCTCATGTAAGTATATGTGTGAACATCTCATCACATAATAATTACTTTTAATTTATCCCACATTAATTACTTTCAATTATCACACATTAATTTTCTTTCAAATTATCACACATTAATTACTTTCAAATTATCACACATGAATGACTTTCAATTTATCACACATTAATTACTTTCAATTTACATCAATTCTGATTTATGCTATAACCACAGGAACACATCTATGACATAAATCGAGCACCACCTGTAACATTCTACATGCTGTTCAGTTTAAAAAAGGTCTAATTTTTCTTAAATGTGTGTTTTTTGTAAACAGGTATACTTCACCACAAGTTGGATTATATTATGTTCATAGGCGCATCATGAAAATAGTATAATTTAAGATTATAGTGAGTTTGGGATGACCTAAAATAAACTTCTTTGTGGCCTAAAAAGTACACCCTTCAAGCTTTTCAAACAAATACTTCACCAAATTAAAAACTCGAGTTACAAATAGGCCTGGCATTTCTTATGTGAGTAGCAGATAAATGTCAGTTTGTGAATGCAACTTCAATTTTACGGAAACTGTTGAGGGGAAATAAATACTAGAGCACATAGTTGCTATATTGTCTATTAATGCTGGTCTCCTATCTTTCTTTGAAGACCAATGCTGTACAGGACAAATGTTGAAATTCCCGCAATTGCTGGACATGTCTGCTAGATACACAACTAGACATGTGACATAGGTATTTTCAAAAATGTTTAACTTGATTATTTGACTAATTTTTTATAACATATTATTGTGTAACATGACTGTGTGACTATGTTCTACAAAAGGTCAATGTATAATCGAATTATATGACTGTTCTATAGAGTGTTTACATCAAACTTTATTATATGACCATTCTATATTGTTAAGCTGTAAATCGACAATGTGACTATTTTGTACATTTGAATATGTAGTTTTATTATATGACTACACTACTCTCGAAATCTTGTGCTCTGATAACTCACAAATCCATTTATAATATGGAGTCAAATGTGGATCCCATATTTTTAAACCAGAAAAAGAACTAAAAATGTGATCCCTATTTCTTGATTTGCTAGAAAATCACGATCACAACTGGTAACGGAAACAACTATATATCACTAATTTTATGGTCAACGGTAGATAAGAACTGGAAATTTTAATCAACATTTTGAAATTATCAACTTTTAATAAGAAGTCATATATTTTTATACATATACAATTTTCTCAATGTCTAAGCTGATTTTAGCCTTTTTTGGAGGCAACTCAATAACTCTCACACTTGCTTATAGTGCAGTCTTTGTTTGTGGACCCTATTGTGCATGAGTTACCAAGGCAGAGGTGTATATTGCACAACATAATAATGTTTAACTTCTTTCTATGACTTTTTTCTATTTGATGACTATTTTCAACATGTTAATAGGTAACTTTATTATATGACTATGTTCTACTGCATCGTATTGTTTAAAATGTATATGACTGTTATATTTATATATAATTTATATTGTGTGCTTGACATTTGCTCATGATTGAGGACAGAGTTAAGTGTGTACCTACTTTCTTCATTTTCATAACTTATAAATAAGTTGTTTGCTCATAATATCTAAGTTCAGGGTCTAGAGTTATATCTATACAATTAGAATGTTTTGGACTGAATGACCCATGTCACTGTCATTTTATTGTGTCTTAGGTCATCTAACATTAGTATATAAGGTTGTGGTAAACAAAAAAAGTTATTCCTATTTTAAGTCCAATCTGTTGTGCTCAGATATAATTTGAGTGGAATCCTTTATTTAAATTATTTATTGGTATTTCAAAAAAGCGCATTGATATTTTGGACTAAAACTCAGGATTATTGTGAATTCACTCAAAGACATTCTGGATTATATCATTGTAGTACATCTACACTATTGGTACATCAACCTACAATAAGACTACTGTTACATCAGCACATTCAATATTTGAATTCATTTGGAACATTAAGAATTATTTATGATTTAATACTGCTGTAAATTACTCTTATATATTCAATTAGTAACTTATATATATATATATATATATATATATATATATATATATATATATATATATATATATATATATTGAAATAAAATTACATCTTATTTTCAATATAATTTCCCCAGATTTTCATTGATCTTAGTATCCATTTTTGCCTCCAATGTAACACTTTTCATAACCTGCAATATTGTAAAATAATCCTTTTTTACATAATTTGTCATTAAAACAGATCAGACCTGTACCTGTACCAATAAGCTGTAAAACATAAAAAGTCAACCTTCCTTTTAAAACAAATGGGAATAAAATAAGATTGAAAATATCTGATTTTGGCCAACACAAAATGGAATTTGATATAAAATTTCAAGCCTAACTAACCTGCAGTAAAATTGGTAATTTCTAATCCTAACTTGTACAGTACAATAACCAGAATGTAATCAATGATTACAAAGCCTATCTCTCAATAAACTTCAGTAGTCCATAGGTGCCATTACAAAAACTAATTATGGTGCAGAAAATAAATTCAGATGAAATTTAAATAAATTCAGTTATTTTGACCTTTGAAATGTTGACTACCCTGATGAAGCATAAAAGACATTTAAAATTAATAATTAAAAAGTACTATAAAAGTACAATAAAAGTACATTATAAAAGTACAATAAAAGTACATTATAAAAGTACTACAAAAGTACAATTAAAAAGTACTATAAAAGTACAATAAAAGTACATTATAAAAGTACAATAAAAGTACATTATAAAAGTACTATAAAAGTACAATTAAAAAGTACTATAAAAGTACCAAAAAAAAGTACTATAAAAGTACAATTAAAAAGTACTATAATATCAGTAATGTTTGATGGGTACCATATTTCATGATTTTGCTGTTGCTACAAACCATGAACTTAAATGAAAACTAATGAAAAATTAGCCATATTTAATAAAGCATGTCCGCCTTTTTCTCCATTTGCAATGACCAGCAACACTGTCATTTCTGTATTCTGGTAGTAAAACAGTAGCATCTAAATGCTTTTAATTTTAATAATTTTCTTAAAAAATTATAATTCATTGCATATTTTATCAGTATGATGTCCAGTAACTGCAATTTCAACTCCCTGACTAAAATCAACATATCGTAACAAAAGGACTAAAAAAAAAAATCTGAAAAAGCATAAAGTATTCAAACACTAGTATTACTGAGACAAAAACAATAGAATACAACATGATACTTGTATATAAAAATTGTAATAAATACTCATTCACATCTAGTTTTCATTCAAGTAAACTTTTGTCGACAAGTTTAATTCCTTGTCAAAGCATATCTCATTTTAAACATACAATGCTCAATCTTGATGAACAACATAGTTCTCAAAAACTAGATCTATTGTCTGAAGCACAATTAATAAATACACATTATGTCAATCAAGTTTGCTGGTACAAATAAATGTCTGAAAGTCCAACACTGTCAGAGTCATCAGAAATTGTTTGATGTTACTCACTTTTGCATAGCTACAGTTATAAATTTAGCATGAAAGTCGAGTGGATGAAAATCATTATTTTATGAGGCAGGCTCAAACAAAAAGTATTTCCATTGCTTTTTAATTCACCAAGTTAATGTCATACTTGTTAACAAGATCATTCACAAGAACTTTAATAACTGATTGGCTAGAGTTGTTATCTCCCTTTGATAATGAGTGCATGTGGTCAATCTTGATGTATGTTTTGTTTTCAAACAGGAATAATACTGTTTTAACCACTGAATGACCATTGTTTATTGTCAACACATGTACATGTGTGTGATTTGGATTTTTAACGTAGCATCACTACGATGTCTGCAGTGTGGCAGTTTAAAGTGATGCCAAGCACTGGGGCATTATGTCACAGATATGAAGCATGATGTCCCACCCAGTCACATTATCCTGACCCACCAGGCCCGACCAGTACTAACACTAAACTCTTAATGCTGAACGCCAAGCAAGGCAGTTGCTAGTATCATATTTTATAAGTCTTTAGTATGACTTGGCCAGGCCAGGGTTCCAAAGAGCAACTTCCCACACATAATCTACGAAATGAAATGCCTGCACTAAGCTAACCATGATACGCAAAACCATGGAATCAAGTAACGGCCCAAAAATGTTGTTTTCAACAAAATCAAAAGAATTGAGACTAACGAAAATAAATTATACCATAAAATGCATTCTCTTCTATCAAATTAATGTAAATTTACCATAATATTTTGATAAAAGCCAATTTTTGTCTTCAAATCAGTTGTAAATCTGCCTCAGTTGCTATTATTATTCTGTTTGAGATACAAAAAACATAACTTGAAACCGTAAAAGAGCTGAACATCTACCAACCAAATTTTAATTCCATTCCTTCACTCCTTTTAATTTTAAACTGTTGTGTATTAAATCATATATATCCTTGAAAAACTCAAAATACCACATTAAGAAACAAAAATATTTTCTTATATGTTTGAGTTAATATGTTAATGTGTGTAGTAGTAATATTCATTGAGGACAGAAGACTACTTACTAAATTGACTCAGGTCAAGATATACCCACATGCAAAGCATGCAATAATCCATAATTGGGTCAAGATATACCCACATGCAAAGCATGCAATAAACCATAATCAAGTCAAGATATACCCACATGCAAAGATTGCAATAATCCATAATCAGTTTAAGATATACCCACATGCAAAGTTTGCAATAATTCATAATCAGGTCCAGATATACCCACATGCAAAGTTTGCAATAATCCATAATCAGGTTAAGATATATCCACATGCAAAGATTGCAATAATCCATAATTGGGTCAAGATATACCCACATGCAAAGTATGCAATAATCCATAATCAGGTCCAGATATACCCACATGCAAAGTTTGCAATAATCCATAATCAGGTTAAGATATATCCACATGCAAAGATTGCAATAATCCATAATTGGGTCAAGATATACCCACATGCAAAGATTGCAATAATCCATAATCAGGTTAAGATATACCCACATGCAAAGTTTGCAATAATCCATAATTGGGTCAAGATATACCCACATGCAATGATTGCAATAATCCATAATCAGGTCCAGATATACCCACATGCAAAGCATGCAATAATCCATAATCAGGTTAAGATATACCCACATGCAAAGTTTGCAATAATCGATAATCAGGTTAAGATATACCCACATGCAAAGCTTGTAATAACCCATAATTGGGTCAAGATATATGTTGGGTAACGACTGGCACCAATTTTATTTAGGACATCTATATGACATAAGAAAACAACATGTTAATATGACAATTCAAGTTGGACTACTTGCAAATGGTGGCGATGCAGGGCAGCAGATCAATACCATCTTGATTTAGGAAAACCAAAATGTCAAATTAAGTCTTTTAATGAAAGACTAGGTTGATATGACCATCTATTCATAACATCTGCACTTTTTTCATATAGAACCAACTAGATATTACAAGAAGTCTTTTGCTTAAAACACCATTTTCTTAATAATCATCCATTCAATAGGAGTAACAAACAATAACAAGATTTTCAAGCTGTTAGCTATTGTAACATTGGAGGGAAAGTTATCATCATTTTCATTAATGACTAACTAGATATCGTAAGAAGTCCCTTGGTTAAAGCCCAGTGATGAAAAAGCAATATGAAGTGCTAAAGAGACTTTTGGAAAAGCAATACAATGTGCTAAAAAGACTATTGGTAAAGCAATATGAACTCCAAAAAAGACTTGGAAAAGCACTATGTAGTGCTAAAGAGACTGTTGGAAAAGCAATGCAAGTGCTAAAAAGATTGTTGGAAAAGCAATTCAAAGCGCTCAAGAGACTGTTGGAAAAGGCATGCAAAGTGCTAAAGAGACTGTTGGAAAAGCAATGAAAAGTGCTAAAGAGACTGTTGGAAAAGCAATTCAAAGTGCTAAAAAGACTGATGGAAAAGCAATGCAAAGTGCTAAATAGACTGTTGGAAAAGCAATGCAAAGTGCTAAAGAGACAGT